>OY390722.1:31502727-32055884 GCA_959613375.1 Heteropelma amictum | reverse complement strand
ACACAACCCAAACACAACCCAAACACAACCCAAACACAACCCAAACACAACCCAAACACAACCCAAACACAACCCAAACACAACCCAAACACAACCCAAACACAACCCAAACACAACCCAAACACAACCCAAACACAACCCAAACACAACCCAAACACAACCCAAACACAACCCAAACACAACCCAAACACAACCCAAACACAACCCAAACACAACCCAAACACAACCCAAACACAACCCAAACACAACCCAAACACAACCCAAACACAACCCAAACACAACCCAAACACAACCCAAACACAACCCAAACACAACCCAAACACAACCCAAACACAACCCAAACACAACCCAAACACAACCCAAACACAACCCAAACACAACCCAAACACAACCCAAACACAACCCAAACACAACCCAAACACAACCCAAACACAACCCAAACACAACCCACCCAAACACAACCCAAACACAACCCAAACACAACCCAAACACAACCCAAACACAACCCAAACACAACCCAAACACAACCCAAACACAACCCAAACACAACCCAAACACAACCCAAACACAACCCAAACACAACCCAAACACAACCCAAACACAACCCAAACACAACCCAAACACAACCCAAACACAACCCAAACACAACCCAAACACAACCCAAACACAACCCAAACACAACCCAAACACAACCCAAACACAACCCAAACACAACCCAAACACAACCCAAACACAACCCAAACACAACCCAAACACAACCCAAACCCAAACACAACCCAAACACAACCCAAACACAACCCAAACACAACCCAAACACAACCCAAACACAACCCAAACACAACCCAAACACAACCCAAACACAACCCAAACACAACCCAAACACAACCCAAACACAACCCAAACACAACCCAAACACAAACACAACCCAAACACAACCCAAACACAACCCAAACACAACCCAAACACAACCCAAACCCAACCCAAACACAACCCAAACACAACCCAAACACAACCCAAACACAACCCAAACACAACCCAAACACAACCCAAACACAACCCAAACACAACCCAAACACAACCCAAACACAACCCAAACACAACCCAAACACAACCCAAACACAACCCAAACACAACCCAAACACAACCCAAACACAACCCAAACACAACCCAAACACAACCCAAACACAACCCAAACACAACCCAAACACAACCCAAACACAACCCAAACACAACCCAAACACAACCCAAACCCAAACACAACCCAAACACAACCCAAACACAACCCAAACACAACCCAAACACAACCCAAACACAACCCAAACACAACCCAAACCCAAACACAACCCAAACACAACCCAAACACAACCCAACCCAAACACAACCCAAACACAACCCAAACACAACCCAAACACAACCCAAACACAAGCCAAACACAACCCAAACACAACCCAAACACAACCCAAACACAACCCAAAAACACAACCCAAACACAACCCAAACACAACCCAAACACAACCCAAACACAACCCAAACCCAAACACAACCCAAACACAACCCAAACACAACCCAAACACAACCCAAACACAACCCAAACCCAAACACAACCCAAACACAACCCAAACCCAAACACAACCCAAACACAACCCAAACGCAACCCAAACGCAACCCAAACCCAAACCCAAACACTGTATTCGCGCGGTTTTTCATGCTGATTTTGACAGTTTACGGCTTGTGACATCAATCGCGATTAGCAAAGGTTATATAGTTGTATGATAATTCATTCTGTGAAAAATAAATCATCCATATCGAGTAAGTAAGAATGCTATATTTCACAGTCGCATTTATATTATATTAAGATAAAATGAGAGATAATCCGGGACAATAAGAATGAATAAACTGAACTAGCTTTTCTTGCACTTTATTCACGCAAAAATTTTTCTCCCTTCTTTCTTCCTTTCTCCCTTCCACATTAATGTTTTATAGAATTTACAATAAATTACTGTGCGATCAGACGATCTCCCGAGAAGCGTTTTCCTTCAAAGTAGTGGCCGATGAAAAGAACGATCGACAACTCCATCAAAATTTAACCACGCATAGAGGAAACAATTCTAAACAAGTTGCTTCATGTCCGGTTTCCGGAAATTTGTTTTTAGTTTCTTTCTAAAATTCACAAGAAACGAAAAATACGATCGACAACTCCATGAAAATTTAACCTCGCATAGAGGATGCAACTCCGAAGATGTTGCTTCATGTCCGAATTCCGGAAAATTGTTTTCAGTTCCTTTCTAAAGTTTACACGAAACGAAAAATACGATCGACAACTCCATGAAAATTTAACCACGCATAGAGGATGCAACTCCGAAGATGTTGCTTCATGTCCGAATTCCGGAAAATTGTTTTCAGTTCCTTTCTAAAGTTTACACGAAACGAAAAGTACGATCGACAACTCCATGAAAATTTAACCACGCATAGAGGATGCAACTCCGAAGAAGTTGCTTCAAGTCCGGTTTCCGGAAATTTGTTTTCAGTTCCTTTCTAAAGTTTACACGAAACGAAAAATACGATCGACAACTCCATGAAAATTTAACCACGCATAGAGGATGCAACTCCGAAGAAGTTGCTTCAAGTCCGGTTTCCGGAAAATTGTTTTCACTTTCTTTCTAGAATTTACAAAAAACGAAAAGTACGATCGACAACTCCATGAAAATTTAACCACGCATAGAGGATGCAACTCCGAAGATGTTGCTTCATGTCCGGTTTCCGGAAAATTGTTTTCAGTTTCTTTGTAAAATTTACAAGAAACGGAAATTTACAAGTAATGACTCTTCGATCACACAACCTCGCGGAAAGAGTTTTACTTTAATGTGGTGCTAGATGAAAAGAACAACCCACAACTGAATAATTCATATTCCTCCTGTGTTTATTGCATAGGAAATCTCCCGCTGAACACGAATCGCATGGTTTTAATCCCGAAAACTAATTATTTCAAGGAGAAAACAGAGATTTTCGTTAAAAATCGTTTTTTGCGTTTTCCGGCCAAAATAATGAGTTTACGCGGAAAATACGCGTATTTTGGGATCAATTTTGATTTCTGAGTAATTATTATTCCTCCTGTGCTTATTAGATAGGAAATCTCCCGCTCATCACGAATCGCATGGTTTTAATCCCGAAATCTAATTATTTCAAGGAGAAAGCAGTAATTTTCGATAAAAATCGTTTTTTGCGTTTTCCGGCCAAAATAATGAGTTTACGCGGAAAATACGCTTATTTTGGGATCAATTTTGATATCTAAGTAATTATTATTCCTCCTGTGCTTATTGGATAGGAAATCTCCCGCTGATAACGAATCGCATGGTTTTTTACCCGAAAACTAATTATTTCAAGGAGAAAACAGTGATTTTCTATAAAAATCAATAATTCATATTCCTCCTGTGTTTATTGCATAGGAAATCTCCCGCTGAACACGAATCACATGGTTTTAATCCCGAAAACTAATTATTTATAATTAACTAACTAATTAGTACAGCAAAGAAATGCTAGCTGAAAGTGAGGTCATTTTCGGTTAAATGGTATTTCGGTTTTCTGACACTCACCATTATGCTTTCTCTGTTGGACACGTGCTACTTCGCCGGCCGCCAAAATGCTACTGCCGCACGTGCGGGCGCGGTTCGAACGCCAAGTGCGCCGCCGGGCGGGGGGGAGAGCGCGGGCCCTTGCCACGAGAGAGTAGTGGGGGAGACAGGAAATTTCCCGCTGAACACGAATCGCATGGTTTTAATCCCGAAAACTAATTATTTCAAGGAGAAAACAGTGATTTTCGATAAAAATGAATAATTCATATTCCTCCTGTGTTTATTGCATATGAAATCTCCCGCTGATCACGAATCACATGGTTTTAATCCCGAAAACCAATTATTTCAAGGAGAAAACAGAGATTTTCTTTAAAAATCGTTTTTTGCGTTTTCCCGCCGAAATAATGAGTTTACGCGGAAAATACGCTTATTTTGGGATCAATTTTGATTTCTGAGTATTTATTATTCCTCCTGTGCTTATTAGATAGGAAATCTCCCGCTCATCACGAATCGCATGGTTTTAATCCCGAAAACTAATTATTCCAAGGAGAAAACAGTGATTTTCGATAAAAATGAATAATTCATATTCCTCCTGTGTTTATTGCATAGGAAATCTCCCGCTGAACACGAATCACATGGTTTTAATCCCGAAAACTAATTATTTCAAGGAGAAAACAGTGATTTTCAATAAAAATCAATAATTCATATTCCTCCTGTGTTTATTGCATAGGAAATCTCCCGCTGAACACGAATCACATGGTTTTAATCCCGAAAACTAATTATTTCAAGGAGAAAACAGAGATTTTCGTTAAAAATCGTTTTTTGCGTTTTCCGGCCAAAATAATGAGTTTACGCGGAAAATACGCTTATTTTGGGATCAATTTTGATTTCTGGGTAATCATTATCCCTACTGTGCTTATTGAATAGGAAATCTCCCGCTACACACGAATCACTTGTTTGTACTTGTTGATTCGAACTTTATCTCCAATTTTAAACTTTATCTTGCGCGAACGATTAACACAATAAATTCCACAAATAGCACAAAGAATCTTTTTCTCGTTCTCTGTGGTGACATCTTTCGGTTTCATTTTTATCGTGCGATGTTTGCTGTTGTTGTAGCTCGACATTAGTTTAGATAAAATATCTATCCATTTGTATGTGCCTCGCAGGCTGAACTCCTTCCACATTTTTGTCTTCAACGTGCGATTAAAACGTTCACATATCGACGCTTTCATGTTACTGAATGTGGAATATAATTCGATATTATGGCGTTTCAAAAGAGCTCTGAAGTCACTGTTATAAAATTCTTTACCACGATCGACGTGTAATTTTTGCGGTGCACGACCTTTCGTGAGAACAGAGTTCATAGCATCCATTACATCTTTACCACTCTTACTTTTGACTGGAACAGCCCAGGCAAATTTGGAAAATATGTCGATAATCGTTAACAAAAATTGGTATCTATTGTTGTACGATGCTCACGCTGACATGTCCACGAGATCCGCCTGCCAGGTTTCATCCAATCCACGAATATTCACACGACGACGAGGATAATTTCTTCTTACAGGTCGATGAAGTTCCTCAACCACCGCAGTCTTTTTCTCATTCATGTTTTTCCAGTTCTTCATAGATTCTCGCCTTATGTACCATCATTTTTCAAATGCCAGCTTTTTCCAATGTTCCCAGTCGCACGTCTAAACTCGCAATGAACTCGGAATTTCGAAGCGCCAGTTCTTCAAGGGTCTCATAATTAATATGTTGATTGTTCAAATTTTTACGATAGTCGGACTCAACAGCTCGGATCATTATTTCGTGATCATCCACCTGATTGCGCATAGCTGATGTGACTGTATTCACGAGACGTACTTCTTGTTTGACAAAACTCTGCATCATTCGGACAGTGACAGCATCGTTTTCTCGTACAGGATCAGCAAGATTGCACAATCTCTTATTGTCTACATTATATTGACCGTCGTTCGTTATTTTGAATCCATCACCAGGAGGACCTTGGGCTCCCCGAGGACCACTCCCACTCGACAATAGTCGTCAAAACACGTCAACACTCATGATTGAAATGACTTCAAGTAGCGCGTGCACTGTCCTAATAAATAATTTGAGCTTCCCGCAATTCCTCAATAATAGACATTATTTCGTTGTTGTGGCTTGTGTTACCGGCGGCTTGTGATGCGAGAAGAAGACGCAATCTATCAACCAGCTCGTTAGGATCGTCCCAATAAACGAGGTCTGGTTGTTTCTTGGGTATATCCATGTAGCGTGGTAGAGCTTTACGAATTTTTCGTGATGACTTCATACAGCGCGGCAAAGCTTTACCGGTTTTTCGCGATAGAAGAAGAACATTCGTGATAATATTTTGGAATTTGTAGCTGGTATTCGTGCGAATCGGTTGATTGGCTCTATAGTACTTTCGATGCGCGTTTGTGTCGGTAACAATTTTGCCATAATTATCCATATCTTCCACCGTTACGATCTCTGTGTTCGGTAGTTTTTTGAATATTAATTCGAGCAAACCAGGCGTTGCTTCAAACGGTTTGTTCTTCACAGAGACAAGTTTGTTGAAAGTGATTGGTGAATCACCGATCTTCAAAACATCCCCCGCGAGTTTTCGAACACCGTACGCAGTATCGAGTTCTTTTTCCTCGTTCGTTCCAAACATTCCTAGATACTGCTGAGCAAGTGATTGTTGCTCAACATCTTTTCCAGATGATGTTGTTTGTTGATCATCATCATCATCATCATTATCATCATCATCATTGCCATCATTGTCATCATTGTCATCATCATCATCATCATCACCATACGCAGTATTGAAAGTAATGTCGAGATCGGTATCCTCCTCCTTCTTCTTCTCTTCTTTTTTCACTTGTTTTTTCACCTCGTTCTTCTCTTCTTTAATACGGTCCAGTTGAACCGATTGATCAACAATTTTTTTGAGAGGTGTCACCACGGGTCTGAAAACTTCAGTTATATATCAATGTAACAGTAATATTCGTTACAGTAACATGTAACAATATATATCAATGTAACAGTAATTCAAAAATAACGTAATTTTTACCGACCAAGCGGGTTTTATTTTCTCACATTTGTTCTTACAACCGAAGACTACCGACAGATGGCGCTGTAGTGCACTCTGACGCGCGATGCGCGCGCGTCCATGTCCGTCACCAACGAGTTAACTCTCTCACTCTGTGTCTTTTCGTCTTTCACGCAACTATTCCGCTTTATCGTTGAAAACCAAAGTAAAACTTGGCATATGCGCACACGTATGTAGCGCGTTTTATTCGTCAAGCCTTCGTGTGTTCGTCGGTCGAAGAAACTTGATAGAACAATCACTGTGGCGAGAATTCTATCGATAATTGCATCGTGTTCGTCAATCAGCGAACAATATGACGGCCCACGATCAGATGCGGGCTATGCTCGATCAATTAATGGGCACTGGACGTAACGGTGAGTACACACAGTCTGCGTACAAAAATACCTATATATATTTATATTTATCCGCGAATATGGTCAATTATCAATGACGAGAGAACGATCTCTCGTGCTAGACGCATCGAAGATGCTTTCGTGTTCAACGCTTTTTGCCATTGAGGCGCGCGCGACTATTCGCATCGAATACGTGTAATGATAAGAAGTGCCGCTCGGTAACTCCACGTTTACAAAATGGGGGAGCATTGCGCCAACTTATTAACGTCCCGCGAAAATGAACACTTGTTACATTCATCGCCGTCGTGCATGTTTTTCCTCGTAATAATAGGCTCTCTCTGTACAATTTGCAGGTGAGAATAACAAATTTCAAGTGAAATACTCCGATCCGAAGGTCTGCAAGAGTTTCCTGCTAGCATGCTGCCCTCACGAGATTCTTTCATCCACAGTGAGTATATCGTTTAAAAAAACAAACAAAAGCAAAAACAGTATTAATACAAATTCATATTAACGAAAGATGAGAAATGATATTTTTCTTCTTCTTTCGTTGTTTCATTCCTTTTGTCATTGAATTAATTCTCAATGCTCTTTGGCATACTTTTCGTGTGTCGGATAATTTTTTCACGCATCGGAGGCTTGTGCTGAGAAAATGCAAAAAAGAAAAGAAAAAACGTTGTTTTGCCTCCGATAACTCGACGATGTAACTTTGTCGTCATGGCGTTGTTTCAAGTTTTATTCCATTTGGCGCTCGTGCCGTGGTCATTCGGACGATACGAGCTGTTTCAATGGGTCGTGCTTGCGGATTCATCGAAATATCATTATGAACAAGGAAAAGAAAATTGTGAAATTTGGAGAAAAATGAAAAAATGAGTTCCACCCCGAGTCGATTTTTGTACCGAAGCTCGCTTGCCATTTTTCGTATTTTCCCGTCATTCTCCATCTTCCGGTCCAAAGAACGTGTTGTACTTACCGCATTGACAAAATTTTCTTGAAAATAACAAAACTCGGAGAAATTCTACGCTTAGTAAAAAATCAAAGTGTTATAATCGTCACAGCTGTAAAAAAGTAATTCCGTTGGAAAAAAACTAGAATCATAGGGGGTAAAAAAATTCGAATGTTTCGTAAGGAAAATGTAAACTTTTTCAAATATTCAGAGACATTGAAAAAAAAAAAGAAGAAAGTTACAAAACGCTCATACTCCCGGATAGTTCGGCTTGGGGTGAAACGTTCTTGCACGTTTAATCGACGAGTCGGGTTGAGCAAAATTGACTAATCGACGATCACACCTGCAGTTCTATTTCCAGAGAGTCTCTGGACAAGCGATATTCCGATCTCATACCAAATTGTACAATATCGTTGACAATGTATATTGTACAATCGTATGTCGTACTTGTCACTCTTGCACACACACACGCGCGTTACTGTAAGTACAGAAAAAAGAAAAAAAAGAAAAAAAAGAACAAAGAAATCTCGAAGCAGAAAAAAAGCGTACGAAAAGAAAACATAGAAAAAGCGAGAAAAAAACACGAACCGAAAATTCATTGAGGACGCGTACGTATTACATCTACCATTTATTTGTATTATTTTCTCGCTCTCATTTTATGTTATTCGACGCTACGAGCGACAGTTTCGATAGAAATCAATCCATCCGCAGTTTTACCCGCAAAGTATTACCAAAAATTCGTCACGGTACTGGAAAATGATCATTTTCCGGGGGAAAAAAAAAAAAAAAAAAAAATTGTTTTCAACCACCTTGTGCCGATTTTTTTACTCTTCATCATCAGTCGAGAAAGATTTCACGTAAATGAAAAATTGCCGATAGGAAAAGCCTCGTGTGGCCTGACTAGTGAGCGCTATGGTGAGTAGCGTAATGATACAATGATTTATTTAAAGGAAATAAAAATCCCAAAAAAAAAGATGTCTATGTATATAATTTGATTCGAAGTTTGTTACTCATTGATAATGCAGTTTTCGGGGGTGATATAGGACGTAAGGTTTCTTTGTACGTGAGTATATCGTAATTTAAGTCTTGCCAACGTTGGAATATAGGGGGCGTATGGGAAACAATGCAACAATCTGTAAGTAAGAAAAGCAATGGTATTTGTCCGCACGTCAGCGACAAATTCCGATAGAAATTGTCAAACAGATTTTCATAAACAGCTGAAAAAACACAGAATCATCAAGTAATTCCCTTCGTAATTCACTCTTAATCGCATTTTTCTCTGTCACAAAGGTACTCTATTATTTCTCGTTTCCACTGATCCACCTTTCATCGAATTTTTTTTCGATATTCCGCTTAACCTAAAAAAAACAACCACATATACATCGTTACCGAGTTTTCAATAGTTTTGAGAATCGCGCGCGCGATTTTTCGAGAGAAAGCAAAAACGTGGAGAGGAAAAAAAATGCGGAATTTCATTTTTCCGCAAATCACGCGCTCGGTACACCGTTTTCCTTCTAATTACGCGAACGTTCAATTGACGCTCTCGGCTCGCAACATCTTGCCGAAAGTACGTAAAACCAGCATGTTTTACGTGTATCTTTTGAATATAAAGTATGCATTTTTTTCAGGCGTCTCGATGCATAAAAACGGAAAATCTCTTTTGCATCGAGCGCACGTCGGCGTGTTCATTTTTTCCTCACACTTTATCAAAGTCTCATCGTTGCATGACGCGCGGATTATTGCCGTAACGAAAAGAAAAAACCAAGACAAAGTAAAACCGACTCTTCTGCATATAATACACGATTATTTCTGAAATCCAAGCGATAAGTACATTTTTGTAAGAATACAAATTAAAATCGTACAAAGATTCAAAGTAAACAGGAAATAGGGGTGGAAACTCTCTCGCGAGACACGTCAGCAAGAACCATTATGAAAATTCTTCCAGCCTCGTAATGTACGTATTGAACTCGATTAATTAGATAATATCGTGATCAGTAATATGTTCGATACAGAAATGGGTAAAAGAGCATTAGTGACATTATCATCTTTGTCGTAAAGAATGATCTTGTTTTTTTATGGAAAAACGAAAAAGAAAAAAATGAACCTGGTTTTCCCCGCTTGTTTCGATCTCAAGGACAACCGGAAGCGCTCTTCGAGGTAACACTCAACGGGGAAACGGCGGAATGAAAAAAGAAATCATATTACGAAGAAAGACCGATTGAACGTTACCAATACATTTAGCCCATCACTGATCCGATACGTTACGATTTTAATATTTGAAATATTAATGATACTTCTGCCACTACTGTAATAAGCTGTAAGTTGTCTCTGTGTGATGAACATGTAATCTTAAGGTGTGTGTGCTGATTGTAGCATCGTTCCCATCGCATACTCGCGTCAAGCGGAGAGGTGTTGCCACTCTTGTAAGTGAAAAAACAATCAACAAAATCTATCTCTATCTATAGAAATTATTACGTTTCACTGTCAAATGTAATTTTCATTACGTACCATCGACTGTGATATTGCATATGCGTGATTTTTTCACGAATTTATACACAAATGTGTCTACATGCGTATATACATGTTTACATATGTTTACATATATATTCATATATATTCATATATATTCATATATATTCATTTGTGTATACCTATAAACGTGAGACTACATTTTATGTGCCACCCTGAGAAACAGGGCGGCCGGAGGGGGCAAAAAATATGTTGAAACCCGGTAAAAATTCGAGAGAAAAGAAAAATCTTACATTTAAATCCATACCTAAGAGAGAGAACGATAATCACCTTCAATTGACGATCATCGATAGGCTGCCGGTCGCGTGTCGCAATGACGAATGTCACATTAGTGACTTTGTGCCGTTGTGTTTTTTTCTTTGCGAATATTCCGAGGACCAAAGTTGAGAAAAAAAAAAAAACATGTCATTGTCAATGAATTTTTCGCGACAGAAAGAAAATACGTACATCGTCTCGTCTCCTCTTTTTTTTTTATCTGTTTTTTTTCTTGGTCCAAACTTTTACGCGATAAGGATGAGTGTCAACCTTGCGAACACTTGACTCACTAAACTCTCTTGTGATTTCTCAATCGTAGCGCATGGACCTGGGAGATTGTCCCCAGATTCACGACTTGGCACTGCGGGCTGACTACGAGGCCGCGCAGAAGAAGAAGGATCACTTTTACGACATCGACGTAAGTCATTGAGAAATATGTCGAGTACAAGTGCGTTGAGATCGTTTTTATTCCTACAGTCTCGTGCAACCTTTTGCACAATCGTCACATATATCGAAATAACCATGTAAAACCGACGATAAAAGTGTGTTGACCCTTTGTTTTTGTACGACGCGCAGGCGATGGAACACCTTCAAAACTTTATCGCCGACTGCGATCGTCGAACCGAGCAAGCGAAGCAACGTCTCGCCGAGACGCAGGAGGAATTGAGCGCCGAGGTCGCCGCGAAAGCGAATAACGTTCACGTGCTCGCCGAGGAGATTGGAAAAAAGTTAGCCAAAGCCGAGGAACTCGGCGAGGAGGGCTTCGTCGAGGAGTCGATGAAGCTGATGGGCGAAATAGACGAATTACGAAAGAAAAAGAACGAGGCCGAACAGGAGTACAGAAATAGCATGCCGGCGTCGAGTTATCAGCAGCAAAAGTTGCGCGTTTGCGAGGTCTGCAGCGCTTATCTCGGCATTCACGACAACGATCGACGCTTGGCCGATCATTTTGGCGGCAAGTTGCATCTTGGATTTATCAAGATCAGAGAAAAACTTGCCGAGCTTGAGAAAACCGTCGAGGACAGACGGAAGGAGAAACGGGAGAGCATGATGGACAGAGACAGACAACGGGACAGAGATAGAGACCGTGAGGATCGCGACAGAGATCGCGACAGATCCGACAGAAGTAGAGGCCTCAGTTATCGGGAACGCGAGCGTGATCGCGATCGCGATCGCGATCGCGATCGTAGGGACAGAGAACGAAGGCGGTCCAGATCACGGTCTCGTAGTCGCGGGAAGAGGTAACGAAAGACGAATGAAACATTCCTTTTTTTACTCAGCTTTCACAGCTTTTACTCAGCTTTTTTCGCCATAAAGTAACGAAATTTCAATTGCCCAACGGGAATTTGACCAACCGACGAACCAAAAGTCTCATTTTTGTACAAGACGCGTTTTACCGAATGTTTGTTTTTTCATCAAGGTCGAGACGTTCGCGAAGCAGCAGCCACGGGCGCCGTTCGCGTTCGCGGCGCAGCGGTTCCAACGATCGAAAAAGATAAAGAAGTGAGTTTGAAAAAAAACCGGGGGAACAGGAGAGAGAGAGAGAGAGAGAGAGAGGACACTCGGACGATCAAACATCTCGAAGAAAAATCTGCCAGATAAATTTTCACGTTACCGCAACGTCCTCGCCAAGGTTCGCGCTCATATAAGTAAGATCGCGTTGAAAATGTTTTTTTCGTATTCTTTGAAAATACGAACGCTCACTCGTAAGAAAAAAAGAAGAAACAAGCAGAGAAAAGAACACAGACACACGAAAATTCTACACGCAAACACAACTGAGAAAAGATGCACGCACGTTTCACACATCAACATACGCAATCAATGACATTTTTTACACTCAAAAACACTCGTCGTAGAATCAAGAGAGCGAGAGAGCGAGAGAGAGATGGGGGCGGGGGGGGATACAGATAGAAAGTGAAAAGGCATTGTTTTTAACCGTTTTTAATATTATCCGTGCGAAGATTATCCCAATACCGGACTCGAAGATAATTAATTCATACTTCAGCGTAATGCGGCAATAAACGTGAGTAATATTTCCACAGTACGAATTGTAAGTAATTTTCTCTATACATCTAATAATACGCAGATAAACGTAAAAACATGAAAATAAACTTAAAAAAATAAATTCATTGAGAATCCCCGTCGATAGAGGTTTTTTTTTTCGGTCGAGTTCCAGATACATCGTTGCCATTGCTATTATTGTCTCTCATGTAAATAAATATCATTGGAAATTCAAAAGTACGAACTCGAATTTGCCTTATTCGTGAAACGGGATAAATAAAACCGGGAATATATTATTAATACGCGAGTAAACACTTGATTTTCGTTTTTCATCTCTAATTTGACTTTGTCGCATATTTAATGATTGTCGAGTCGTAGAAGATGTAACTGTTTGACGATTGATCGTTGACGATGGTATAATAAATAAATAATACGAAATTATCATCGTGACGATGGTTTTTTGTTTTTTTCTTTCGCTTCAAATATCAATTTTTTCGAATGTTTCATAACGTCAAGTTCTTCCGATACATTTTCCATACGTCCAAAACTCGATTTTCTCGATTTCCATGATTTTCCGTCGAGAATCACTTTCTTTTCTGTTTTTTTTTTACATATCGAGCTTCTTTGGTATCATTGAATCTCCTCGTTTCGTTCTTCCAAGTTTTTTATTGCTGTTCGTTCAATCGTAGACGAATTCGTAATTCATACATTTGTCATTAAATGGCTTTGAATGCGGTTGTGTCGTTGCCAACAATTCACTATTCGCGAGCAGAGTTTTGCAAGAGTAACACCGTCACCGGCACGCCCTCTTTGCTTGCTGTAGACATTCAAGTAAATACCCAGCGCAACCAGCAAACCCGACCATACATATTGAAATGTAAATGGCTTGTAGAAAAATAAAAAACTTATGATTATCGTGACGGCCTTGCGACAGGTCGTCACCGTTGCGGCGACAAACGCACCGCAACATTGCACCAATGTTAATACTATCTGCACTCCGAGATAACCGCACAGCGAGAAGATCAGAGCGTATCCGTAAGTCTCGACGGGATGCTGCGACATTGAAATGAACAAATAAAAGCTTCAATTAATATTCACGAAACCTCAAAGCCGATTGAATAGAATAATTCAAAGAAGCGAATCTTTATAACCGAAAAATTCGCTTTGTCGCGATGGAAAAAATGGCCGAATCGATATTTGTATCTAGAATATTCTTATTCGCGCAATAAATTTATGCTCCCTGATGTTTCTCTGAAAATTCCTCGTCTTTTCTTACGCGTGGTTGAGTCTTGTACCAAAATTACGCGCTTTTGACGCGAGCGTACCGCGGCCGATAAGGAAGATTTTTTCTGTACCTGCGAACAGAATGCTGCTCCGTCGGTAAGGTCGCCGGTCGTCGAGAGAGTTACGAGCAAATAAACAAATCCGATTCCGTAGGAATACAATACTACTTCGGTATTGGTCGCTTTGTGCTGTTTCATTGCTTTTTCCTGTACATTGCCGATGATTGCGTCGCAGACCAGAGCGCAGCTGATCATTACGATGCCGATAACGTCGAATCGTGGGGATATCATACTGTCGGCAAGAGTGAATAAAACAAGGCCGACGCACAACACGCCGGCCGACACGAAATCCAATAGGCCATATTTTTTTCCCTGTATGATAATGCTACCTATGAGAACGGGTATGAGCTTGCAGCATTTGAAAATCACCTGAAATCAAAGACAAAATTGTCTTATTTCATCTTTTCATCTTTGCGACTTGGGAAAAATCGCTAATTTCTCTATTTACCCACCTGCGTGGGATAATTCAAATACCCCAACGAACTATTGGAAAAGCCCATTGTACCGAGCGTCAACAACGCCAAAACAAAATATACCCCAAACGGTATTCTACGGGATATTCCGCGCAGATGGCTCTCGAACCACGCAAAAATTGTGTAATAGGCAAATTGTACCAGAGTCAGATACCAGCCGAACGGTCTGAATCCGTCTAGACTGAATATCAGCTCTTGTAAATATCCGTACATGAGGAAGAAGAAAAACACACCCGCGGAGCAACATAATAACTGCCTTTTTTTACTTTTGTTAGTGAGATTGAAGCAGAGGAACTTTATCTTAATTTCATCGGCATTGTCGCTGGAATCTGTAAAGGAAATTTTATAAATCTCGTTGAGACGTTACGAAAGTTTGTTTAAACGTATAAAGAACTTTACATCAATTTTAATTGACAAGAAGATTAGATTAATCGATAAAAATAACGAGGGAAAAATGAATCAGTCTTTCGATTAAACTTTCGCGATTTCCGCTC
The DNA here is from genome assembly GCA_959613375.1 of Heteropelma amictum. NCBI lineage: Eukaryota > Metazoa > Arthropoda > Insecta > Hymenoptera > Ichneumonidae > Heteropelma > Heteropelma amictum. Next base: position 32,040,830 of record OY390722.1, on the reverse strand, counting down.
GATTTCATCAAACTCGAGTGGATAAATGGATTTTAAAAAATGATGACTTACTGCTCAAATTATCGAGGAGCCCTTTGTTTGACATCGTTTACAATTTTGTTATTTTATCTCATCGTTATCTCGGACGTGCTTTGAGAAGAAAGAAAAATCCCGTCATTTATCGAAGCGATAAACGGTTTTTCTCTTTCCGCGGCTTTACCGAACCAGAGTATGTCACAATCTCAAAAGTTTGTCGTCACCGTGTTTGCGTCCGTTTGTTTATTCTGACATTCATTACCGATTACTCGCGTTTGTAAATGCAGTGAGAAAATTGTTGAAAATCACTACCGGGTAAAATGTAAAATTATAAACACTTCGAGTACCATGCGCGCGCACTAGCGTTGACGACTGACGACGTGTGTTTGTGCGGGGGCAGGGAAGGGGAACGTTGCTCAGAACTTGAGACAGTAGTCGCTTGAGGCCACCACTGTCGACCAATAGCGCGAGCCTGAACCGGAAGATGGACCTGCTAGTCAAATAATGCCTCGAGAAAGAAATTCACAATAAAAAATGGTCCGCATACATATGATTTATGAATAAAATTGAAATAGTAGAACAATCATTTGCAAGTTCTTTAAAAATAAGGTGTAATGGTGAGTTGTCCATCATAATCAATGATCAGAATTATTATAAATGATATAGAAGCGACACGTTTTTGACTTGGATCATTAGCATCACTTCCGAGACGCACAAACTCTCCCCCCTCTCTTTGCCCATACACGAGTGCACGTTCCGTTGAAAAAAGTCTCCATCATCTTCGTCCATTTCCTGGTCGACCGCGCCGATTGTTCCGTTGTACATCGGCCATCCATAATCAATTGGGAAATAAATTCCGATTAGATCGACCTCTTTTTACGAACCGGGACATCAATCGAGGTAATATATCATCGGTATTGATATTTTTCTCGGTTCTCCCATGAATATTTTTAACCGGTGCCTTTATGGAAATCGCGTAAACATTTTTTGATTCTCCGCCATCGCACTTGATTCTCGTCCCGGCGAGAACTCGCCAATGACGCGCTGATTCGAGCGTCAACGGTAGCTTCCATTTCTAAAATTTGCAAATAAAATGAGCGTCAATTTTAACGGATATAACACGCCGAAACGGAAATATACCGATGCTTTCTCGATGTTTAGTTTCCCCGCTCGTGATAATTTCAAACGTTTCGAAATACTCTTTTCAGAAAATATGGCTCTTTGATCGAGACTAAGGTTCAAAAGAAAACTACGAAAAATCAATGTTCCGTCAAATTTGCCTCGTTGAATGACGATAAATTGCCACGATGTATCTCTACAATTTAACTCTTCAACGTGCCACTGGCATAACTCACGCGGTGCACGGCAATTTCTCCGGAAGCAAGATGCAAGAGATTCTCGTATCGAGAGGCAAATCTCTGGAGCTCTTGAGGCCAGATCCGAATACGGGCAAAGTCCATACTCTCCTCACCGTCGAAACTTTCGGCATAATAAGATCTCTGATGGCTTTCCGACTCACAGGCGGAACCAAAGACTACATAGTGGTCGGTTCCGACTCGGGACGCATCGTTATTCTCGAATATATACCGGCGAAAAACGTATTTGAAAAAGTTCATCAGGAAACATTCGGCAAAAGCGGATGCAGACGCATAGTTCCCGGACAATATCTCGCCATTGATCCGAAAGGTCGAGCGGTCATGATAGGTAACGAAAAGTAGACGTTTTTTTTCTCAGAAAATATTAATGCAAAATCGTACAAAATAATACCAAATGATGATTTATCTGTCCGTGTTTCACCTGAAAATCAATGATTATGACCATTCAGATACTGAGGCTCTCGCCAAACAAATTTTTGCGCAAAAATTGTTTGATTCCTCTTCATTTTTCAATGCCTTTCAAAAAATTGATCCTTTGCAGGTGCGATAGAGAAGCAAAAGTTGGTTTACATCTTGAACAGAGATCCCGAAGCGAGATTAACCATTTCTTCGCCCCTCGAAGCGCACAAGAGCAATACACTCGTATATCATACGGTCGGAGTCGACGTCGGCTTTGAAAATCCAATGTTCGCTTGCCTGGAAATCGATTACGAGGTGAGAACATAATTCATCGATTCACAATTCAAACACCGATAACTCTACTTATTTTATTGTCCGTTGAATTATTCTCAAGCGTCCAAAGACAAGAAACGATAGAATTAATGTTTACCTTTGATTTGTTCAATTCCTCAACTTCTCATAGCGAAAAAAAAGCTTGCAATAAAGTGTAATTCTTGAGTAAGGGGAAAAGACTGTATTATTCGAATAAATTGAATTTATTCAATTGCTCAACTTTTCATAGCGAAATAAAAGCTTGCAATGAAGTGCAATTCTTGAGTAACGGGAAAAGACTGTATTATCCGAATAAATTGAATTTATTCAATTGCTCAACTTTTCATAGCGAAAAAGAGCTTGCAATAAAGTACAATTCTTGCGTAACGGGAAGAGGTTGTACTATTGGAATAATGTCTGGTGAATTCGGTAGATATCCGACGAAATTAAAACGCAAAAAAAATCTTTCAATCCAGGAAGCTGACGGCGACCCTTCGGGCGACGCGGCGGTGAAAACTCAGCAAACGTTAACGTTGTACGAGCTTGATCTCGGCCTGAACCACGTCGTCAGAAAATACAGCGAGCCCCTGGAAGAACACGCAAATTTTTTGGTTTCCGTGCCGGGCGGAAACGACGGTCCCAGTGGCGTTCTCATTTGCTCCGAAAATTATTTGACCTACAAAAATCTCGGCGATCAGCACGATATACGTTGCCCGATTCCGCGAAGACGCAATGACCTTGACGATCCTGAACGCGGTATGATTTTCGTTTGTTCGGCGACTCACAAGACGAAAAGCATGTTTTTCTTTCTCGCTCAGACCGAGCAGGGTGATATTTTCAAAATAACGTTGGAGACCGACGAGGACATGGTTACGGAAATCAAATTGAAGTATTTCGATACCGTTCCCGTTGCGACGAGCATGTGCGTCCTCAAAACTGGATTCCTCTTCGTCGCCTCGGAATTTGGCAATCAGTGAGTTCTCATCATTTTGTCTCATTTTATTGTTTATTTGATGATGAAAAAAGCGCTTCTCAGCGGATAACTCGCTCGGTCGGTAAAATTGATCGAAACTCGCGAGTTTCGAATGTCATTTTTGTCCTTGTTTGTTTCAGCTATCTTTATCAAATTGCCCATCTCGGGGACGACGACGACGAGCCCGAATTCAGTTCAGCGATGCCGCTGGAGGAGGGAGATACATTTTTCTTCGCGCCGCGTCCACTGAGAAACCTCGTGCTGGTCGACGAGATGGATAGTTTGTCGCCCATTCTCGCCTGCCAGGTAAGATCGAAAACCACCGATGAAAATATTTGATTCCCTCGGAATTTAATCCGACGCGAAATTGCGCATCAACAAGTAGGGAATCGATCGGCATTTCGATCTTTTCCTTGTGAAGCGATGCCAGATTAACGAAATCTTCGTCGCCTTCGGTGTGTTTTTGCCCATCGAAGTGAACTCGAAGAATTACAAAGTCTTTCTTTCAAAATCCGTTTTTCGCGACTCATCCGACGACGATTCGTGACGATCAAAATTTTGTATCCTCTGTTTTTGCCGAAAGGTCGCCGATCTCGCGAACGAGGACACTCCCCAACTGTACATCGCTTGTGGCAGAGGCCCGAGATCGACTCTCAGAGTATTGCGTCACGGTCTCGAAGTATCGGAAATGGCTGTGAGCGAACTTCCGGGTAATCCAAACGCCGTCTGGACCGTCAAGCGAAGAATCGACGGTTAGTTCTCTCTGAAATAACGAAAAATCAACGAACTCGCGTCAGCTTGATTCTGTTCCTTATTTTTATCGTCGCCAAAAAGGTCGTCTACGGCAATTTAGCTGAAAATTCAATGATCGACGTTGACGATGATTTCTGTAAATAAACCAAATAATTTACATAATTATACGAGCGAGGCTCAATTGCCGAAGGCAGCGACACGCGTTATTACCGTTAGGGTCGCGAGAAAACTTATCGTTTTTGACACGAATCATGCATTAACACGTGAGGACCAATGTGCGCAGCAGCGGGCGAGCAGCGATATTTTCTTTCCGATTCACGAACTTCGTGATGTAAGATTTAAAAAAAAAGAAGCAAGATAATAACGAATCTGGTGGCTTGATACACTCTTATCAAACACCAGTTCTCTCTTTCAGGCTGCCTGCGCGCTAACGGTTGACCTACCAGAATCCCGAATGAGCAAGAGGTAAGAAAGAGACAAAGAAAGAGAATTAAGAAAAAGAAAGTAACGCCAAGTAAATTGTAGAGATTCAGGGACGGCAAAATCGGCTCGAGAGTCGGAAATTCAGAAAATCGAAACGATCACTTCGGTGTCTAGCGTTTCGTCTTCGGGAAAAAAAAGAATGAAAAAGAAATTGAAGAACAAAGAAAAATAACACACCTTAATCTAGACGAGATTTGTGATTTCGGTTACAGAGGAATATGATGCGTACATCATAGTGTCCTTCGTCAATGCAACTCTCGTGCTTAGCATTGGGGAGACCGTCGAGGAAGTTACGGATTCCGGTTTTCTCGGCACAACACCGACCCTGAGCTGTTCAGCGCTCGGCGAAGATGCTCTCGTTCAGGTAAAACACGTGTTATACAGGATATGCCAATACCGGGTGCTGATCATTTAACGCTTCTTTAAATACAAAGTTTCGAGCCAAAAAGTCAATGAGCACTTTTCGAAAAATTCCTGTCGAGTTTTTGACGGATATAGATAAACGCGTGCGCTTGCCAAAGAAAAGGTCAGGGCGGGTCGAATTGGCTCAAACTCTGACGATTGATCCGACAGTTGCTTAAAAAAATACTAAAATACAATAAAATACATTTCGAGTTGAAATTTCATCGTGAATCCAACTTTGAATGATCGACATCGAGTTCGGAGTTGGACATTTTTCAATCTTACATATATCGTAACCATCGGATGCACTGCGGTATCTCCGACACCTGGTTAACCACGTGTCGGTCGCTTTATGTGCTAAAATAAAGTAAAGGTTATCGCATCGTTGGAACGTCATTCGCATCAATTTCTTGACGCTCCTGGTATTAAAACCTCGACATTTTTTCATCCGCGTCGAATAAATAATCATCTCGAGTCTTGAAAATCCACGTGACACTTTTTATCACGTTCTTTTTTTTCTCCTTCTTTCATCGACACACAGGTGTATCCCGACGGAATTCGTCATATACGCGCTGACAAGCGCGTCAACGAGTGGAAAGCTCCGGGCAAGAAAACGATCGTCAAGTGCGCTGTCAATCAACGACAAGTCGTAATCGCTCTTACCGGCGGTGAACTGGTTTATTTTGAGATGGACCCGGTGAGTTTTCACGTCGAATTTCTTCTTCCGCAAAAAGTTGTTCGCCGCGCGGCTCGTAAAATACGACTCGACTGTACATTTTGAAGAAAACAAAAACGCGCTACGATTTATTGCAAATTTTCAAATTTTTTAATTTGACAAATTTCATTGGCTTCGATCATTTCCTCATTCTGCATCGATGTTCTCACGTCGACGTCTCACTCGTGTGGTCCTCGTGACGTAAACGATGCATATATTAAATGTGCAAACATTTGCTCGCGATTCTTTCGCAAGATTGACAATGAATCCTCTGTTGATTATTGACGTAACTCGGGAGCAAACAATTCGTTCGAAATTGACGAATATTTGTTGAAAATGACGCGTTAGATGATCAATGATATCCGATCGGAGAATCGATCGGAGACTGCATTTCGTGTAATTGTAATAATCTCGATGGCGTAAGTACGAAAAACGTGTTAATTACAGACCGGACATCTCAACGAATACACGGAACGCAAGAAAATGCCTTCGGAGGTGATGTGCATGGCTCTGGGAAACGTCGCGATTGGCGAGCAACGTTCGTGGTTTTTGGCCGTTGGTCTTCAGGACAATACCGTCAGAATAATATCGCTCGATCCGTCCGATTGTCTCGCACCGAGAAGCATGCAAGCTCTGCCGGCCGCAGCCGAGAGTCTCTGCATCGTCGAGATGGGAGCCAAGGATGTGGATGCTTCCGACGAAATGGCACCGCAACAATCTAGTCTCTATCTCAACATAGGTAATTAAATAAAAACAATGAAAAATGTTTATAACTATCGATTATTGACTTTTCGATGAAATATCGGTGATTTTCGTAATGAGCGGGAAAATATACATCGATACAGGCTGTTTTATCAAATTTTAAAGACCGAACATTTTTCGCCATTTTTTGTCATATTGGTTGATGAAATGCTCACTCAAATGCTCGCCATTTTTTTCCTGGTTGAGGTAGATACTCCAACTTGCGCTCATTCTCTGGGCAATTGTTTCAGCTTGAAAATGCCGCTTGGTTTGTGTAGATATCTTCATTTTTCGATTTTTGGCAGATTTTTTAAGTCGAATCATCGATTTTTCCCAATTTTTCCATACATACCCCTGTGCGTTTTTTTCGCTGATTTTCCACATCGATTTTGAGGGGGAAGGAATTTAGCTATCGACATGTAACTTTCGCCGTTTTTTAAGTCTACTCCAGGGCTATCCAAAACCCCCCCAAAAAATCTATGTAGCACGATTTAAACCGCAGTTACAGCCACTTGAAATCTCGGCTTTTCGACGATTCTGGAAAAGTGGCCAAAAATGACGAAATATATTTTTTTTTTCGAATTTTCGATGAATCACCGGCCCGTTCCACTCGCAAATTTTCCGCCGATTACAAAACTCGAAATTTCAGTGAGAAAACGCAAAAAACAGTACAATTCGAGCAAAAACAAAACAGGGGTCGAACAAAACAACAATCGCGCGATATTTGATCGATTAAGAATCAACTTGCAACCTTAATTATCTTTTTCTCAGTAGGATACGCACCGACACAATGTATAAAAAGAAACCGTGCGATGTTTGCAATTGACATTTTGCAGAAAAAAAAGCTACCAAATATAACGAAATCGATATGTTATCGCGTTTATGCGTATTTTGTTTTGTCATTAGTCTTCGCTGTAATTTCAGGTCTCCAAAACGGGGTTCTTCTGAGAACCGTGTTGGATCCGATATCGGGTGATCTAGCGGACACTCGAACTCGTTATCTCGGCTCGAGGCCCGTGAAACTCTTTAGAATAATGATGCAAGGGAATCAAGCCGTATTGGCAATGTCGAGCCGCTCCTGGCTCAGTTATTACTATCAAAATCGTTTTCATCTGACTCCACTGTCGTACGAGAGCTTGGAATTCGCCTCGGGTTTCAGCTCCGAACAATGTCCGGAGGGTATCGTCGCTATATCGACCAACACACTGAGAATTTTGGCGCTCGAAAAATTGGGCGCTGTTTTCAATCAAGTGAGCTTCCCTCTCGAGTATACACCCCGGAAATTCGCCATACACGCTGATTCGGCGCATCTGCTGCTCATCGAGACGGAGCACAATGCTTACACGGAAGAGACGAAACAACAGAGGCGTCTGCAAATGGCGGAAGAGATGCAGGAAGCGGCTGGCAGCGAGGAGGCGGCGGTGGCGAGGGAATTGGCCGAGGCATTTTTGTCCGAGGAGCCGAACGAGGCGGTTTTCGGTGCACCGAGAGCCGGACCCGGACTCTGGGCGTCTCTCATACGAATTATCGCTCCTACCACCGGTCACACCTTTGAGATTCATCGACTCGAGCAAAATTACGCCGCTTTGTGGTAATTTACACTTTTTTTCATTGTCATTCTTGGAATTTTTCGATAAATGTCGAAAAATGTCGATCGGTTCGCTTTTTTAACGGCTTTATCAATGACGATGACTCGGGGGAGATTGTTTATTTTTCCAATCGAGCTTTTTTCGACATTAGCCTACGAACAATAATCGTCAGTCGGCCATTTTGTACCGTACAAGTACGATCGACGCGTTTCTCATCGACGTTTTTTCCATTGAAGCTTGGCCCTGGTGAGATTCGCGAACCAAGGAGACCAACAGTTCCTCATCGTCGGCGTAGCCAAGGAGTATCAGCTCAATCCGCGAGTCAGCAACGGCGGTTTCCTGTACACCTACAAGTAAGCACATTTCACATTTTCTCTTTCACTGTTCACCGTCGCTTCACCGTCACCATGATAAATAGCGGTTTATCATAGCAAGTAAATTCGTTGCTACAAAAAGAATGACAAATGTCGAAAAATTACAATTTTCATTCGATCGAGACGGTTTTGCATCGAAAATCATTTTCACTACCGATGACGACACTATCACACTATCTGCTCAGTGATGACAACCCTGCAGTGCTGAGGTTTTGCAAATGCACATGCGTTGATTCGAAAGAATCGAAAGAAACGTTCGAAAATTTCATCGCCACGAAATTTCTGTTTTTCCCCCGTGTGAAGAGTAAACGGCGATTGCACGAGCATGGAATTGTTGCACAAAACCGTGCTGGACGAGGTGCCTCTGGCGATTTGCTCGTACCAAGGGCGCGTGCTCGTCGGTGTCGGTCGAATGCTCCGACTGTACGACATGGGTAAAAAGAAGCTTTTGCGAAAGTGCGAGAACAAACACATACCGAACGCCGTTGTCGCCATAAACGCGGTTGGACAGCGTATTTACGTGAGCGACGTGCAAGAATCCGTTTACGCTGTGAGATACAAACGCCAGGAGAATCAACTGATCGTCTTTGCGGACGACACACATCCAAGATGGATTACGACGACTTGCGTACTCGACTACGATACAGTCGCGACGGCTGATAAATTCGGCAATATTGCCGTGGTGAGTGCATTGCATTTTTCTTTGAAATTACTTAATCAACGTTCCAACGACTGTTTCCACTTTTCCAACAATGATTTTCAAATAAACATATTATTTTTCTCGAAAATCCGCAATATCGCAAATAAGATTCATAATTACGATCCCGGGTAAATAAACGACCAAGATGTATCGATATATTCGATATTATTGTTGCGGCAAAATTGTTGTTTCGAAAGAAAAGTATCGAAATCGGAGAAATTGTCTTGGAAACATGGAGTAACGAGTTATTTTTGATAAAAAGGTCCGTCTGGCGAGTGGAATCAACGACGATGTCGACGAAGATCCGACCGGAAACAAAGCTCTGTGGGATCGCGGTTTGTTGAACGGCGCGAGCCAGAAAGCCGACACCGTCGCGTGTTTTCACATCGGCGAGACCGTAATGTCACTGCAAAAAGCTACGCTAATACCCGGAGGCTCCGAGTCTCTCGTTTACACAACGATAAGTGGCACCGTTGGCGTTCTCGTGCCATTCACCAGCCACGAGGATCACGATTTCTTTCAACACCTCGAAATGCATATGCGCTCCGAACATCCGCCGCTTTGCGGTCGAGATCATCTCTCCTTCAGATCTTACTATTATCCCGTGAAAAATGTCATAGATGGCGATTTGTGCGAACAATTCAATTCCATCGAGCCGGCCAAACAAAAGAGCATTTCCGGTGATTTGGAGAGAACGCCGTCCGAGGTTTCGAAAAAGCTGGAGGACGTCAGAACTCGTTATGCCTTCTAAAAAAAAGTAAGCCACTGAGAGGACACGAAGAAAGAGAACTTTTTTTCCTTTCATCTCGCGAATTATGGCAATATTGTGAGATTCCTCGGAGCGGAAAATTCAAAACGTTCGGACGAGAGAGAAGAAAAGAGTCATCGAATTCGAAACGATTTCACGTTGTCGCTCGTTGGACACGAGAAATATCGCGGTTTCGTGGAATCCATTTTAAGGGGCTTTTTTTTTTTGAATCAATGACAAATCCCGCTTGGAATGTTCGAAAAATTTGCGATTCGTAGCGTACAAAAGTTTCGAGGGAGCCCTCGGAGAGGAGCCGGCGGTTCGTCCGAAATTCAAAGTTTTGAGAAAAAAAAAATGACTCGGACAAAAAGAAAATTCTGCGAAAGCCCCTGCGCTCCTTCGAGCCGGACAAATCTCCCGAATGTGCGCAAGAACGTTTTAAAAGACTGAGATGCGAAACGAAAGTAAATAATGAGAGACGAAAAAATAAAGAAATTAAACGAGAGAAGCGTGAATTGTGTATTTTTTTTTTTTTCAACCTCGCATTGTAAATAGAGAATGGCGCGAGGTGTATTCTCGCGTGTCAAGTACCGCATTCTCGGTAGTATTTAATTATTAAGCCTCGAGTAACTGTCATAATTTCTACGATATTTATTGTCGACGCTCCGAAATGATGAAAAAAAAAAAAACAAGCCGAAAATTTCAAGCTCGAATAATAAAAGATTTAACTGAAAAATTGCATTCAATACGAAAAGACGAAAAAAACAAAAATTTCATCGAAATCCTCGACGCTCCCATCCGTGCGGAATTTTCGAGAAAAACGAAAACCAAGCGTATCTTTTTCGAATTTCTTTTTCTCTTCGGGCCTTCCTCAGCTCGTTGACATTTTTTTTTTTTTCTGTCTGCAGGAGCACGTTTGTGCAAATTTGTGTTGCGTTGAAGAGGTTTTTCCCCTGTTATCCCAGCAAGATTTGTCCCCGTAACGGCGTGGGCGAAATGAGAAGTGTGTAAGACGAAGTTCACGCGCACACTGATGGAAGAGCTTAAGAGAGATAGAGGGCGAGAGAGGGACAGCACAGAGACGTCGATCGATCCATCGAGGCGTCGTACTGACGCGCCCACCCTTCAACCGCATCGCAACATCGGATGTGAAAAGTTTGCTGGATGCTGCGAAACCAACGTGAGAATCAACCAATAAACATCGAATTTAAAATTATGACTATTGCTCGGAATCGAGAAAATTGAAAAACTTGCAAAAATCCGGGAAAAATACAATGAAATTCGTGAGGAATATGTTTCAAATGAAGTTTAGGCGGAAATGCACGTGTTTTTGAGGTTTTTAATAATCGTGAAAGCTTTCGGGGTGGGGGGAGGAAACCGGCGAAACTTCGCAGTCAGAGTCCGTTGATTTTTCAAATTCCGATGAGCTCTCATGTTTTCCCATTCAAAATGCGAGTAATCGCGTCGTCCCGGCAGACGGTAAATTCATTTTCATCTATCGATATTTGCGCCGTTGGGGATAAAAGCTTGCGGGAACTGAATACAAGGAATTTTTTTCTGATTAACTTTCGACGTCCGTTTTATCCGTTGATGAGAGCGTGAAATGGAATTTTCCGTTTTTTCCTCCATTTCTCCGCGACAGAAAGCGGAGAGTTCAATTTTGGAGCAATTGAAAATAATGAACTATTCCAGTTTTTTTAAGTTTTTTTTCCAATGGATATAAAAACGACGTTAAAATGACGACGAGAGAGACTGCAAAAATGGTCAAGAGCGCGATTTCTCAGAGTTTCTGGAAAATCGCTTTCATTAGTATTTATTGTTTTTTTTTTGTTTTGTTTTTTTTCAAATGTATGTAGGAAAAAAACGTATTATCTTGACAGAAAGGAGAAATTCACAAACTCACGAAGAAAAAAAAACCTTTCAATTCAATGAAAAGAAATGTTCTCTTTGCCCGCGACTGCTCCGCATCCTTCGACGAGACTCGGACGTTCACTCCGCAAAATTTCTCTCAAACAAATTACGAGATGAATAGAGAAACATCTAGCCTTTTTCTTCTTCTCTTTTTTTGATCCAGAATCGTTCTCGTCAATCGTCAGAATGTTTTTCCCACACTTTCGCAAGCGCGTTCCAAGCCTCGCATACACGCGAGCGAGCTTTGTGAAACATTGTTTTTTTTTCGTTCCTTTCATTCGAGCTACCCCTATTGTCCCTCGTGGTGACGGAAACAAAAGTTCCGTGAGAGACGGAGAAGAGTAAAGAGAGAGAGAGAGAGAGGATGGGGGTGGTTTTCCGCAACTCCGTACGAGTTTCATACTTGCTGCATCATCCTCGTCGTTGGGACGCTTAAAGAGGGATGAGACGAATGGAAAAATCGTACAAACGCGTGTACGAGCTTCACAAGAGCCCCCCTCGCCATCCGGCCAGTGACCCGAAAAATAAAAGACTCCTTGCTCGCTACACGCAAACACACTAGCATACTCGCAAGAAGGGAGAGAAAAAAACAACAACAACAACAACAACAACAAGAAAATTCACCCTCGTGTGCGTTCAACGAGAATCACGATCATCGTTCATAAAAGCAATCCAGTGATTGCTGGCCCGTCCGTGTACAATACATATACATACGTAAAAACACTTGTTTTTCTCGAGCGTCAAAGGGAAGAGGCTGGACGCGAGCAAGAGTGTCAATAACTGTTGATTTTCTTGAATTTGAAATGGCCAATGTCTGGTGCATGAGATTCCATTCGGAGGAAAGCTCTCTGCTTCCTCCCTCCCTTGACAAGTTCGTGATCGAACGAAAGATGTCCGGGCTCTATAGGAGGGAGAGCTGACTGTGCTCGTTTTGTATATGGGTGTGTGCGCGAAAGGTTTTTGCACGAATCCAGGCAGAGACGGGTGTGGAGACGGGGCTCTGCACCGGAGAGCACGAGCCCGAAGCTTTCGAGGCGCGTGCGTTGGTACTCGAGTCTATATATATATATATATACATGTCCATTAAACAGGGGTAAAGTATACGTAATTCTGATATACAGGCAAAGTGTGCTTTCGCTGGTGGCTAGTATCCTCGACGTTTTCATCGTCGTCGAATGTCATTGTTGCAACGACCATCTCGGGAACTAGTTACTTTGCATATTTTTATTTTTTAACATACACTCGTGTGTTTTAATTATATACGTATATATTTATTACACATGTATATACATGTACGGTGCCTGACTTGCGCCAAGTCTCGTGAAACGAGATTCCACGCACCGGCCTGATCTCAATGCTCACGAGCCGTGATAATAAAGCCAGGAGCAGCATGTATTTTAACGTAAATCGCGGAGAAAGCTGCTGGTGCTGCTGGTTATCGCGACGTCATTCCACCCTCGTCCACGTTCAATCGTCATTCCACTTGGACTCTCAGATAACAAACGTGTCGGGAACCTCGCAAAGACTGTGATGAACCAACGAGAAAAAACGGATTATGGTAAATTGCGGGGTTTTTTTCTTTTTTTAAACTTTGGGCCTTCCGGCCGGGAGCGGACGGCAAGATTTTGTGAGAACAAAGGGAGTTGCTTGAAGAAATAAAACAAGTGTGCAGTTGGTTGGCACGTTTGACGTTGTGTTTTGTCACTTTTGTGATAAAAATCTTACACCGCGGTGGAATTTTGTATTTCGGATAAATGCCTCCTTGACTTTCTTCAAAAACCGTCTTCGTAACGAATTTCAATTGTTTCAATTTTGTCGAACGAATTTTTTGCGAATTTATCACGAATTTAGTGCACTTGCATCAAAGTACGGATATTTGCAAATCGCTGAAAAGTTTGCCCTACAATCTGCCGATTAATCCGGTTTGCCCGTGACAATCGTCGATCGATCGTCTCCAATGTATTCGCACCCACGATGAATGAAAACTACCGTAGAAAAAACGAGGCTTTATCAAAAGTCGGTCCACAAATGATTTACGCATTGAAGAACCGCGTTCTCGTATCGTTCCTCGATTCGTGTAATTTCGTGTAATATTTGAATTGCTAATTATCCACTCAACGTGGATCTAAATACGGCAATGAAAGCTCGTAATTTCAGCTCTCCGAAGAACCTCGTCGGTGGCAATGATTTTTAACGAGGTTCAATTCGATTGTCCAACAGGGTATAGCCGCTCGCGATGCAGTGTCCAGAGTTGAAGGAGGACGGATTATCAGCGATTCATCGAAAACATTGATGATCCTGCTGGCGGTGACGGCGAGCTGCTGCGGTATCGCTGGTTCGGTACGTATAAGCGGCAATAGAAATTGCGAATTGGCGGAATTGACTTGTCGCGACGGTCGCTGCATACCGCTGGATTCGTACTGCAACGGTAGAAACGATTGCGGCGATGGTAGCGACGAGCCGGAGCACTGTACACCCTGCAATCGCACGTATCACGGACGCGAGGGACGCACGTACAAATTGGATCTTCCACGTCCCGCGGAGGGACGGATTCCTTTTCTCTGCCACTTGACGTTCACAGCTGGTGGCAATGGCCACGGTGAATTCGTTCAATTGTTATGGGACGCCTTTAGCATCGGTCGTCTAGATTTAACGGCCAATGAGAACTTTTACACGAGCTGCCCGGAGGGTTCGCTGCAATTGGCGGAATTGGGTAGACCGTTTACCGGTGGCTCGTGGTGCGGCAGCGGCGACAGCGGTGCCTCTTATTACAGCGAAACAAGCACGGTTACGGCGTCGATAAGACTCTTTCACGCTCCAACGAACGTGCCGTTCGAGTTTCGTCTGCGTTATCGTTTCGTATCGAAAAACGAGGCTGTGGCTCGTCTCGGCGCCCCGGAACTTCCGATCGAGCGCGGCTCGCCCGTGCCCGGCACTTATTGCTCGAGAAATTTCTACGAGTGCCACAAGAACCAATGCAAGGTACAGAGCCCCAATTATCCCGGTGAATATCCGAGAAACGCCAGTTGTCTCGTTACCGTCAGGCAAAAATTCGTCCCGACGTGTAAACACGCTATGATTTCGGTGAAAGCCGGAGCCGGCGCGGTTATCGGATCCGGTCAAGCATCACGTGGAATGTCGTATTTCAATGTCGCGCCTGAAGCTTCATCGTCTTCCTCGTCTTCCTCGTCGTCGTCGTCCTCCTCCTCGGCGAAAAATTCGTCCTTTTCTCCTCCTCCTCCTCCTCGTCGTCGTCCCATTCGTCGAACGCGTCGATCAACGCTTTATCCGTGAGGAATTACAGCCGTCTGAGCGTCTGGCAGGACTGTCCCCGACGAGAAAGATCGCCTGGTGTTTCGCGACGGACCGAGAATCGAGGACTCGATATTGCTCGTTTATTGCGGTGGTCCGTTGCCTCGCATCACCGCTCGTGGACCGGCGATGCTCATTGAATTTCGCAGTTCTCCGTTGGCCATACCGCTCGGGAGTTCGCCGCTGAGGCTCGAGCTGGAAATACCCGTCGTTTACGTGGACTCGGACGGTTTGGATTACGCTCGAGGAGCACAAGGCTGCTATTTCTTCGTAAACGAGACGTCCAAGAGAAGCGGACTTTTACGCGCGCCTCAGCACACACTGCCGCTCGGGTCTGTTTGCACGTGGAACATAAGAGGCTCCGCCGGCGATCGCGTGTGGCTTTATTTTTCATCCTACTCCCAGCGTGATTTCACGAGCGAGACCGACGGGCGACGCAGCAACGCTACTTTCAACGGAAAAATGAGAAATTGGCGCGTGACCTCGTCAACCGCGAGTTCAACACCGAGTTGCTCCATCAAAATGACCCTCTGGGATGGTCCCGCGAGCACCGGCCATCCTATAGCTACGCTCTGCGACGATACACCGAAACTTTGCGCCCATGCAGCCCTGCGAAACTCCACTAGAACCACGAGGCCGTGCAGCGAGGAGGAAAGTTATTTGACCGCGTCGTCGACGTTAACGTTGCGCATGGAAGCTCCCATGGGTACGGCCCTTAGAACCATTAATTTTCAGGTAATTAATCTCGAGGGATTACGCGCAACTAAGTTTATGAAAAATCACTGCATCGTCGAGCGTTTTTGTTCTTTAAAAACTCGAAATTATCGTCGTTTCATGCTTTTTTCTTTTTTTTTTTTACATCTCCGACACACACGGTTCTAATTCCGCTTCATTTTTCGCCCTTGCGCAGGCACGTTACGAGTTCATCTCGACGACCCAGGGCGGCGAATCATGGGGGGACGGGAATTGCACCCGAGTCTGGAGGAAAGTCCGAACGGGGCAGATAACGTCACCGCGCGACGTGCGACTCTACGGACGAGGAGGCGCGAGGAAGCTCGATTGCACATACAGGATCGAAGCTGGCCCGGGCGAGCGGATACGTCTGACGATACACAACGTCAGCGTTGGCGAATCGACGAGCTGCGTCAGCGAGCCCGATCCTCACACCACGAGGCCGCGTTGCCTGCACGACTCCACGTCGAGGGAAGCTCGTTTGACGCTCCACGAAGTGCCGTGGCGCGATGTGAGCCTGCCGAGAGCCTGCCTCTGCGACAACTCGTCGTATCTTCCGTTGATTCACGTCTCATCGGGGCGCGCGCTCGAGATGAATTTTCTCGTCGATCGTCAATTGCCCTACGAGGATTTCGAGACGCTCTACTTCAACGCGAATTTCGAGCTCGTCCGCTCTCCGGAATGCCCGCGAAAGCAGCGAGTTCGCGGCGAAGGTGGTGAACTGAGATTCGTAGCACCGCCCTTGTCGAGGCCGGACATCTATTGCGAAGGTTTACCGTGGCTCGTCGAGGCGCGCGACAACAGGTCGCTCTTCGTTCTCACCTGGGGATGGTTCATGCCGCTCGAATCGTCATCGACGTTGTCGTCGTCGTCATCGTCATCATCAACCACCGTCACGTCCATCGGTCCGAATCTGCCGGGTTCGGTCGTCACCGCGTCCACCAACAACCAACAAAATCCATCCGAGAGTTCTGACCCAACGACCAAATGTCCGACGACCAATCGCGTCCTTCTGTACTCCGGTTGGCCGGCGAAGCTCCTGAAGGTCGTTTGTCCCGCCGAGCCGGGCGCTCGTGAATTCACCGTTCACGTCTTCTCCGAGGAGTGGCTCGGCAGTCACGTGGCTGAGGGACAATGGCCAGGGCCGCCGAGATCTCCGGCACTGCTGCTGGATTTCGTGGCGCGCGAACCCGGCCATGCCGCCGCCTCCTGGCTCGAAATATCGAAAAGTCGATCCGCTCTTCATCGACAATTACGCCTGCCCGGTATGGATCGCGGATACGGCGATAACGACACGATCGCTTACGCCGACTGCGTTCACAAGTGCCCCGAGCTCGGCGCCTGTATCGCGCCGAGCTTGTGGTGCGACGGCAGAGTTCATTGTCCCTCCGGACACGACGAAGCCAACTGCGGCAACGGGGCGAGATTACTCGGCCTTTTGCCGCCAGGCATGTGGCTCATGGTCGCTGGTGTCGCTGGCGTCGTAACGGCCTTTGCCTGCCTCCTTGCCGTACTCATTTGCAGGTAACATCGTGCCCAATCGTGCCTACATCCGGTGTAACCATGCAGCGTCCATTTTATATCACTATTAACGCGTAATAATCAACTTGCCACATTTATCATTAATCGCATCTCGCTTTGAGTCATACAACAATCATTATTATTTCGTCAATGTCAGAATTAAATCATTATTTTTTTATTACAGATCGAAAGCCCGAGCAAAGAGACTTCTCTACGATGGTACAAATACGTCGGGTAGACCGAGACGAGCACCAACCGAAGAGACACTCTTGGGAGTCGCTTCCTGACAAAACCCTCCCGGCTTCGTGGAGTATATTCACGTCGACCGGGAGACCACAGTCTAGCCATATATCGTTCTGTGCTTTGCACCGTCCATCGATTACGCGCGAACAAAAAAATCCCATAATAATTATTTAAACGAATGGATGAAGGAGTGAAAGAAAAAATAAACCGGAAACGTAAACCGATTACGCGCCCGAATGAGCGTCAAAAAATGCCCACGTCGAACCATTCGGGACAGTCGCGAAACGCCATCATGAAAATCTTCCGCGCAAACGAAATTCACGATTCTCGTCAGAACAAAAAAAACACACACATAGTCACATTAACGTTTAGCCAATTTCACACGATCGTTTCGTAAAAAAATGTTACTCTCACCGCTGTTTCTATTCCCATGTAATTTTCCGTTCGAGCCTCCCGGTATCGATTTTTCGTTTTCGCAAAGTTCACAAACATTGATATATATATATATACACATACATGTATATCGCCGAAAAAAAAACGTCATTGTCTCAATGAAAATAATCGATTATTGGGGAGAGTCCAAGCGTGAAAAAACGAGAATCTTGACTCGAGAGATACACGGTCTGCCTGAAAAGCTTTAAAAAAAAAGGAACTTGGTACAAATACACGTCTCTGAAATTCCCGCTTGTCGTTTGTTACGAGGAATGTAGTATTCGGCGCACGCGTTAATGTCCAGTATCATCGAAACTTTGGCATTGAATGAGGAAAGAAAGAAAGAAAGAAGGAGAGAATAATGGCACAAAACTCTACCCTCTCGTACGAAGGCTAGCCGAGAATTTGAAAATGCAAAACTTCGGATGCCCGCGATACCTATTCCTGTAACGTTGGAAAGTAAACAATTAGCAATCAATTCTCCAAACTCGTCTGAGAAGGAAGGTCAAAAATGATGAAGAAAGGAAAAACGACTGAAAAAGAAGGATCGTTGATTCGCTCATTTCCATTCCACGTATTAAAATAGTAAACTGTTAGAATTTACACTTAGGGAGCAGCGATGCTCGATTGATCTTTAGAAGAAAAAAAAAAAAAAAGACTCGGATCTCCGCACCTCTCGCACTCATAGGGAAAACAAATTTATACATACATATATATATATATATATATATATATGAGAAAAAATCGTTAAATAAAATTAGGAAAGTAAGGACGAAAATTGGACCGACGCGAATTCTCGTTGCCGCGAGAATGTGATAATGGTTCGCGCAGTAGTTGCATTATTACGACATAACGCACGGAACTGTCTAAAAACAAATTTAAAAAATATATATACGAGGTATATTATGTTGACGTAATAATGGAAAAAAAGCGAACAAAAGCGAATAGCGTTATAGATGTACGTATACGTGTGTAATGAGAACGTGATACACTGCCCGTATGAAGTGGAAAAAAAACTTCGATAACTTCACATTCCCTCGTTTACGTTAAATTACGATCTTAGTGGCGCGTAATGAGTATTATTATTATACGTTGCAGAGTACTCCATCGTTAAAAGCGATCGCACGAGGCTGCAGTCATTTTTTCAACGCGAAAAAAAGTTTCTCCCACTAATCATCAAGATGTCGTGAAATCAAGCGAATAATAACGTTCAAAAGACTCGTAATGATTAATTATTTATTTGACGATGAAAATTCGTTTTTCGTTACATTTTTCTCGTAATCTATTGACTGTAGCTCGTGTGACGGTGTGATTTGTTGAATTTCGAAGTAACGGAGAAGTTGAAGCAATAATGTTTATTCTTCGGTGAAAAGAGGTAAACGAAGACGAAAGTTTCGCGATTCGCACGTTAAGTTGGATCATGTAATTGTATATCTTACTGTGATTGATCAAAATGATTCATGAATGCACCGCAGTCGGCGTTTTTAAGGATTTACGGCAGGGTTTGTTCAAGCAGCTGTAAAATCAGATGAGAATTGAATCTATTTGGTACAACGGTATGAACATTTGAGAAAACTGAGGGCTGTAATTCCGAATGGCAACAATGCTAAAAAGTTTATTACAGAATTGTAGAAAAAAAGTTCTGATAATAATATTTAGGAAAATTGCGGTGTTCCAAAATTTGTTTAACGGCTCCACTCGACGAATAATTCGGTAATTACTCACATCCGGTGAGAAGACTTTGAGACTTTAAGAAAAAAGGAAATGAATCGATAAATTTAACACGGAAATGAAGTTTTTTCCGGTTTCATTGTGACTGCATCGACGCCTGTCGTACTTCCTTAAACGCGTAAATTATCGTGAATGCTCGTTCAGTAATTCTATTCCGCTGTATTTCAAAGTTGACAAAATGTCGAATTACAAAAAAACATAAACTTTCGACAATTCAAGGTTTTTCTTCGTTGAATGTTGGAATGGTCGAGAGATACGAAAAAATTCGAGAGAATTTTCAAAATTTCAATCCTCATTAGCAACCACGTGTCCCGTTTAAATATCCAAATGACACAATTAATTTAATTGTAATCCACATATTGGTAAAGTAATAGGTAATAGTGCGAATATAAGCAGAAAAACATACAAGTGCGCTAATTATTATACAATTTGGGTTTTGAGTTCCTAGCCACACAAAGACGCAAAGACGCAATTGTAAGGTAGAGTTTAAAGAAAAAAATCAAATTACCACACGTAGATGTAAGATAACACACGTAGGCGATACTTGTAGTACGACTGGAGAAATCGTAAAGCGCATGAGGAGATTGAAAGAGGATCTACGAAAAGAAAAAAACCAAAAAAACGAGAAGATATTCTATGAATTTAGAAGAGTAGCCATCGATTATCGAAAAAATTGCGGCGAATAAGCCCGAGATGATTGAGACTATAGAGTTACTGTTATTGCAGGTACTAGATTTTATTATGTAATACGTAAGTACGTTCGAGTACACGCGAATGAAAGCCAAGGATCTTGTCCCCCATCTCCGTTTGTGTTTTTTACTTGAATACTTGAAGAAGAAAAAAATGGATTTGAGGTCAGCGGCGCTTTCGTCCCCCAAGTGTCATGGCCGTTTACAATTACGTAATGCGAAGATTTTAGCGTATAACAATGTTGTATAAATAGAAGAGACGAAAAAACAATCTTGTTTATGCGTTTATATTACTTTTCAAGTTTTCAACTGGGCTTTTTTGTCCTTATCGTCATGTACCGTTTCAATTTTGTATTTGAATTTTAACCCGCCATTTTGTGTGATTTCAACCTCGCCCGCGAGGTGTCGGTCGGCTGTATGCGACATCTGATGGCAGAGGTTAAAATCACATTCAGGAATCTGTTTCTTTCGATTATCAATGTATTGTGTACATTATTTTCAATTCGTTTTGTAAAAATGTACATTTTTGTTCGTATTAAATTTCATATAATCACGAGCGTATGTGTCGTTTCAAACAAATTTACTGTCGAGTATGGTGGGAGGTTAAACATTTCTGGAGATATGACATCGCGCTAACCAACATTAGGAGACATTTAAACGTTGATTCGGTGAGCCGTTTGTCAACTTTGCAAAGTTATTTCGAAATAAATTGAAGCAACAACAGAAAATATTTGTAGGTTCGAGATTCAATTTTTCATGATAATATCAATTGTAATATGGACTGACCAAAATCTTTCGCTCAAGCAATTCATCGCTACAGTGCTTATGAATCGTTCTAGCTTTTTACTACCCGTGTCTTTTTAGCAACACATGATAACTCTATAGATAAAAATCGAACGAGAAACTGGCACACAATTTTTATTCAACTTTTTCGACTCTGTCCAATTAATAACAATAACTCGAAGAAGAAGAAGAAAAAACGTCAGTTCTGTTTATTGCAATTTTTACGAACAATAGAGAGAAAAAACGAAACGAGTCTGCTACACTTGCGATAGATGTATCGATATTATATGTATAAACATTTACTTTGGAATTGACGAATGGATATATTTATAACAAACATAAAGGTACCTTCTATACGTTCGTAATCAGGGTACCCCAAATACGTGATGATGCTTAGATATGTAATGAAGTATGATGCAGAATTTATCACACCAAATCGCGTATAGAGTAATTCACGTAGAAAAAAGAATAGATCAACGTCATATTAAAATGAGTAATCCACTGCAGCAATTAAACTTGTTTTCCTCTTTTTAATGAGTAAAATGATCGAAGCGCACAAAGGTTTTTAAATTTCATTCTTCGAGCAGTTTAAATTAAACGGCATCATGTCGCACGATGTAATTGTTACGAAATGTAATACCTAAATTTGTCATAGGAAATATACCGATTACAACTACATGCGTAAACAAATAATAAATAACTGAAAAATTATCATAGCTGTCGTATGTCGATATTCTTCGTGTATACCAAAAATCAACGAGGACCATTGTAATGTTAATGAACCATTCCCTTTGTTCGATTCTCCAATCGTGTCAAGGTCCATCAAAGATTGTACATGAAAATGCGAACTATAAAAATAAACGCAAGAATCATCTTGGAGGCAAAAAGAGTCATGGGGTGGTCTTCTTTTTCTTGCAAAGCGGCGAAAAAAAAAAAATTATGCTCCAGGTGAGGCTCGAACTCACAACCCCGGCATTGCTCACGAACACTGTCTTATAAGTACCGTGCGCTAACCAATTGCGCCACTGGAGCTGTACGAAAAACTCCCGCAAAATCACTTATCAGCACCATCATTTCAAGCTTGGCTTTCGAAAGCAAAATTTTCCACTTTTCCCATCAAATTTGATCATCCCCATTGTCAACACACGTTTTGTTTATTCGAGTGGACGAGAATTTTTCGCGTATACATAGTTATTCGACGGTAGAAACGTATTTACGAACTTTTCCAATAAGCGGTGGGTGCGATTTACGATAAATATTTCGATACAACTAAACAGCGTAGTTGGTGCTATTTATTAAAAAAAAACAAATGACTGGTGTACAAAAATACGTATTGGATGTTTGATACAAGGATACGAATCGAAAACCATATGGTGTAAAAATATTTTACGATTCAGGGAAGTAGAATGTATGTTTTTTTGTATAGGCATAATACGCTATGCAGAGTACAGATTTGTTATCAATATGATTCCACTCTGTTCACGACGATCTAATCAGGTGTAATTACTCACAAAATCTGTCGTCAAATGTAGGTAACAATTATCCTCTGCCGCGTGTTATCACAAGTACACGAAGCGCGCGTATGTTTTATCGAAAAAAAAAAAGGACTAAGCGCGCCATCTCTCGTAATCCGGTAGAAGCTTCAACACAATTTTCTCCAAAATCTTACGTGTCAAAAGAGGTGTCAAATTGTATTACATCGCCCAGAGTTCTATTTGTTTTTTTGTACTATCCCTGCAATTATAACGTCTTGCATGCGGCAAATTTGTACGGAACGTACGTTTAAAATTTTTTGTTAAATAAAGTGCATCCGATCTTCATGGATAATCACTATAATGACACAAATGTCTCTTCTCGTGACAATTATCACAAGGTACATAACCTCGAAAAAGTTATTTCTATTATCAAACTGCATCGTATAGAACGATAAGACTTCAATGTATCTTATATTGTGAACGTGTATATCATTGTCGAGAATTACAGTACTCGAAAATTGCTCGAACATTGCGATGAATGTCTACGATACGTTCTCAAAATGATTAATTTCGTTGAACCAACAAACATCGAAGTAACTTGACTGTTTTCTAATTAAATGAAATAACGCAATGTTATATTCGTCGTAAATAATGAGAATAATGCGGGAATAATAATTTTACTCAAAAGTTTTACGGATAATTATTATAAAATCACAAAAAAAAAATGTATACATTTCGACAAAGTACTCATTTTTGTGATAAAACTTCAATAGTGAGTACAATTCTTCAAACTATAAAAAGTTGACAAAACCCAAAAAAAGAACATACACATTTTTGCACGAGATAAAAATAGTAAAGTATCTCACTTTTGACAATTCCATTTTAGAAATTTTGAGGAAGAATGATTGGAACGAATGATAAAGCAATCGTTGAGGAAAATGGCGCGTTGACGGATATTTTGCTTCTCTCAGATGTGACGAGAAATGAGCTGGTTTGATACATCGGGTTTTGCCAATTTGGCAAAATCGGCTCTGAAAGAAGCGCAAAAAACGATAGACAAAGCTTTGGACATAAAGGAAGACGACAAACCCGGCCAAACGCCGAAAGAAGAGCAAGCGAATAATTTTTTCGCGACATGGGGTATAAAAAGCATGGAAGGAGAGAGCGCTTATGGAGCAGCGGGAGTTCGTAGTCCGGGAAGTGGCAGAGAATCCGACGTGCCTGGAATATGGGGTAGTTTCACAGGATCATTTTTCGATAATCCAAAAAATGTCGATACGGAAGCAAAACCAACCGACGCTCGTGTCGTTTCGACCTGTGACGAGAGAAATCTGGAAATCCTGGAAGAACCAAAGGAAGCGAATATTTCACAGTCGAAATCTCGACGCAAGCTCGGCGCCAGCACGAGTTCGCTGAGAAAACAAAATTCCGAAAACGCGGAAGACGCGGATATCGATCAGAATATCGAACACAGGCGTTACAGCGCGAGCGACATCGAGGGCAAAGAAGAGAAGAATAATTCGACAAAACGATCGTTCATGGCCGATCGCTTGATCGACCATCAAGATTCCAGTGAGAAATCGCTCAACGAAGGTCTTCTGGGCTCGATCGAAATAAGAAACTGCGATGAAAGGCGAGATTCGAAGATCGGTCGATCGATCAATCGTTCCTCGATCGTATCGTCGGAGAGCGACAAGAAGAGTTCCGAGAGCGTTGAAATTCTCGATTCTCAATCGAACACGAATACGATAAGCACGACAACGCCGGAATCGGAAGTAACGTCGCCGAGTATATCGACGAATCCAACGAACAACGATACGAAGAGAAATTCCGATTCCGTGGAAATTTTGTCCGATAGTTTGGTAACATCGCCAAGTTCCGTTGAAATAATCGGCGATTCGCAGAGCGACAATGACGAGGGTCTGTTATTTTTGTCGACGATCGATTTTTCGGGAAATCCGAGGGAGAAGATCGGCGATTCGTCGTCCGATGTTTCACCCTACGTATCACCGATCGAGGAGGAAGCGAAAGAGGTACAATTTTTCCACGGTAATCCCGAGGAAAATATCGACGACGCCGGAAGTAACTTACTGACGATGAAAAAATTCATCGTTGCGGAAATCGACAAAGAATCGCCCGACAGCGTCGAGGTCATACCGGATGTTGATGAAACCGACGAAGTTAGTCAGGCCGAAGATTCCTACACGTCTGCCTCGGAAAGCACGATCATGACGATCATGGAATCCAGCATGCAGCAATTCGATGCTCCGGGTAAAAACAGACATGAGTTTAGCGAAAAAATGATGCACGATTCCTGTCCCGATGCCGGTAGATGCGTTCCCCCCACGATATCCGGAAGTAATCAAACGTTGAACACGAGCCTCGATTCATCGAGGGACAAACGTAATCTTCATTTACCGCTTGAAGCGATAACAACGCAACCGATACGCAAGGGAGAACCGATCGTCGAAAAAGTCAATACGACTATCGGCAATACCGCGAACGATCAGATTACCGAGTCAGCGGAAGTGAATACCTCCGTCGAACCAGTCAGGACGAAACAGCATGGCGAACATTTGGCGGATTGTCCGGAACAGCATTTGATGCTCACAGACTCCAGTTGCGAGGGTACACTGATCGAAAGTAGCTCGGAGGATAACGCTGCTGTTTTGAAGGCTGTCGACGAGGCTGAAAACGTCGATCCCACTCTGACTTCGAGTTCTTACGTGAAAAACATGCTCGCTGACGCTATGGTGGAGAAGGGAGAAATTCAATTGGACTCGGAACGCCATCGAATCGACGTGTCCGTTCGAGAAAATTCGCCGATTTCTTCGGAAAGGTTGGTTTCGAAAAAAACTATTTTCGAAACATATTAACACTGTTAAAATTAAATTAGTACGTAGGAACATCGAAGGGTAGACTGGTTTTGAAGAATATTTCACAATATTTGAATTTTCTCGACAAATATTTTTTACAGTCGTTCCGATTTAGTGAAGATCGGCTCGGATCAGACGAGTGGTCATACGAGCGGCGACGAGCTCGAGACGACGACGTCAAGTGACATAGAAATAATATCCAGGTACAGGTAGGACAATGTCAAAGTCGAAGAAAAGACAAATTACCCATACGGACCCATACTGGACGTCGCGTCACAAAATTCAAACGAAAATCGTCACTTGTTTCGCCTTTACGATTTTTATTCACTAATCGGCTTTTTACAATTCAGTCCCAATGGCGATTCGAGCTCCACGCAATCTCGCCAGAGTCCGGCGAATTTACACTCGTCGAAGGGCACGGAATTGCTGCAAAGGACTTTGAAAACTCGCGGACACTCTCGCGAGCTCAGCGAGATAAGCGTTGGCTCGGACGAGGCGAATTTCGAGGTGGAAAAACTCTTGAGGAGAACGCAGGAAATGTCGGAAATTCTCCAAGTCCGCGAATCCAAACTCATTGACGTCAGTCGTATGAATATGGAGTTGCACGAGCAAAATATACATCTAAAAAAGTACGTCTCACTCCTCATTCGCGTATTCTCTTTTTCGTGCAAAGATACTTGGCCTCAGAGTTTTCCGCGATACTGCAGAATTCTTCTCTCTCTCGCTTCAATTTCCTGCGTTACTTCGTTTGCGGTAAATTGAGAAATTTTGTTACTTTTTCTCAGGCAATTGGACTCTATGGAGATGCGGGTCGAGAATAATCAAGAACTGAATCGTATATCCGAGGATTATACTCAGCGTTTGTCGGCTTTGGAAAAAAAGTTTCAGCAAGCAATTTCGGAACGCGACGGCCTCAGAGAGCAGTTGGATTTGTTGAGACACGAGGCGTCGTCGAGGCTTTCGTCTCGTGAATTATCGTCGATAACAGCGGAGAAAGACGACATTATCAGGGAACTCCGAGAGGAGGGAGAAAAGCTCAGTAAACAACAGCTGCAGCATAGTAACATTATTAAAAAACTACGCGCCAAAGAGAAGGACAACGAAACGTTGATCAAGAGTCAAAAGTAAAGAAAAATAAATTTCGAAAAAGTGTCCTCCGAGACGACATTTATTTGGAGTTCTTCTAAAGTTTGTTTTTTTCTGCATCAGAGAACAACTGGAAGAGCAGAGTTCCGAATTGGAGAGATTGAAGCGTTCGTTGTACGCTAAAGAAGAAATCGAGAGAACGCAGATCGAGGCGGTTCACGGTCTCACAGCTCGAACGAAAAAGCAGGAGATGGATATTTTGAATTTACAAGAAAAATTGGACAACGCTTTGAACAAGATGGAAGCTTACAAAACTAGCCTGGATGCGACAAAAGCGTAAATACGTTTTTTTTTCAATCCCTTCTCGCGAATAAAGTTTCAATTTTCGATTTTCGGAGGCAAACGGTCTTTTTTTTTCGCAGAGATTCCGTCGATGTCAAAGCAAAATTGTCGAGTGCCGAAGAAGAGCTGAAACGAGCTTTGGAAAATGCCGGTGAATCCTGCCAACTTTCGGCCCAGGTTGACGATCTCAAACTCAAATTACGACAGTCTGAAGAGGCGCACGTGAGGTGATTAAGAGGAAAAAGAAAATTATTCATTGAAATTCGACACGATCATCTTTTTTTGGATATACGTGTGCTTTCTTCTTGTTTTCAGGAGCGTGGAGAGCTTGAAAAGAGAAAATGGCCAGTTGCTGAAACGCTTGGAGATATCCGAAGCGAGCAACGAGGAGCTTTCGGAATCCGTGACACTGGCAACGAAGCCGCTGTTGAGACAGCTGGAGCAGCTTCAAACGAGTTTCGCTGTGAAATCCAGCAATTTTTCAAAGCAGGAAAAAATCATGTCAGAATCGATCGACGAATTACAGTCGAAGCTCGACAGTCTCACGGTGACTCATCGCTCGTTGGTCGAGGAAAATTTGACCTTGAGAAAAAAATTATCGAGCGTCGAGTCGCAGATCAAACGAAAGGACAGTGAGAAAAATCAAGTGGAAGAATCGCTGAGGAAAATGCAATCGGAGTACGAAAAACTCGAGGAGGAAAGTTCTCGGTTCGTTATCAACGTCCACTCGTTCTTTTTAGCTCGTTATTATCGACTGTTGGTTCTTCGCGTAATTCACCAAAATCAATCACGCGTTTATTTCGTTAAAAAACATTCCAGTAATCGTAGAACGATCGAGCAACTCGAGGAGACCATCGAGGAGCGAACGAAGGAACTTAAACGAGAAATTCAATCGCTGACCGACAAATTGTCGGTTGAAAAAGCAGCGACGAATGCGGAAAAACGGAAAAATCATGCCTTTTTGGAGCAGCAGCAACAGAGCGTCGATCAAGAATCGCGTTTGAGTCCGACGCTGAGCATTGGTCGAGATTCGATCGGTAGTACGAGTAGCGTGTGGCCTACGGTAGGCTTTTTTCGATTTCGCGTGATGAAATTTAAAAAAAAATGGAGTTCGCTGTGGCCTTCGATCGATGATCGATTTGAATGGTTTTTTTTCTCTCGCAGTTCAACGAATCACTGTTCGAGAGTGGGTCAGGGCGATTTCCCAGTGTGTACGAGAGTTTGAGAGTCGGAGGCAGCAGCACTTCGATGATCGAAAACTTGCAGGCTCAAGTCAAACAGCGTGACGGTGAATAATGAAATGTTCACGAATAAACACAGCGCGCGTGCGATGAGTGTTACTCGTCCAAGTTTTCTCGAAAGAAATGATCGACTGAAAAACGATCGAAAACAAATTATTCGTGAATTTTTTCCCGAATTCAAATGATTTTTCTTGCAACTAACGCGATTGCTCGAGAATTGAGAAGGAAATGTTCCATTTCAGGCGAGATTCAACAGCTCCAGTGGGAAATTTCGAGACGAAACAACGAGAGGGATATTTTGAACATGGAGTTGTCATCTCTGACGTACAAACTGGAAGAGTTAACGAGCAAATTGGGAGAGGTCGAGGCGATTAACGAGAACCTGAGCGAAATACAAACGAGATACGACGCGCTTCTCCAAATGTACGGCGAAAAAATCGAGGAGACGCAAGAGCTTCGATTGGACTTGGAGGACGTGAAAGAGATGTACAAGACGCAGATAGATCAGCTGCTCAAGCGCGACGCATAAGTCGCGAGTGGTCGCGAGAAAAACTGCCGAATTTTTCAGTGCTGAGAATCATATTTATTGTTGTAAATAATTTCGATAATCATTAATTCACACATCGGAGTTGGGGATAAGCGAAAGAAAAGTTTTTAGACCGGATAAAAGTATCCCGTAGGTATAACATTGAATGATAAACCGATTTTTGAAATTCTTCTGACAAGCAAAAGCGTTATTTAAAAAAAAAAAGCAATATTGGTTCAAATTTCGTTGAAAATATGATCAACGTCATCGACATCATCGATAAAAGCTTTCAAGGTTTCGAATAAAGAGTAATACACGCTAATTTGTAACTGCGCGTGTTGCACCAAACTTTTCACGGTATTTACGATTTTTCGAGCTCGATCAATTTTTCCCCTTTCTCATTTTTCATCCGCGGTCGATTCGCGATCCAACGAAAAAAACATAACAATTAACATTATTGCGCGTACACGTATCGTTACAAACAGGCATCTTTTGTAGAACAATCGATACGCGATTGAAATCGATCCGAGATGGCTTTTCTGTTGCGTCAAAGTGTGTTGAAAATTTTTGGAAAATTGATCTCGCCCGGAAATTTTGAGGGCATTCTTAGGCAAATATTGCGGATTGGGAAAAAAATGGGAAAAAACAAAAAATACGCATTTATCAGCGTTGTAGCACGAATAACGTTATCGTCCAATGAATTCATAGATCGACCATCTATAAACTACTCCTTGTTTTACGAAATTGTTTATATATGTATGTAAATATTGTTGTAATATATTATATTATTACTACGACTTTCATTATAAGCGGGTGGATCGTAGCAACGCTGCGACTTGGCCAAATTATTCTTAACATTATAGGATCTTGAGAGGAGCGAATAAATAAATGAAAAGGACGGAAATAAAGTCTTTAAACTCTCGGAGGCTTCGTGTTTTCCTTTCGTTAATGAATTTTGCCAGATTTATGTATTTCTTTTCCATTTTTTGACAATACTACAACTATATAAACTAAACGTTGAGAACAAAAGTGAGGATAAATGAAATAGTACGTGAATTAGTGGGCTTTTGGCAAACCGTGACGATCGTCATAATTAACATTTTTTTCCGTTTCCATTCTCGAGTGCGCGGGACTTGATTTTTTTCTGGTTTTCCAAGTCCTTCGTTCACCGAATACAATTCCAATGTTTGCCGAGGGTCGGAGAGGGAAAAGAGCAGAAAAAGATAATACTAACGAGTCAAACTTACAAATGCGGATAATCGTTTGACCGTGACCTGAAATTTCCAACTTGATTTCTTCAAAACGTAAAATCGATTATTCGGTGACATTTCTCATCTTCATTTTTCACGATTTTCGACTGGAAAAAACTGTGTGATTTACTCTAACCCATTCTGCGGGATTCCTTGCGGGAGGGGGAGGAGCAGCAGGACATGATCGTTACGAGGATAAAAAAACAGAATCGAAGAAATTCGTCACGTGATTAAATCCGATTATTTTCAATTGTGATGCATTTTTTTTTTGCTCTGTCGTTGTTGCTTTTTTCGAAAGGGACGAGAACCTGTGTTTGGGTCGAGTTCATCGTTGAAGATTCTCGTGATTGATTCGAGGAAAGTAGCTTTCTCGTTAATTTGTTTTTTCTATTTTTTTTGCGTTCAATCATCGCGAAAATGATCGTCGCTCTTGGGCGACGATTCGGGTGTCCGGAGCGCGTTGTTCTCAGCTCAAAAACGAAATTCCATCGATCCCGAGAAGATTCCACTTTCCGCAATTGAAAAAAAAACACCCTGCGGATATTTCACGCTCATCCCAAAAGAAACTCGGCAGTTTCACGATTCCTCCTTCATCAAGCTGGACCATTGTTCGTTAAAGTGACTCTTTGAACTTTTCTCTTCTTCCTGTCTCTCTTTCTCAACATCGCTCCCCTTTTTCCACGTCCTTCAGCTTATAAATTCGGAAAAAGCTTCCTTCATTCGTGACAAACATAAAATGATTCGCGAGATGGGATGTGCTCGATTTAATAATCGCGCTCGGGCCGAAAGATCGTTTCTCACGCTCGGAGAATTCGTCGCTTTTTTTTTTCTCATTTGAACATTTTTTTTCGGCCTCGTGGCTGAGAGCCCGTCGTTTCCGTATCCTTTCGTGTTTTTTACCCCCCTTTGATATTGGCTCGTTCCAAGGTAATGAGCATCGGCTATTCACACCCTGCTCATCGCGCTTGGGGTTCGCGTTCTTGGCGTTTCGGCCGATCAACGTCGTCGGAGAGGGACGCGCTGTGCGAGCTTTTCCCTGTTCTTGCTGTATCGTTTTGTTGCTTATTTTTGTTTTTTCTTAATTTCTTTTTCACTTTGTTTCCTCTATGGTACCGAATTTGTAGTACCTCTTCGCGAGACGGGAGTCAAACCAACGACGCGTGACAGCGTCGGCGTCATTGGTTGTTCAGACCCACGGTGTCCAGCCCTCGTACAGCAGGGCAAGATTGTCGAAACTCTGCGCCTCGCGTATCACGTATTCCACTTGCTCCGCTGGTGTGTATTTTCGCAAGGGATTCGGATCGTAGCCCTTGAGCTTTCCTCGTACTCGACGCCATACGTTGAGCGCGTAAACGTTCCTCTCTTGCACCGCTGCAACGAATTTTTTTCGTACAACACAAACTTCCTCGACGGTAAATGCTAATTAGTTATCGCTAATGATCGCAGACATTTTTATTAACGATAAACATGAAAAAAAGCGTTTTTTTCCTTCCGTTTATTGAGATTTTCGCGTTCGCGCGAATGAAATTGGTTAAAATGTTTGTCAAGAGAGTATTTTCCGAATGAAC
Organism: Heteropelma amictum; assembly: GCA_959613375.1. Classification (NCBI taxonomy): domain Eukaryota; kingdom Metazoa; phylum Arthropoda; class Insecta; order Hymenoptera; family Ichneumonidae; genus Heteropelma; species Heteropelma amictum. The sequence continues at coordinate 32,009,532 of OY390722.1, read as the reverse complement.
AAGTTTTGAAAGTTTTTCGGGAGAGGAGCACTTCCGAATGCTCGCCATATTGATGATAATGTCGATAGCGCTGTTGATTCGTAAATTTGGACGTATACAAGAGAAAACATACCTTTGCCAGTGGTGCGATCTCTGACCAATGGAATTCCCTTCCGGGGGCTGAGACAAACGCTCGTGTCTTGTCTGACCAATTTTTTCCCTCTTCCCTTGGAGCGAGAAGCTCGCTTGGCCTTCTGTTGGTTCTTCATCATTGGCGGCTCGTTGGCGAATTCCAGCAAGCGATCGTAGAGAACCGTTACTTTGCTGGTCACGTCGTCGAGCTGTTGCTTAACGTCGATGACCCTTCTAGGATCGAGATTTTCGCATTCGAGCTCCCTGAGGACAGCCGATATGCCTTCGGTGAAATTGCGATAATTGGTGAGAAATTCGTCGAGACCGACGATACTCTCCTTTTTCAGCATCGTTCTCAGGAGTACTCTGACATCGGTCATCAGCCAATGATGTTCCATTATGATGCACTGCAACTCGGTGACGCGTTCGCGGAGCGCGTCCTCGCTCGTTGCTTGCGCCAGTTGTTTCTCCTCGAGCAGCTTGTTAGTTTCGACGATCGCATCGGATATTATTATTTCACCTCGTCTCAGCCAATTGCCGTCGACGTTGTTGTCGAGCTGCAGAAGCTCGACGAGGCTCTCCTCGGTCAGGGTGACGCTGGTCGTTAAATTCGCGCGTAAAACGCAACTCTCCTCCCACTGTTTGGTCAATTTCAGGAAATTTCCATCGTTGCTCATGCTCTCCGACGTTCTCGTCCGCAGCGCCTCGTAATGGAGTATCGAGTTGCAGGTGTTAACGACGATCGCCGCTAAATTGTGCTGGCGCGTCAATTTCTCGCAGGACGTTAAAACAGCGTTGTCAAAGGCGGCCATGACTTCGCCGAGGGCCGGGTTCGCACCCGCCGCCCATTTCAATCGTTGATCGACGCTGGCAACGAGATTCTGTTGTTTCTCACGAGCCTCGCAGACGCGAGACTGCAGACTCGAGAGCGTCGCGGCTGTTTTTCGCAGTTCCAGCATGAACGTTGAGCGATCTGTGTGGGGAGAGAGAGAGAGAGAGAGAGAGAGAGAGAGGGCGAAAAAATGGATAATAACGAATTACAAACAAACAAACGAATTTTCCAAGAATACCGACTGATGGTAAGCGAATGAAACGACGAAAACTCACTGAGGGGATTAATCGGATTGAGATTGGATCTGACCATCAGACTATCCTCGTGGAGCCAGTTGTGCGCGGTCAGCTGCAGCTGCAGTCGCTGCAGAGTCGATCTGGCAACCTCGACTCCCTGCTGTACCGATCTCGCCGTCTGTTTCCTCCGCCAGGCGCCTTCGAGGGTGCTACTGAGAGCGCTCGCTTGGCCCAAAACGGAGCCCGAGAAGAGAGCGATTTTCAACGAGGAATCAACCATCTTCCGGCACAATTCCTCGATCGATACTTTGCTCTCGGCGCCAATGTCCCTCTGCTCGATTTCCATATTGACGTTGAGACCCATGCGCTGAAGCAGGAAGCAAATGGCTATGGCTGACGTCTGTGACGTCACACCGAGCAGCTGCCTCGAGACGTAATCAGCGGTGAATGTTTTAACGGGTTTGTTGAGTCTATCGTCGTCGTAAACGTTGGCGATTCCACCTCCGTAAGCCGCTGAGATGTCCCGGCACATTGCGAACGACTCTTGTATCGTCTGCAATCTCTTGACGAGAAACATGTCGTCGAGGACGCGCCTCGCCGAATCATTGAGAACGGTCGCGGCCATTTCTTTCGCGTCCCTTATCTGATCGATTTTGTTCCAACTCGCGGGTATCTCGAGGCTACCGAGCATCACAACGAGAGCGTTACCCTCCATCTGAAGCTTCTCGAAGAGGCCGTTGAATCCCATCAGCAGCATCTGTCCGGGTGTCAGGGTCTCGTCGAGATTGAGCTCCTGCGTTTCGGCTTGTCGCGACAGTAGCGCCTCGAATCTCGATCTGAGAGCATCGACGATCGTTTGGACGATCGCGTGAGGGCTCTCCATGTCCATGAGGATGAATCTCAGATGCATCTCCAGCTGTGCGATAATATCGATCAACGGCACACCCGCCGACAGTATTATCTCGTCGAGTTCGTTGATCATACGTTCGACGCTCGGCTCTTCGGTCACGATGGTCTTGAGAGCTTCCGGCAGTATGATCATTTGATAATTGTAATTCAACTCCTGGAGGCCTTTGTAAATCGCGTCGGCGCTGCTGAGACACTTGAAAGCGAGTATCAACGCGTTGTCGTTGTCGGTGTCGATCGAGCCGTGGCTCTCGACGCTGGCGCCATCGAGATTCGGCGGCACGAGACTCGCCAGTTGCACGATCAGCGACGATATCAGACGCATTTCGTCGAGGAACCAATCGCCTTCTCTCGATGTTAGATCGACGAGGCATTCGCCGGCGCACTTGGCGGCACCCTCCATCATGAGATAACGCTTGTTCAGGGCGCACAGTGCTGTCACGTTGACGCACTCGAGGGCCCGCTCGGCGCCTTTTTCACGCCGCAAAAAGTTCGTTATTTGCTGCCTCGATTCTACGTAAGCTTTCTCGATTCTGACTACGGCGTCGGGGAGACCCTCGCTCACCATTCTCTCGTAGTGCTTTTTAAATTTCTCGTTCGCGTCGTTCATGATCGCTTGCATTTGATACGCAAAAGCCATCGCCTGCTGTGTTCGCGGATCGGCCGGCATTATCTGCTCGATGTTCGCCTCGCAACGCGCCACGATCTCTCGGCAGATCTCGAGATTTCCCGTAGTCAGTAAATTACTCGACCATGCGTGGTAAAGCACCGAGCGATGCTGCGACATCGTTGACATCGGATAGAGGCTGCATATGGCCGAATATTGCGACAAAAGATCGAGACAATTGCGTATGAGGAGCGCTTGTTGGGTAGCCAGTTGCATCAGCTCGTTTTCCGATTGCTCGCACTGCATTATCGACTGATTTTGACCGGCGTTTTGAAGGAACTCCTTCACGAGATCGAAAACGAGATGCTCCTCTCGCGTTGCCGCTGGCGTGCCGATCTCCACGATCCATCTGCTCAATTGCCCACCTCGAACGGCGCTCAGAGCGATCTGAGAAGGTTTAAAGATTATTTCGATGTCGTTCGCTCGCAATTGAACGTCAACAATTTTCATACATTTTTTCAGTGGATACTGGACGGAATAAAACAACATTTTTAGTCGAGAAAATTCATTATTATCGCTATTGCGTGATCAGTTAATTTGACAATCGTTCATCTTTTATCCAAATTGCGTATGCGATACTCACGTTGTGCATTGCAATTTGCTTTTCGCATTCTTCCATCTTTTCCTTGAGATCATTTCGCGCCTTCTCGTGGGCGTCTCTGGCTCTCTTGAAGGTCGCGTATCTTCGTCTGACCGAGTAGAGCGCGTGAGACGGACCTATGGCTTGGGCCTCTTTGACGAGATGCAACTGTTGATGACGATCTTGAAGCAAATCCTGACACTGTCGCGATGTTTCCGTTGCTTCGAGCCACCCCGTTAATTCGCGCGACAATAACGGCAATATAGCAGCCAAGCGATCTCTGCAATCAGCCGACGAGTGTGTAACAAAAATGGTCTTTATTGCCGTTTTCCGGATGCGGCACTCATTTTTTAAAATAAACAATGCAATTATCGTTCAAACCTGTTGGACAACCATTCGGCCCTGATCTCCGCTGCTCTGACGGCAAACATTGCCCTCGTGAGTTCTCTCTCGAGCTGTTTTCTTCCGACTCCGGTGCATCTCGCTCTCGCCTGACAAGCTCCGTACGTCGCGATGCCATTTTCACTGCCGGCCCTCCAGTCGACGAGAGGATCGTAAACGAAAGCCTCGAGAAGCGTCAAAAGAGTTTCGCGACCGCGTCGCATCACCGAAAGCGTGTGTTCGCACGCCATTCTAAATATACCCTTGAAAGAAGAAAGAGAGATTATTCGTTGGTAACGAAAAACTCGGATTGCACCGTTGCAGGAAATTGCTATTCGTATCGACGAATTCGCTGAGCTCGTTATCGTGTATCGATGGGAGGAATATCGTTGTTCCAAAGCCTCGACGTTACTCCGTAATCGCGCGGATGACTCCTCTCCTCGCGACCCTTCGATAACGATTAATCATCAAGGAACAGATATCGAAACAGCAGTTAGTATTCCTATGAACAGCGCGAGGGGAAATTCGTTTTGGTACAACGCGCGAAAAGCTCTCTCGCTAATTACTTTCGATGAAATAACGAATAGTGAAAACGAAAAGAACGATCTCGACGAAATAATTCATCGCTCGACGCGATTTGTCAAAATTGAAATTTGTAATTAAATTTGAAATGAGAAACGACACGCAAGATTTTTCCTTGAGTTTTACCATCGAGATTCAACGACCGTACGACGTACTCCGATCGATGAATACCAACGAGGATATTGGCAGAGATAAATCGTTGAAAAATGTTATCGAGTATTCCGTCTATTGGAGAATACTGGATGTTTTATTGTTCGTCGTCATAGTCGTTGGTAATATGTTGACGATTTTAGCTGTCAGAGTGGCTCGTACGTTGCGACGAGTACCGTCGAATCTTTTCGTACTCAACCTCGCTATATCCGATTTGATGGTCGGTCTAACGTTGACGTATCACATCGCTTTTTACATGGACGAAAATATCGGTGATAACGAAACAACGTGCATAATGCGCTTCGTTATGGCGAGTATGGCTTGCTCGTCCAGTATGTACAGTCTCATGACGATCGCCGTCGATCGTTACGTCGGTGTCGTGCATCCTATGAAATACGCTCGATACATGACCAAAGCGAACATCATTATCGCCATAATCGTCGGATGGTTCAACGCCGCCGCCATTTCAACCGTACCGATTTATTGGAATTGCTTCGACGGAATCGTCAACTGCGAATTCGAGACTGTTCTACCGAGGTATTTCATTCGTCAGCTTCGATTCGATCGTTCGTTCGAAAAAAAATTTTGGGAGTTTTGAAATTTTGTTGGACGTAATTTTGCGTTTGTTCGAGAATCATTTCAGATACTACACGGTCGGTATTTTGTGTCCGCTGATGTGCGTTATATGGATGAGCATGCTTTTTTTGTACTGGCAAATTTGGCGAGCAGCCCAGAGCCACACGCGTCGTTTAAGGGAAACTGGTTTTGTCAATCCGAGTCTCGATGACTGCAAAGGGTCAAAGGTAATTTTTGCCGAAAAAATGTTTTTTTTTTTTTTTTTTCTTTGAATTGCAAGGCTTTGTCGAGACTTTTCCTCTGTAAAATCGAAAAGACGCAAAATTTTTGTAAAAAAAAAAAAAAAGTTGCAACATTTTCGAGGAGAATCGCGTGTGCGCTCTTTTTCACAGGCAGTTCTCTCGATATTGGGCTGCTTCTCGATCTGCTGGATTCCCTATCTCGTCATAGTATGCTCGAGATTATTCAACCTGAATCCAACCGGGACTATCTACAAAGCGCTCTTCGTACTGGCAATGGCGAACAGCGGAATGAATCCCATAATTTACGCGTGGAAAAACGCCCAGTTTCGCAAAGCGTTTTGCAATCTCTTGCGACTGAGAGGCCTCAATCGTAATACGTACAACACGAGTCTCAATCTCGAGAGACAGAGAGAATTGACGGATCGCGAAACCAGCAGAATCACAGTTTTTTCCCACTGAGTCGACGAGCATTCTCGTGACATTTCCAAGAGATTTTGATAAACGAAATTCCGAATTTTTCGAGAGATTCGAGAGCAAAAAGAAACGAGGATTTTAGTCGCATTACTTCACGGAGGCAATCCACAAATTTAGACGATCAAATGGCGTCTCGAATAATTGTACGAAACGACGGAAGCGACGATAGTGACGAATCGATAAACAAGAAATGCAAACTCACTTCGACTCCGGTAACACCGAGGGCATGCTTGATGTTCGGTGTCATGCGGAACGGCACCTTTTCCGGTACGCGCAAAATCTTTCCTTTCTCGAAGCAAACGTTGTAATCGACGTGAACGACCTCGCCGGTGTTCAAATCGACGAGGACGTTGTCCAAGTGACGATCACCAAGGCCGATGATATATCCGATAATCGACATGACGGCAACCGAGTGTGAATAATTCTTCGTCGCCTGCCACCAGTTACCCGAATTGATGCTGTTGCACCAGATCTCTCTGAGAAAATGCATACGTTTTCAACGATTTTTCATTGCCAGAATGAAGAAAAAAAAAACATAATAAATGCATAAATGCAAAAACAGGTGCATATAAACTGACTTTGCGAGAAGATCGTTGGGCGTCTCGGCCATGAGATCGGACATTACTTGCTTCAAAACCGCAAGTGGCCATTCTTTTCGATTCTCCAATGGGATGCCGCGTTCCTTGAGGAGAGGCGACAGTTTGTTGTAAAATAAATCAGAAGGTCCCATGACGCTGGATTGTTGGCCAACGCCTTTGCTGTTGGCCATGGCGCTTTCGCGCTGCTGCCAACGCTTGTAGAGCGTAAAAAGCGGAATTACGCCATCGACCCACTGTATGAGACCCGATCTCGGTCCGAGAGGAATGACGGAGTAGTGACGAGCTCGATAGACCTTTCGCGAGTCGTTGCTCTTCGAAATCATGGTGTTGCAGATACTCAAAAACTGCATGATCCTCTCGTCGAGATGGAGATCCTCGAGGCCCTTGAAGAGATACGTATAAACATGACCGTCCGAGCCGTGAAAAACGAGTTTCTTCGGTTTCGTCTTTGTCGGCAATATCTGAACGTTGTTGTCCACCGAACGTATGGTAACGATTTTCTTATCGATCCTCGATACTCCCGGCATCGCTATGCCCGTGTCTCTCATGTTGGCCAAAACCGGACTGATGTCAGCCATCGACAGCGTGTAGGATCCTCTTTTGTTGACCCGCTGGACGAGCTTGGCTTCGAGCTGCTTCAACGGTGCGAAAGTCAATCTCGGCCTCGATGGATTCTTCGGCGTTTTCAAGCGTTGTATGACGTCCTCTATGCACGGGCCGAATTTCTTGAGGAACATGGCCTCGTGCGGTGTCTCGGCCGGGCCGGAAGTGACGGCAACGAGATTCTCCATGATAAAAATCACCGGTGTGAGTATTATGCGATGCTTCTCGGCGATGAGCTTGTCCTTCTCCTCCTGGCTCAGCATCGCGTTCATCTGCACCTTCTCGACCTCGAGCTCGAGCTGCTCGAAACGTTTCGCGATCTCCCGATGATGCTGGCAGAACGTGGCGAGCCAAAGCTCGTCCCACAGTAGCGTAATGCGTCGTAGTTCCTTCACGAGGATTTTCACCATCGTCACCGAGTCCTCGATCGTACTCTCGAGACAGTCGTTCAACTGGGCGAAGCAGGCTTCCATGCAGCTTCTCTCTTCGTCATCGAGATGATGCGGACAAGATTCGCGCGAATTACCGATCATTACGTCGTCGAGCTCGTTCTCCGTAGAATCGATGATGGCGTCGACGACGTTGCCCTCTCGTTTCGGGTCATCGACCTCTTTGTCGTCGTTCTCGTCGTTCTCGTCGTCCTCGTCCTCGTTATTTCCATCGTAATCCTCGTCATCCTCAGCCTCATCGTCGTCCTCGTCGGCATCGAGCATCGACGTTGCTCTCGTCTCGTCCTCGTACACCCTCAGCGGTTCGACGAAAACTCCAACGACCGCCGGGAACGTTATGAGATGCGGCGTGTTCCGCGCTATGCGACAGAGAAGATCGGAAACGCGATTTCGCACGTAAGACTCCGGATGACTGAGTCGCGAGAACAATTGCGGTATTATTTCCTTCCACGGTTCCGTCGGGGTCGTCGACAAACCGGTCTCGAGGACGTTCCGCAACTCGTTGGCGTGCTTGACGACCAATCTCAAGAGTCTCAGCGTCGCCGTTATAGAGGCGCAGTCGTCGCCGTCGGCGTTCGCCAATTCAAGATATTTGAAATAAGCGTTGGCGGAAAGCTCGTAATAGGAATATATCCTTTTTTGCGCCTCTCGCCAAATGTCGACGAGCAGCGACAAGTGCTGACTCGACGCTCGACTCAACGGGGCCACGTTGCGCAGCTGTTTTTCCATAATCTCCGAGGTGTTGGTCTCGAGATTCGACGAATCGATCGCAGCTTCGTCCTCCCGAGTGCCGTTGTTCTGACCGAGAATCGCGAAGATCGTTGCAACATCGTTGTCGCGCGTGTCGTGCGGCAATAAAGCTCGAATATTGGCGCGATCCGTGTCGGTGAGTTGTCCAGCTTTGGCGTCATCGACCATCTTGTATCCCCACTTGTAGCACCACCCGGCGAAGCTCGACCAGGCGAGCGGCAACTCGGGGCACTGATTGACCCCGAGTTGGATCAATTTGCCCACAATCATGTCGTTCCTCGGCACAAGCTCGATCGTCGGGCCGAAGAGTTTGTCCATCAAGCCGTCGTTGTGCCGCGCTTCGAATCTCAGCAGTTTTTCCAACTGCTCGTTATCGTCGATCGTCGAATTCGGCTGTATCCACTTTGCCAGTGTCAGCAACAACTTGGTGCCGCTCTCGCGAAGGTCGCAGGAGGACTCGGCACCGTTGACGATCGACTCCGATATACCGAGCGCGGTAGCGCTGCAGATCTTCAACGCGTCGTCGACCTTCTCCATGCCGTAGAGGAGTTTCGATATTTGACGAAAGGCTCGCATGCTGTTTGTCGTCCACTTGACGTCGACGCGTCTGTCGATTATCAGCGACTTGAGATCGTCGAGAGTGACGCTTTCCGGTATCGCCGTCCCACCGAACGATGCCTCGTCCCGTCGGAAGTACTTGATGATCTGACGGGTCGCCAGTCTGTTGTTGCTCGTTTTTCTCGCTGATTTCATCATATCGAGACGGAGACTCGCGACCCGCTCGTTCGCCGCGCGATCGTTGCTCACGCGTACGTGATAATCCGACCACCAAAGAATCTCGCTGAGAGCTCTGCAATTGAGATCGGCGAAGGAGCGAGGATCTCTCTTTTCCGCCGACAGTTGGAACACGTTGAAAGGATTCTTCGACGTTGCGATGACGTTCTCGAGACACCTGGACGAGTACCGAACGAGTATCGATTCCGTCAGGTTCTCCGATGGCGCGTTGCGCAAACCCTCCTCGAGAGCCATAGCCGCTATTTTCTTGCAACGCTCGATGTCCCCGGTGAAGGAATCGCTTCTCTCACCGAGGTTCAATCTCACAGCGACGTTCGTCAGGGTGTTGGAACACTCGATCATCGTTCTCGTGCAGCTCCAACCCCCCGCGCACTTTTCATCGAGCAACTCCCAATCCGACAATTCCTCGAGACTGAGAGCTTGGCCGCTTTCGAATTTCTTCAAACACCGCGCCTGCTCGAGCGTGAAAGACCTGCCGAGATGCTTGCGAAGACCGGCGTTGCGTTCGTCCTTGAGTATGTCGCTCTCGCGAATCTTCCAAGATTCCATGGCGTCCCAGTCGCACACGGCGCGATAACAGCGAGTCAAATGTTCCATTGCGAACGCGTGGACCTCGATTTTCATGGTTTTGCCAATTTCTTCGATCGGCGAGTCGTCGTTCGCCAGATTCATCGCGTCGATTATTTTCTCGTAACGTTCAGCGGCGATCTCGTAACGCCCCGCCGCTTCGTCCACAGCCGCTTTCAGCCAGTCGAATTTTCTCTCCTTGTCTCTCGTCCAAACGTTAAGTCCCTGGAGCGCCTCGGTCTCGCCGAGTTTTATCAACGCCATCGCCATGCACATCGCCGCCCTCTCGAATTCCGCGCCCTGCGTCAGCTCCGCGTTGCTCAGACTCTCCAAGAAACGTTGCGAATTTCGCAACGCGCTCGTTGACAAACCGGCGTGCAACGCGACCACGCACAGCGCCAGTCGAATTCGATTCAGCCATTCTTTGCACGTTGATTTGTTCGTGTGGAAGAACGTTCTGACCGGCTTTGGCAGTGGCAGAAGCGCCACTGCGCAACCCTCCGATGCGTTGTGTATGGAACGTTCGAGATGCTCCAGAAACTCAATGAACAAACGGACCCTCGTGTGCTCCTGAAAAGCATTTTCCACGCTTCTCTCGTTCGCTTTCCCTTCGTCGTTGCGCGCTGGCGTTTGCGTCTCGCGCGCCAGCGTCTTCAGAGCTCCTTCGATCGTCGTAAACGTCTCTTGCGGTTTCCCCAGCGGCGTTCGAAGCTTGTTCACCACGCAATGATGCGCCGCTTCCATTCCGCTCCAGAAATACAAGAAGGAACGATTCGTCAAGCCCAATTCGCGCATTTTTCCCACCGCCTCGTACGACGATCTGAAATTCGTTCGTTCACCGCATTTTTCCATCAAACTCGAGTCCATTCTCGCAGTCCCGATCGTCAACTTCGCGATGACATTCTTTAGGAACTTTGAATTAAAAACTTTGAAATCTGTGTGATAAAAATTTGAATTCTTCCAGCTGATTTTCGCAATTTGCACGAAAAAAAGTGGGTTGAAATGCGAATTCTCGTGATATACGTCTGTTCTTTCATTGTGAAAAATAACAAAGGCTAAGAAAAATCCGTTATATCGATCATTGATATCGAGATGTACATCCTTGTTTCCAATACTCACACGATGGGCCAGCACAGAGTGAATATTTCCGAAATATCGGAAGCGTTGAAATCGTAATCTTGAAGCAAAAACGCCATGTAAGATTTTAAATGTTGCCCTTGCATCTCACCTATGCGACTAGCGTTGTTATTGTTCGTCCCTCGCATGTGAAACCTCTCGGCTATGATCAGTGACTCCATGGAGTAACGATCGATCGAACTCAAACGCTTTCGTGACGAGATAATCAAGCTTTGATTACTGCGATTAGATAAGAAAGGAAAAACCCTCAAAGAGGCTCGCGAATTTTCGGCTCTTTCGATCGTCGACAGCAAATTAGGATAAATATTCTCAAAGTACTCGCGAAAAATGCACAATCTTTCGTTCAGTTTCTGCCGTAAGGTCGCGTGTGAAAAATTATCTGAAAATAAACTCGTAATTTTTGGCCAGCATCGGACTCGCGCGAACCTCTTTAAGGAACAATCGAAAAACGATGGATACCTTTGCTTCGGATCGCAAATACTGTCTGTTCAAGAAGGAAATGACGATATCGACCGGGACGTTCGTCAACAATTGTCCATACTTGGCGCGAACATTTTCATGACGGGACGTCAGATTGAGCATAGCGAGGTCGATGATTCCGGTGTAAATATTTTCCGGCCAAACAGCTCTACCCTGGCCGATGAGAATTTCCAAATTGTCGCAAACAGCCATCGAAGTCTTCGGATTTGTGCTCGTGCCGCGTTTCAAGAGGCTCGTCACGATGGACCGCAACTCATCGGTTTTGTTCAATATACCGATGTAATTCTCCGCCTGTATGCAAACCTCCTGCATCCATTTCGAGAGCAACTCCAGCGTACGCTCCTCCAATTTGGTCTCCAAGGCTTTGCCGATGAGATCGAGTATGATCGATAAATGCCCGCTCGTCGGTGACGTCGTCGGAACATCGAGAGCACCGGGGAATATGTCGATAGGACGACAAGAATTTGTTCCGGTGATCAGACTCGAGCTTCGTACGAAATGATTGTATCTCGAGCAGTGAGCGTACAGCAGGTAGAGAATGGAATATTGCAAAAGCGGACTCGTTAAGGATAACGAACGATCGTAAGGTCGCAATTTGACGGCGAGGAGCTCGAGGATGCTGGGCTTCAGAGCCCACATTCCGATTATCGAATTACTGGCGTTTGCTGAGAGAGAGAGAAGAGAAAAATGTCAAAAAAAAACGAAATAATAATCATAATAATACAACATTCGATGTTTTTGAACCAAGCGGTGTGAAATTTCGTTTTTTTTTTCTATTTATATTTTGTACGAGAAAAGTGCTTTTGCGATTCTGTAGTTTGCCGCTGTACTTTGGCCCCTTTTTTTTTTTTTTTTTTTTTCAAAAGCAATTACGATTTCTAACTTTACGCACCAAGATCGGTGAGAGCGCGCAGCAGAAAAACGACGACGGTTTGCGCGTCGGACTTGTCATAGGTGAAATCAGCCAGTGGATTATCGACGACGAGTTCCTCGGCATCGCGAACGATGAGCCTGTAAGCGATCTCAAAATCGGCGAGCACGTAACGATAGGCCTCTTGCAAAAGCGGTATATTCTTCAGTCCGAGCAAGCTGTGATAAACGTCCAAGCTGGCGTTTTGTATCGCGACGGAGCTGGTAAATCGTAATTTCAGAAGAGCCGAATTTCTGCCGAGAAGTTTATGAACGATTTCGAGCGGCAGATTTGCCGAAACCTCGCGAATCACTTTGGCTATGATGTTCAGTGTCGAGACGACAGTCTCGTCGTTGAAAACATCGATCTTTTCGAGCTGAAGATCGATGAATTTGTACAGCAAATGATGATTCTTCGTTACGCGACTCTGGAGATAACCGAGAAGAAGATAGGCACATTCGTTCGATACGATGATCAATTCTTCCTTCTCCTCCGACAAATCAAGATTCCTCTCGTTTCGCCTCTTCGCGTCGATCGATTTCAACAAATTGACGAGATAACGCTCCTTGTCCTTCACCGATATGTCCTTACCCTCGACGACGGTACGCGCGTTCTTTCTATCCCCTTTTTTGCCGATGTTCAGGCTCTTCATTATTCGAGATAAATTGTCTTCGTTGAGATCGTCATTGTCGGCGATCGCTTTCAGCAGTGTGTCGATGTTTTTTTGCGACAGATTCAAGCTTCTCATGCACTCTGTGAGAGTTTCGGTATTGCGCTGCGTAGTTTCCACGTGGTCGATCGACGTTGAGACGCTTTGCTCTTTGTCGTTCAGCTCGATCGCTTTCACGACCGTTCGTAGCATTTTCGAGAGGCAGTCCGTCAAAAAGCTCCACTGTACGATGTGCGTCACGTTTGGATTCAAATTGTCCCCCACGCTCTTCGTTACCGTGTTGAAGACCGATATGAGCGAGGCGATTCTCAATATACACTCGCGAGGTCCCGGCGAAGCATCCTCGCCGGGTGAACTGCGACCCGAACCCGGCAGACACAGCTCCTCGTCGTAACTCTCCATGTCCTCGAGAAATTGACTCAAGAGCGTGAGGGTAAATTGGAGATCGGCGATCCAAAAGTTTCTCAATCTCTGCAGGCTCTGACTGGCGTAAGAGACTACCGATTTTGGTTGCGTGTAATCGATGTGCCAGCCCACGAGAATGTCGACGGAATCGCGAAAATGGTTGGAAAACGTCTCGGGATACGAATCGATTACGAGTAAAATAGCGTCGACCGTTGATATTAATAGATCTGGCCTATCGACATTTTCGAGGGTCGACTGAAGACGCGACATTATTGCCTGGAAAACGGGACGGTTAAAAATAACAATTACGGGAGATTCGTATCGCGAAAGACCCTCTTCTCGACCCTTCTTGAACGGAAGTGAGGAGAGTCGACGAGCAAAAAATGGTGAATAATTCGTGAAAATGCGAAATACGCTCTTCCGGGGTTTTCAGACAGAGAGACGAGGAAAAATTGATTTTTCGCTTACCACGGAGAAATCTTTGAGTTTCGGTGCCTCGTAGTCCAACTTTAGTGTCTCTACCAGGGATTTCATCAATAGACATTTCACTTCGTCCTTACGTTCCATCGAATATTTGTTGAACATCCATTCGGTGAATCTGCCAATGAAAATACAATGATTCTCGTCGTTAAGGATGAACGCCTAGAATCGTAACAACGTTACGGCTGAAACGGATCTGCGAAGGACAACTTTGTCGCGCGGGGTCTCGGTAAAATCTTGTATTCCTTTTTCGAATAAGCAAAAAAAAAAGTGTTCTCCGCGCTGCGTCGACTATGTATGTAAACATATATTCGAATGAAATACATGTAATACCTCTTGAAATCTTGATCGGCCGCATATCCGATGTAAGCCAAACACTTGGCGACTTGTTGCTTCGCGTCGATTCCGGGTCCGGAGTGCAACAAATCGAGCAAATTCTCGCATATGACCTCCAAATTACGCCTAATGGATCTTTGATTTTCCAACGCTAGGGCGTTCTCTTGTATCTGCTTGCAGAGTCCCAAAAAGTGCTCGTAGTCGTCCTCGCGACACAGCCGTCGAAGAAGCTTGGTAATTCTAGAATCATCTGCAATTACTTCATTGATTATCGTACAAAATAACAACGGGTAATGCGGGGTGCTTCCTTTTCATCGTGTTTCCGCCGGGATGCCGCGGCGCGCGAAACCTCGCCGCTTCAAACTCACCATTTATTCTTTTGTCGTCGTAGCATCTGCTCTGGCAGTTATCTTGGTTCTTCAGCGATTCTTGAAGTTTTCCTCTCGTCGGAGCGTGATAACCCGACTCTGCATTCGCATCTCTGTCCGCCGACGATTTTTTGAAACCTCTGACTCGCGTGCCGCTACGGCCATGCTCGTTAGAGCTGCCTGTACCTCCGCGGGCCATTCGAAATTCATTTCGTGAACTTCCGCTACTTCTGCGTGACGAAGGAATTTTGCATTAACAATATTTTGCTTTGAGGATTTATACCGCGTCAATCTGGCGTCTGAATGTCGTGATTTCGAAAAATCATTTCTCGAGTAAACTTTTTTTCAAAAAATTTACCTCGATTTGTATCGCGAAGAGCTGTGGTCTCCTGAATTACGTTGGCAAATAACCAACGTTCCCCTTTGCACGCCCAAATCTGTAGATTCTCCGTCAATCTCCCTTCTTTCGTTTTTATCAACTTTTTCCGCTCTCTCGGAATGATTCTCTCGTGGACAGCTTGACGATTCGTCTCGAAGCTCCGAGCTCTTTGTTCCTCGTAGCTTCGTGCCGGTATTGGCATTTGCACAGCTATTCATTACATTACTCTACGGGTGGTCCGCATGACCCCAAAAAAGCTTGAAAACAATCGATCTTCGTGAATTCAACATTCGATCTAACCTCTGTAAACAACAGAGAGAAAGTCGCAAGAAAAAATGAAAAATTTCGTCATTAAAATCGCCGGAAAGTCGGAAACACTAACGGACGTAAAATCGGGAAAACTCGTGGTACGACAAGACGAAAGTACAAAACCGATGAATAGAATGAAGGAGCAACGCGGTTCGTAATTCTTTCGATCGCGAGAGAGAAGCGCGAACAGCGAGTATCACGCGAAATGGGGTTAACCGAAATGACAATGAGCACTCTTGGCACAGTAGACTATTTGGTTTTTTTTTCTCGATGTATGTGATTATCGTGAAAGTAAACATACAGTGATGGAAAATACGTTAGATACTTATCAATCAAGCACAATCGAAATAAAATGACTTGTATATGTGGAATTATGCATATATTTATATGTATACCGGACTGATTTCTATACATATATTTGGAGCACACTGCATGAGGATAAGAGATGATATATAGAGCAAACAGCACAGCACAGCTGGCGAGAGTATCGACAATTAAATGTATACGTCCATATGCGTATAAATATATGTATAGGTCTATAATGTTTTTTCGTACACTTTTTAACAATATAACCTTTCTTAGTTTCTCGCGTACTCGTTCCGTGAATTTGAAATAACGGGAGCGATAAGAGTTCCAGCTGCGAAACACGGAAACTACTTGCCAACAGATTTTTTCTGCACGGGAATCTCTGTAATATAGCTCGCAATGGTGCGAAGAACAGCGTTGAAGAAAAAAAAAATTTGATGCTATATAGCCAGTTTTAGGTAGCCACCACGCCAACGTATTTTAATCGCAACCACAGCACAGTCGTGATGTCGCATTGTCGGATAGCGTATCATACGGGCGTACGCGCGCGATGCTAGAGGATACATTTGTGTTGGAAAAAAAGGGTTTATGGAATTACATCGGACATCGCGTAATATCGGCATAACAAATATTTCTACATTTATTCATCGGTACTTTCCATTTCTAACAAAAACTGGAAATTTCCGGCACGATGTTCCCAACGAGAATTACCAAAGAAAAAAAACATTACCGAAACGATACGATTCGTAAGGGAGAAACAACCATTTTTTTGCAAACTAATTTGATAGAGGGGATAACGGTCGCGAAATTGGATGTGATGAAGTTTCTTAAAAAGCCGGCAGATGGCGCTCGCAGTTTCTTTCGCGCGCGGGAACGTCAGAAGTTTCTGAAAGCATCGCGTGGGGGCACCACCGAACTGCGAGATTTGCCGTGTTCTCCTTTCGCTTCGCACACACTTTTGTACCCATTGCTGCTGAATGCTCGATCCACTCGATCGATAACAAAAGACTAGTGCGTGTGTGAAAGTATCATCGTGGCTCGGTAACCTTGAAGCCTACGAAAGTATTCCGAAGCGATCTACCCCCGTAATTTGGCTTCATCATTCTAGCATGATGAGTGAAGGTACCACATGAGAGTACCCTTCCGCAAAGGGATGTACCATATACGGCTTGGAGAGCAACGCACGGCAAATTTTGGGAGAAGAACATGAACGTCATTGGCCTGGCGGTTTTCAGTGAGTTATTGCTATTCTTTTCAAATCCATTTGTCACTCTCTCCATGTCATTCGGTTTATCGAATTTACAGCGATACTCTGCAAGTTGATATTCAATGCAACAAGTAACATAAATTTCCAATCATCTCGAGTCTCTAACGCAATCTAGACAATTTCGATTTCGTACGCGATTTTCTTTTGAATCCTCGCATCGCGCCTCAATGGCGTCGTTCATCATTCGATTATTCCTTTGTATTTACGAACATCACCCAACTTTATTAGTGCGATAGTTGCCAGCGGGGATATGTGAACACGAACGAGCGTGCGAATGAATAAAGGCGTCTGTGATCGTTACGAGTATTGGAATAGATCGAAAAAATCCATATACACACATACATGGATCTTTTCGATATATATAATGAATGAATCGAGTTATATACAAACACGGCCAATTTTTATTTCCACGATGCGCGCGCGCGCGCGCATTCGCAATATTACATATATAGCTGCGCGTTGCGTGACGCGCGAGGCGCCATCGTCGCTTGTCGGAACGTGTACGAGTCGTGCGAACACTCGAATCGAACGATGAAATCACAAAAGGCGTATCCCACGCAGTTTTGCGTATAATATCGTCGGAGATGTGCCTCTGTGACTCCTCATCTTCGGTACATGTGCCACACACTTGCATTTATATATACATAGAAAAGTAGGAAGAGGAAGGATGTGGAGAGAGCTTAACGTTCTAGAGGTCAGCCCGCTCGGTGTCAGGGCGAAACACCACAGTGTGGAATCGCGTCTCGAGTCCGTTGCCTCGTTTGTTCTTTGCGAACAAAAAAGCAACAACGCACCCACAGACACACACGAATACGCGACAAAGGCGCGCGCGTCCTCGAGCCTACTATCTTATTCCTCGTCGAGGATCAGCGCCACTGACCTCTCAGTGTCCGTCGGGTTCGACAATCCGTCGGATCTCGTTCGCCAAAACGCATCTCTTCCATTTTTAATCCTACTCATACGTCCCTTGGCTATCGCTACCGTCTCCATGAGATTATAGGATTTCGAGAAGAAATAATCCGTACGGATAAATAATAATAATAATAATAACAAGCGCAGTCTTTGAAAAATCATATCGTAAATTGCGGGAAAAATAGCGGCATAGGCGCGCATCCTCTTCGACAGTGAAAAGTTACAAAGTTGAACGTTGGATAATAATAATAAGAATAATAATATATCAAAGATGGAACAGCAAGTTTCTGGCGTTTCGGATCTGCCGAGCGTCGTTGAATTGAACGTCGGTGGTGTCTTTTACACAACATCGTTGTCAACGTTAACGAGAGAAACGGATTCGCACTTGGCAGCGATATTTACCGGCAAAAAATCCGTCGAAAAGGACGCCAAGGGAAAATATTTCCTCGATCGCGATGGTGTGCTCTTCCGTTACGTTCTCGATTTTTTGCGCAATCAGGCTTTAACATTACCCGAAGGTTTTCGCGAACGCGAACGATTGAGGAAGGAAGCGATTTTCTACGGTTTGCCGGAACTCGAGAAAGCGACGCTCGTTTCCGGTGGCGAGACCAACGCGACTTCCGGTTCGAGTAATACCGGCAAGAGAGGAGTCGGCTATATAACCGTCGGTTACCGCGGAAGTTTTGCGTTCGGACGTGACGGCCTCGCGGATGTCAAATTCCGCAAATTGTCGAGAATATTGGTGTGCGGACGTATGGCACTTTGTCGCGAAGTTTTCGGTGAAACGCTCAACGAGAGTCGCGATCCCGATCACGGTATGTCGGACCGATATACATCGAGATTTTTCCTCAAACACAGCTCCATAGAGCAGGCTTTCGATATGCTTCAGGAGCAAGGTTTCAAGCTCGCCGCCAGTTGCGGTTCCGGCACAGCCGGATGTAACACCGAGCAGCTCAAGCCCGGCGTTGATTCCGAGGAAAATCGTTGGAATCACTACAACGAGTTCGTCTTCGTAAGGGAATAAAAAGATTTTACACATCAGTCTTCCTCTCTCTCTCCCTCCCTCTCTCTCTCTCATGACGCCGTTCGACGCGCGAAAACTTCAACTTCCGGAACTCGATTTCCACGTTGAAAACGTGAGGAACCATGAGGAAGCGGACTTTGCGTTGAATCCGACGTAAAACACCGCGGCGGACTAATTTTGTCGAGACGGGAATGAAAAAAAAGAAGAAACAAGCAAAATAAAATGACAATTTCCTTCCGAGGATAATACGGTAAGATAATTGACCTTGAAAATCCATCCGAGGGTCAAACGAGGGAAGATTGAGAAGAAATCGACGGAAAAGATTGCGAGATTCAACGTGGAGGAAGAAAAGCGCTCGTACACGAACAAGTGGAGAGAATGAGAGAAGAGGAAGAAAATACGGATAGACGGCGAAAAGAGCGGTAAAAGACGCGAACGAGGAAAAAGGAACTCTTGTGAAAGAAAAAGCTGGAAAAAGAATCCGAAATCTGACGATAGTACAAGCGTCCCTGTCGACTGTATTGAAATTATCAAGTAGAACGAGTCGGTGTGCGGTCAGATCCGTCGCTTCGTACCTGCTTTCATCCACTGACTCGTCGGATGACCAATATCGCACTTCTCCACGGAAAAAAAACTTTCGGATCTCGCGACGACTGTGCAACACGATAATCAAAGAAGCGAATAATTATCAAGAAATGAAAAAAAAAACAAAAAAACAATAAATAAAAACAAAAACAAAAGGCGAACCGAAGAAGAAAATAATAATAATAATAATAACGGCAAATTTTGTAGAGAACGAAAAAATCGACCATGCAGATCGAATTATTCTGGTAGAAAATTTATTGGTCTTTTGAATATAACTTGAGAAGTAATCCCGGCCCGTAACGTTCGCGTCGTTCTTAGTCTTCCCCCCCCCCCCCCCCCCGCCCCTCTTCTTCGCCCCTCACTCTCCTGCCGCTCCTGTTCTTCCATCACCGTTGGGGTTTTTGCTACAAGCGGCAACTTGGCGATCGATTTTTCAATTTCCTCAAATCTTCCACCCGCTGTACGTATACATATAGCGGAAACAGCTCCTCAAACTTTCAGACTTCCGGTGTGGTCTTTAACAGAATTATTGGTCTCGTACGTATGACTTTTTGTTCTCTCTCTTTTTTTAATCATCTCTCTCTCTCTCTCGTCGTCTCCGGTTATTCATTATTTAGAGATAGGTTCGAGAGAGATCTCGAAAATCTACGGGTGTAAAAAAACGGAGACTTTCGTGAAATTCGCGTTAGCCGCGAATGAGCGAAAAATGTTCGATTCTTTTGCGATCCGCGCGAAATTCGCGATTCGTCGGCGAATTTTTCTCATTCGAAGGAAAAAAAAACAAAGGCCGTTGATGTAACTCGACTTTCGCGATTCGTCGGGACCCTGTCGGTAATGAAGTTTTCTCCGCTCGAACAGAGTCGTTTTTTGCTGAAATGAACTTGGCGGCTCGTTTTGGATAATCTGCCCGACGCGCGCCTCGTTAGGCGGGCCTTTGACGCGATTTTCATTTTTCAGCAGCGTCACTTTTTATTCACTGTTTTTTCCTTTGAATAAATTGTTTCTTTCGCGGTACACGCTCGTAAATGCGAAGAAGGAGAAAAAAAAACAAAAAGAGGTTTATAACCGCGCCGGGGGATTTCGCGCAAAAATTAGAGAAACGAGTACGGACAAACACGATAAATTTGCTCCCTGGCGGAGCGTATTATTCTTCCTCCTGTACCGTACCTCGGCTCGCGGTTTGCGAAGCTACAAGGGTAAAACTAGGGTAATTAAAGGCTAGTGCGTGAATGCCGATGCTTCGTGAGAGCATGAAGATTCAAGCGACGGGAATAAAGCTCGCGCGTTTGTGTACGCGCACGAAAAATCGAAAACAAAAAGAAAAACATTTCTGTATTTTTGTGTACATGCGCTTTGCGTGTCGTTGAATTTCGTTGCGATGTCACGTGAATGAGAGCGAAAGAGGAAATCCAAAATGTATATGAGAAAACGGCGAAGAAGCCGCGAATGCGGAAATGCGTCGAGAAGACAAAGATTTTTTTTCAAAATATCGACATTTTTCAAAATCAACGCCGAGACACGTTTTCGAACGATCGAAAAAACGTTTTTTGTTCCAACCGCGTGGCCCGAAAGCTCGAAACGATTCTGTGCAAAAAGTGACATAGTTTTTTAATAAATGATTTTTGACTAGTTTTATGAAAATATCATTTTCGAGAAAAAAAAATCTGTAAGGAGGAACAATGTTCACTTTATTACGGACGTTATTTCCGATCTTATTGCGTGAAAATTCTCGACGAGTATCATTGGAAAATGGCAATAAAAACTGATAAATTGGGCGAGAGCGATTCGAGAGTCGTTGAAGACGAATTTATTTCGAATAATAATAATAATAATAATAATAACAGCGATATCCCGAAGAGAGACATCGTTTTCCATGTCCCAGATTTAGTCACTCGAATAAAAATCACCCTCTCGAGTTTCCGTCGAGAAGTCACGTTTTTTTTTCGAAAAATTTCCGTAAAACCGACTCGGCAATAAAAGCTCTCGATCACCGTTACGTTGCTCGGCAACGTCGACGAACACGTCACGTGGATCAACTCTTAATCCTGATTCACCGTGTTTTTTTTTCGCCGTGGTTTTTCACCGCGAGCGGGGAAATAAAAAGAAAAAACGCTGCCCGTGAGATAAAATAAAAATCACGGTCAGTCCGTCACATGCGCAAAGAGTCGTCAACGAGTCGTCAACGAGTCGATCGAACGTCGAGAGTTTTCGGTCAATTCGTTCTTTTTTTTTCACGTCACGCAATACGTTCGATCGTAGAAAAAAAAAGGAAAGAGAGAAAGAAGCGACGAAAAGCTTTGTGAAATGAAAAATCGTCGGGTGCTCGATACACAAGATGACATTGAGCATTTATCTCGAAATCTTCCGGCTCACTGTAACGTTAATAATCGCCGTATGTTTCGCCTCGTCCAAGGATTTATTTACACCTTTGCTTCCCCGCGTCTTTAACGCCCTTGACGAGGCCCGTGCTTTTCCGAGGCTCATAAAAACGATGAATCTTTCATCACGATGTTTCTTCGTTTCATTCTCTCATTTTGATCGCAAATGCGATAAATGCCATCTCCCGATGAATCTGGGATATGATTAACGACGTTTTATCGGGATATCGCGAGTTTAAGAGCGCTTAGGCTCGACTGTAATATATTTGGGGAACAGGGAAAAAGAAGGGATGAATAATAGAATAAAACAATGAAAAAATGACATTCGATATCTTTAACGCTAAATATACATATATATATAACTTTTTGGGCCTTAGCTGGCATAAACGGGTATAATGTGTACTACTATAATATTGTCATCGTCATTACTAGCCATCGGAATTTTCGTGTTGCGAGAAAGTCACGCGTCGCCCGCTTGTCCTCCGCGACTGATTATTCCTCTTATCTCCGGAAATAACAGACCGAGGAGAAACGCGGAAATTGAAGGGAAAAAATTAATCGACACACCGTGAATTGAGAATATACCGTCAAGAGTATTTACACACGATTTGGAAAAACGAAAAAATGAATATCGTCTCGAAAAACGCGTACGTGTGTACCGACATGTGCGCTATGTTCAAGCTGTCGGGTGGCGAAGTTTCGAACCTCGTTTAGACTATAAAGTAGCTCAATGTGATGTAAAACAATGTTCACTCATCCTCGTAACGTCTAAGAACGAATAATCCTCTCGAGAGAGTCATTTGAATAAACATCAAAAATCATAAACGCGTTTGTGGAAGCAGCTCGAATCAAACGAGATTTATCGAGCGAGAGTTGCTACTTTTCTTATATTTCGTGAGAAAAAATAATTGATACGACGGTGTACAACTTGGAAAAGAAAAAACACGTTCGACGTTTCTTTCGAACGCGCCAAGTTCAGCCCGCGGGGCTGACTTTAATTTTCCTTCTTTTTCGCGCAAAGATCTCGTCTGGCGTAAATGCGAGACACTCGTGCGTGTTGTTCTCGAACGAATGGTGGATTTAAAAATTGTCGGTGTAACTCGAAAGACGCGTGAAAATTAAAATGAAATTTCGATGAAACTCGAACGACACGTTCGACATTTCGCATAAATCGCGTATACAGGATATTTGTAACGAAAACGATTCTCCGCATTGTCCTTGGGCAATCTCGACTCTCGGCTTCTCTGTGCGACTCGAGAAACGCTGTGTCACGAATGACATCCGTTAGAAACGAGGTCGAGACGTATTATGCGTGCGTTTGGAGGCGAAGTATATTTACCCCCTTTTGTAAACATGCGAGTTTTCAACAAAACCGAATGAACGAATGAACCGAGGAACGATCGAGTCGACGACAATTGTCGGTGAAACCGCAGCCATATTACATGTACAATGGACGAAAAAACAAAAACTTTCCGCGCACTTCCGTATTGAATTATACTCGTTTTTATTATTATGAACGTGTATGATTTCGAGCGAGGTATCAATTAGCGAATGTCGATACAGGAATTGGCAAAGTTGGGCTCTGAAGTTGAAATTTTCGGAGGAAAATGAGAAAGGAAAATGAGAAAAAGTTTCTCAGTGTTTCGAGATTTATTATTCATTTCGTTACGAAAAAAAAGGCATTTTGTCATTATTTTTTAGTACGACGATTGTGATTGATTTTCTGTTTTTTTTTTTTTTGGAAAGGAATATATTTAGAAATATCATCACTCGCCGTGTCTAATTTTGACCTCGCTCAGAAAACTCCAAAAAACTATTCTGATTTGAAAAACAACTGTTTATTTGCGTTTTCTCACTGAAATTTCGAGTTTTCGCGAAAAACTCGATGAGCTTTGTGTTCGGCGGGAAATTTGCGACCGGATAAGCTCCTGAGAGATTGAAAATTTGAAAAAAAAATTTCGACTCATTTTTCGCCACTTTTCCAGAAACCTCAAAAAGTCGAAATTTCAAATGGTGATAACTATGTTTCTAATTATGCTATATTGACGTTTTGGGGGTGTTTTGAAACGCCCTCGAGTAGACTTAAAAACTGGTGAAAGTTAAATGTCGATAGCTAAATTCCTTCACCCTCAAAATCGATGTCGAAAATCAGCGAAAAAAACGCAAAGGGGTATGTATGGAAAAATTCGGGAAAATTTTTCGATTTGTAAAATTCGATTAAACGGTCTATATCGATGTATTTTTTCCCGCTGATTGCGAAAATCACCGATATTTCATCGAAAACTCAATAATTCATCGCCAAATTCTCAAAAAACCAATCTAATCAAATAGTTACTATTTTTTTTCTATTTTCTCTTTGAAATTTCATTTTCTCAGGATGAAAAACCAGTGTTTCGCAATCTGCGGAAAATTTCCGATCCGATAGGTTCTCGAGACATTGTAAATTGGCGGAAAAAAGAAAAGTCGTAATTTCCCTCGACTTTTCCAGGGTCTTGAAAAAGTTACCAGATTTTGACAGATTAAATTACAAAAAAATTGAGATGCTGCAGCGGAATCGCGCGAGAGCTCATCCCTAGTCTGTACAATATAATTTATTTACTCATCGATTATCCGGCTGAATGAAAATTCTCATTCAGCGTATACTCTACGTGCGAATAAATAAACTAATAATACAATATTCTTTCCACATGGGACAATCTTTCATATAGGCACGAGAGACAATTATACACTCGTATTTCTCGTTAATTGTACGAATGTAATAACCGCGTGTGATTTGAAAAATGTTCTCGCGATGTACGCGCTCTCGTTCCTTACAGCGTTATTTCTTCGACAAAAATCATGAATTTTATTCATCCTCATTTATTCTCGAGACTGCACAAAATACGAATATACGTTCCTGCGTGATACGTTACAAAAACGTTTTTTTCTTATTTTTTTTCAATTTTCTTTGTACGCACTCGAATAATTATTTATTGATTTTTCACGAATTATAACTCGAGCCGAAAGGTGAGACTGCTCTGGAGGAGAAAAAACAATTCTAACGCGTGCGAAACAGTCTTGACTCGCGAAGCTGTATGATAAAACACGATATTGTATATGTACATATAAAGAAGATGAAGAAGAATGAGAATAAAAGCAACGTGATGCGATCCAAGGGTCATTAAAGCTCTCTGTTTCTTCAATCTCTTTCTGTAGCATTTCGATTCCTGTAAACTTCCTCTTGATTCTGAACAAAACCGGAAGCGTTTCTCAACGAGGATACATCCGAGGATAATTCATTATTATTATTACCATTTTTTTTTCTACTTTTATAACATGTTTTTCACAAATTTGTTTTCCAATCATGAATAATCAATTTGCGATATTTATCGCGCGGTTAACAATCGCGACGAATGTGGCGGAAAATTGTTTCGAATCTCTTGGCGAAATTACGCATCTCCCTTTCGTTTTTTTTTCATCTCAACGCGTACGTGTGCTGTAAATATCAGCGTAGTAAAAAAATATTCCCGTTACGTATGATATCCGCTCGGTGCGGTTTGGCCTGCATAACATAAATCTGGAATATAAAAAATTTATATCGCTTTTCCATCTGCTCGGTGTTTTCGTTTATCGTTTGAACGTGTTAAAGTAATATCCACGGAGAGTGTTTGCGATAGTGGCGCGGCTGGCTCACGCTGCTGACGATGCACTTGAGCGAGATTTAGTAGCCTCTTTTACCAATATACGGGGGAACCCCATTCGTGCGACCGGGGAATTGTGTGCTTTTTGTGGATTATTCAGCACACTGGCAAATCATATAACCGTTGCCTTGTACTTTTTTTTTAACATACCATAATCTACCACGATTTTAACTACACATATTTTGACGAATCGCTTGGAAAATTCAACAATTCGCCCCATAAAATGCAAGCCCTTGCGGAAACACGTTTATTTCCAAGATTTACATTTTTCAATCATGATTACTAGAAACGACGACGTTACTTCGAGTGTTTCAATTAAAATTAAGCACTTTTTTTTACTCGTAACATTAAACAATAATCCTCCAATAGTTTTTCGAGTCTTCCGGTCTTTGGGAGAAGACAAACTTGTAGGATTTCTCGCACACCCTCTTTTCTTTCTAAAACCGGGCCGTACATCAAGATTAACCTACTTTGTACTTTTCGGCAAAAGTTTCGATTGTTCCATCCAGCGTGAGAGGAAAAAAACACACAGCTTCCGCACGAATGAGCTTTGGTTCGAGATACAAATCCTTCGTTATTAGATAACAAAGTTTGCAGAGGGAAGAAGTTCCATAAGAAATTTGACGTTCCGCATCCTTTCGCAAAGGGTCACGTGCATGGCATATGGCGAAATACAATTTTCCCCACTGCCATGAGTCTCGCTCGAGCTTCCGCCACGTTCAAGAATATAAACGCGAACAAAAGAATGCATAATTCGTCTTGCCGTTCGTTCTATGAATAGAAATTCGTTGCGCATGCGAATGACAGAATTAATGGATGGGGCGACCGTGTCGGCGACGCGAATAAGGGTCGGGAAGTTAAAAAGTTGGAAAAAGTAAAAGCTCAGACAAGAGATCGATGACGAAGATCTCACGGGTGATTAGAGAGAGGTGCGGGTAAGGCCAATATTTGAAAAGGGTCGCTTAGCAACGGAGATTTCCAATAGCGTTTCTTCTTTGTCTCACAGAAGCGGGAAGATGCGTGTGTTTTTTTTCTTCTTCTTTTTAATTTATCGTCGCGTGACTATTTCCTCTCGTAGTTGCTTGCGTTCATCTTGAGAATGGGAGGGAGAGAGAGCGCGCGCGCGCTTTCCTTCCGCTACCGGTAGATGGCATTCGCTCGCTTGCGTTGAACATACCGTTTCTCGCAATAGAATATACAAATGTTTGCGTATAATAGGGACAGGGAGCAGCTTCTGGAGTCAAGCCAAAAGTGAAGAGCACCTTTCGTTTTTCTATGTTCGTAAGTGTTTGGCGGCTCTTGTGACACGCCTGTATATCTCTTGCTTTACCCTGCTGCCTCAACTGAGGCTTTTTTACTCTTTAGAGCCCGGATATCCGCTGTTATTATCACAACAGAGAGGGATATGGCTTTTCAGCGATTCAACACCTTTCTCCGCTTCTCTCCATCGTTATTACCGCAATGTTCAACTTCCCACTGAGCTTTTCTGTATATCTGTTTATTAGGGTGTTTGGCAGAAGTCTCATTTTTTCGTTTTTTGAAAACGTCAAACTTTCGAACTTGAACTCAAAACTCAAAATTCCTCGTGTGCTTTTTTCCGTTGATTTTCCATTTTGCCTGAAAATTCACGAGAAGGCTCGAAGGAGCGTTTCAGAGGTTGTAAAGTGTTTTTCATCCTGTCCCGTTTTTCGTTCTCCAATAACAAAGTTAGGCTGGACTCGTTGGTCTTTCCTCGGAACGAGTTTACGCGCGCCTTCTTCACTCCGGGCTCCTGCTCGAATTTTCAAATTGGAATTTCCTGAAACGTACGGTGCTTCTTCCGGTTTTGAGCCGGCTCTTTCTGTGCCTGCAGCTGCTATCGATTTAGCGGTACTCTAAAAAGCTCCTCTCGATACCCCACCCGTCCACTTTAACCTTACCGAGTGTTCTTGAGCATCTACTTAGAAACGTCAAGCTTCGTTCGGTAAATATGCACATATATATGCATATATATATATACATCTATGTACGAAGAATCAAGAAAGACAGAAAACCTCTTCGTCAGCTGTGACAAGAGTGTTAACGAAGTGCTTTCAGTGACATGCCGTCATTTGCTCCTCGAGCTTCCATACACACATATAGTTTGCATACATATACAACAGTTTATGCATATTGGGGTGGCTCAAAGTACTCGACTATTTTTTTTACTACTTTTGACTATAAACTGTAAAATTCATTGCTCGGCACCTCATAAAGCACAACCTGAGATATGAACCCTCAATATTAATCGCAAGAGGGCTCTCGCGACCATTTTTCATTTCCCGTTTGCGCAACATGGGCAGTACATAAAAAAAACAACATGGGAATTCACTCTACAATAAAGATCTCTCGTGTCAACTCGACAAAAGCGACGGTTCGAGAAACAATCGGTGCTAAAGTTCCAATGATATCCATGTCGATAGTTTTTTTTTATTACGTTAAAAAACTTCATTCTACTTGAAAATTCTTCAATTCTTCCTACCAAATCAATGTTTCGGTGATTGAAATGACCTCTGAAATTTACCGCACTGTTCAATTTCTTGTTAAAATAATATCAAACAAACGTACTGATTAATCCAGAGCTAATTTCCAGCTTAATTAAAATCTTCCCATTGCATTTTCCCGTCCGTCTCCTTCCGGCGGACTCGCTTTTCCATTCATCCAAAATTAGCTTCCGCACCCGTACGCGACTAGCAATACTGTAATAAAATCGTTTCCCTCTGATTCGCCGGCGAAAAATGGCACAAAGCGCCATGAGCAAACAACGAGGCAAACGACGTGAAAAAAAAATCGGAAGGAAAGAGAAAAGGTCGCGGACAATTCTGCCCAGGCAGGTACATGTTCAATTTTAATTGGCGTTTTTAACCGTAGTCCCCCCCCTCCCCCGTAGTTACGTTGTAGCGTCGTCTCGCTTTCGGCCATTATACCTGCTAATGACGTCTGTTAATTATCGTTTCGTCCCTCGGAACCCAAGGGTTTGCATATGCTAATTATTTTCATTTTTCGTCCCCGTACTTGGCCATAAATTTTCTCCTCGCGACACCGACGGTCATAATTTACACGGAACGCAGACGCGCAGCCGAGTCTCGAACGATTTTTCATTCCGTCGCACGGCGCGACGATCACATCGGTACGAACGTCGACGTTCGTTCGAAGAATAAAATTTAACGAATCAGAAACGAAAATCAAATTTTTCCCAGCACAATTTTTATCCTCTCATAACCGATTCCATCGAAAAAATGGAAAATGAAAGACAGCAAGGTTTTTCGAGAAATTAAATTTTCTACTTTACGTGAAAAATAATGGCAATAATTATTTTTTTCTCAGAATAATTATCCGTGAAAAACGTTTTTTTTTTTGCAAATCGCGGCTCAGGAATGTGCCCATTGCTGTATATCGCGAATTCTCGCATCGCTCGCCCCAAAAATAATTACAATAAAAGAATAACGGATAATTATAATTGATTCGACGTTTGTCAGTGGACCCTCGACGATACTTCGTTTATGCTCGATTTTATGTCCCGCATAACGATAAGCTGCCAACAATCGGTCTATGATGTGAACCGAGATCGCTGTCGAACATTGCCATGAATGAAAATTACCAATTCGAGTGTCGTAAAAAAAAGAAGCACAGATAAAACATGTTTTATTTAACAATAAATCCAGTATCGTTTTACCCAGGGGGATCGTTATTTATTTATCGGCAAGGCATTACAGCAGCAGGGATAAAGAGAGGAAGGGAACAATAATACCTTGGGGTTGCCATCGGGGGAATATTGATTGAGTAACAAAACAGCAGGGGTAAGAAAACAGACGGACAGATAAATATCGGAATAAAACCGCATGGCTTCGTATCGCTGATGGAAATCGAAGAAAACAAATGGCAATTCGGGCAGAAAAAGACCAGAAGAAATTAACGACGCTTTCGTTGACAAATACGCCAATTTTCGCTCGGCTATGCCAAAAAACACTCGGATGTATTCTTTTGCTGATTTTCATTTTATTACTACGACGAATGCGATTAAAATTGACGAAACCAAATTTTTATACGATTCTGAAAAAAACACTTTTGTCGAGAAAACTACCTTAAAAAATTATACAAAGTTCTTTTCCGTCTTTTTCTGCCTCCCCCCTTTTGCGAGTTGTTCAAATTTATACACATCGGTTTCAAACTCCCCGTTGCATATTTCCAATCAGGTTCAAGTCACACATTGGCCCAACCGTGCAAACACTCGAACGCAAGTTCCATCCTGAGATATCCTTCGGTCCTGTATGTATATTGCTATATTATCATATGTTTACCCTCTCCTCACCGGAAATACGCTTCACCAAAGAGACATCTCGATTTAATCCGATTGTGTGTATTTTATGCTTCGATGAAAAGAAAATCTTGCGGAAAGAAAGCACACCAGTGATATAGGAAAAAAGAAGGAGCATAAATTCAACATTCGTGATGCAAAATATCACGGTCGAAATTCATTGAATTCCGTCATTGAGCTCATAATAATTGTGTTTATAGCATACGTTGTAATAACATATAACATACGTAACCGGAAGAGAAGAAAATAATGCGGGATGAATCTCTTCATTATCAGTAATAATACATTCGATCAAACCATACGACTTTAATGGAAAATCTTTTGCAGACACACCTGAACGCGCGTCAATGATTGAAAATTCGCTCGAACTTTTTAGTCTCGTCACGGCGATGATAAAAAAAATGTCGAGGCTTCGATAGGTGCGGGATAAAGGGAAAAGGAGTCGGTGGTAACCGGAAGAGAAGAAAATAATGCGGGAGCAAATAAGAAAAGAAAAACGACGATAAAAGATAGCGAACTTTCGCGCGATACGTCTCTGCCTTTCTTCGTGTACCCCCGAGATATCGCGAACACGATCGAGAATTTTCGTGTCGTCTCTTCTCGAGCGCCGGATAATTAAAAAGTATTGGAATCTCTTCGATCGCTCGCGATAAAAAAAAGATTCTCATTAGTACTGTACGTGACTGTGAACTCTTCCTACGTGCATTAGGGTGTCCGTTACTTGCCCAAGTAGACTTTTTTCACGCGTTTATGCTCCGGATCATAAGGCGAAAAGTGAGGTTAGAAAGAAAAGAAAAATCTCGAATCTCACAAATAACGACACTCTCTCTCTCTTCGATCGACGTGAGATTTTTTTGCTTTTTGGGTTTCGATTTTTCAAAAACCAAAGGGTAGTCGGTATTTTTCAACATTTTTCAACATTTTTCAACAAATTTTCATTTACAAAAATTCTAATTACAGTTCGAAAATGATAAGAGAAAAGATTTGATGATTGTTCAGTTAAAAAAAAATGTCACATCTGATAAAAAATTTGCGAATAAATCGCTGGTTGAATCGTTTTGAATAGCAACAATTACGAGAATCAAAGTTGCAGTAATTTCGCGTTGTAAAGCGCGATATTCAACGAAGGGATTTGAAAGGCGTACGAGAACGAGGAACGAGACTGCTGGAAAGCCGGATCGTGAAGTTTGTCATTGGTGCCAGCGAGCCTTGATTACGTAATTTTGCGCAGAGGGCTTTAACTTTGGTTTCGATATGAAATTATCACTGCCGGCTAATGAAACTTGATAACAAAAATTCACATCGAAATTAGCATCCTCGGTACACAGCACGCATTGCGTCAACCAAACACGATGTTAATACGAAATTATCCTCGCTCGTACTGCGTTAATCATATTAAATTGTTCCGAGATTCAAAGATTAATATAAATCAACACAAATGCCCATACTTTGTTGCCTCTTCACTCTTTAATCGTTGACCGGATTTTGATAAATTATGTCGAACCGTGATTTTTTCTCCTATCATTACGTGGGATATATTTGTTTATAACATGTTCTTCAATTTCGAACGATTCGGTCGGATATTTATCTTTGAGTACGTTTTCCTCGGATAATTTTCTCTTTCGTATTAACATTATGTGCCTTTTTTTAAAAAACGCGAGTCTTTTCACAATTCAGTTCGCGTCGTACGAGCCTCCGGACGTGTGAAAAATCGAAAATACCCGAAATAAGGGCCACCCTAATATGCGCGTAGCTTTTAGCATTAGTTAATATCCTCGCGTAGATTTCGGACGTTTGTTTCCCCTTTGAATATCGCGTTAACGAGAGACATTACGATTAATAATAAATTGTCGAGTATAACCTCAAACGCGTGTCGCGAGATGGCACAAATGAAACAATAACAAGGAATAATTTCGGCTGCCTGTGAGCGCCCTCGCCGCTCGCGGAGAAACGCGAAGCTCGCGCGAATTAGATTATCACGTGACACGCGGCCAATTTCACACGCAACCTGACGCAATCTATTTTTCGATGAATAATGCTGTGGCGTGCATGAGAATTACAAAAAAAAACACGACATTTAACAAACACGAGTTAAATAGTATTTTCATTTGTATTCTCATTACGGTACATTGTCTGATTTTTCGAAAATCTTCAAAGCTCAAAAATCCACGATAAAAAACGAGCAAGAAAAACAGTGCAATTGGCTGTATTTTACAGTCGTGTTCCGCGGCAAGTTTATTAAATTTGACGCACTGTGGTTATACACGGAAGCAGAGCGAGGATATTCCATTTCCCGACCGAAACCCGCGAGTCCTCCCTGCTTATTTTGTGCAGCGACGAATTTGTGAGAAATTGTTTCTTCGTACATGTGAGTTGCACATTTGTACGTACTTATTTATGCATGCGGGATGCACTTTGAGTGGGTCAGTAAGGGAACTAAAATTTTCGTTTGATCTGGACTTTTTTTTCGACGCAATTACGAGAATGACGAGAAAACACTATCGCTATCGCACATCCGGTCGAGGCTCGGTGAATAGTGCCAATCCACCAATGGAGCCGAGCAACGGGAATCAGGCGAGTCCCCTCGACTCTCCGCCGACCTTTTTTCCCCCATTGAATTTCCTTTTTTTTTCCATTTCGCGAGATCCAATAATCCTCGGACTAATTAGTCTACAATTCAAGATAATGAGACTTTATCCGTTCGATCCAGTCGACTGTCCACCACGTCGAGGAAGATAATCGCCATTATTATTTTTTTACCAATATCACAAATGCCAAAGTAAGTCGGTTTGTTATTATTTTCGTGATTTTTTCTTTCGAGTACGTTTTTTCGTGTATCACAGTCTTTTTTTTTATACGCCGCGAGGCTGTTGTTTATTATTCTCCGGAAATATCGAATTTTTCTATCTGAAAAAGTGTCTGTAAAAAGTAATTTAACGGTCTTGACGAATCGTGACGTTTTTGAGGTTATGGATGCGAGAAGACGCAATTGCGCTCAGGTAACACCGACACTGGTGTTACACTAGTCTGGTGAACCGACGAGAAACCCAATGACACCGGAATCAATCGAGCACACGAAATCCTTTGATCACTCCCTGACTCCGACAGTTGTTTCAGATACATATGGGGCGTTCCGTATCAAATTGTCAACATCTGAACGTCCCCTTTGCCACTTTGCGCGAAATTTTTCAGAAACAAAACAAAACTAGGCAAACCAAAAAACACCTTCTTTTTTCAATAACCAGAAAAAAAATCTCACGACATAACCGTATTTGTATCGTGTGTATCGTTTTTTTTCATTAAAATGACAAAAACCAACACAGAGAGACGAGGGCAAATGATTAATTTTTTTTTTCGAAATACGACGAACGCGAACGAAAGTTCGCGACAATCGGAACCACCGTTTGTACGAATTTCAACCCCATCGACGAACGTGATGTCGAAAAATTGTCGATTTTGCATGAAATGCCCCGTGCACGTATATATATAACTTTAACGTCAGTGAAAGTACATGGTAAACACGTGTACTGACGTTTCTCCAAATAGTTTATGCATGCATACGCACGCACGTACAAATTTATACCGATAAATATGTATATAGTGCGTTCCAGGCCGATGCAACGGAAATCTGACCTTCACCCGCTTCGATCCGGCTTTTATCAACGATGAGTGATCATTTCGGCTCAAATAGCATTTCCGATTCTTTTTTTCGATTTTTCCAACACCCTTCGAGGTTGGAAGAAAAGTTGGATCGACTTTACATTTACAAATTTCGAAACAAATTGACGAAATTTTTCACGAAAAACTGAAAATACTCGAGCGAATCGGAAGCGATTTCATGAATAATATTTAATACAATAAATTGGGCAAACAAGAACGAGTTTATTGATTTGTCGAATAAACGAGAAAAAAAACGGAATTTTTGTAATATTAAAAATGACAATTTCGTTACGTCTGATTTTGTCGAATAACAATACATCGTTTAGAATTACATTCCATGATATAACAATCTGCCTGTACCTTTTTGTCACGGTGTCATTATTGACGATAAATCGATGAAAATGGCGAGGAATAAAAAAATGATAATTGAAATCGATTATCATCAAGAAAGAGACGCGACTATGCCTTTATTTTCCTTCATAATCGCTGCTGGGCGAACGTCATAAACGTTCGTGTAATGTTGAAGGAGAAACAAAAACTTGGCAATAATTGCCACAAACCGCTATTGCGCACGAGAGACTTTCTTTCGAGGTTGTTTCAGCCATATGGGTTTAACAACCTTCACCGCGATAGTGGCTTACGACTTGAGCTACAGGGACATCGTAAGAGCCAAAGAATCTGTTTGAGATTCGCCCAGCATGAGAGAAATGGATGGGGTTGGATAATAGGTATTTTTCTCGGCTCAAGGGACAAAGCAAATTAGAGCTAACAGGCTTCGTTTTTTTTTACAACAGCAATAACGATGTTTAACACACATTTGAGCCACGAAGATCGTTGCTTCTCCTCATCTTTCCATGTACGGCGCGAGGAACAAATTTCAATCGAAAAATATGTATAAATTAAACGCCAAATTGATCGTCCATCGATTTTTCATGGGGCGAAATAAAAAAAAAGTGATTCAAGGCTCGAATTATCCAGAATCGTGCATAATTTTCTCAATTTTGTAAATTCATTAATCGCTCGATAAATCAACGATGTAATATTGCAGAAACGTTAATTATATCGTACGGAATATGATAACTCAAATGACATTCCGGAATAATGGAATTATAACAAATTTTATTTACATCGCAAAAGGTTTGAGAGTTTCTTTTTCGATAAAAAAAAGTTCGTGTTCCCTCTCATTTTTTTCCCATCCCGGCGACACTAAATCCGGCGTCAGTGAAAACATACCAAAGGGGGAAAAGTGAAAACAAAATATGTCGTGTATGGGTCACTGGATAATCGATTTGATATAAAATTCCATGTACATCGCGCATGTACATAAACATGTATATACACATCTGTTTTTCAAAGACGCGCAGTCTCGTGGTTCTCGTATACTATACTCGTGGTTCGATGGCCTGTACGAAAATGAAAATCTTCGTTCGTCCCATCCCGTAGCACGCTTTTCTCTAGGCTTTTGATCAATAAAGCATCGCGCTTGCGCCCGAATCAACGAAGCCCTCCTTTCACTTCCTATTTCGTGTCCCTTCGTTGTCTAACTCTCTGCGAATCTAACCACCTATAATTCTTCGTTTCCCGAACGATGCCAGTCACTCGGCGTACTACGTTATCATTATATGTCCATATACAAGAATGGTTGCTACAGCCCCGTAACGTTCTCGGCGGGCTCTCGTAGGATCCTTTGTCGAACCTCGAAATGATTATCGATGTGCAAGCGATACAGCCCACATCCGGTAATAACTGAGAAAAAAGCTTTTCCTAACCTCCATAACCTCAAATGATGAAACAAAGCAACGTACGAATAATTAAGAATTGAACGAAAAGACCGCGCTTCGTGAGGGTTTTCGCGAGTTTCCCCGTGCCTTTTCGCGTCAGCGTGACGCGGTAATATTGAGAGAAAGTTAATATCCCTGCGGGACGGAAGTCGGCCGGTCCAGGACATTAAAGTAAAGCTTGTGGAAGTAAAAAGGTCACGGTGGTGATAAAGGGTACTTCAAAAGCGTAAAACCTCTTTGTGTGTACTTTGAGGGGAAAAATAAAGAAAATTTTAATAAACAAATAGAAATATCCCGAGCCGAGGGAATCAAGAATGCAGTTAGTCTCTTAGTTCCCGGAGCTCCCGTGATATCGCGGTAGTGTGTGTGTGTGTGTGTGTGTGTAAGAAAAATTCTACCACGTGCGTCCGTGACCCAAGTTTTCTCGCTCGTTAATTTCAACGGAGGGGAAAGAGAGGAGGCTTTCAATGATCGTTCGTCCGTTGCTGCGAGGACACGGAGAGAGGCAAAGGCCCAGGAGTAAGCGAATATACACATCTAAATATAGAAGTCGGTAAAAACGAGGCCGGTGTGTACAACTGCGTTGTAAGCTTGATTACGCATATATATATATATATATATATATATATATAAAATCTCGTTTTAATTCCGGAGGCAAGAGCTCCTGGATTTTTCATTACTCGCAAAGTTCTTGCTTGTCGTTCCGTGTATTTTCGGTGCACCGTTAAAAGCATAACGGATGAGCTTCAAGGAGACCGGAAATTGTATCAATTTAAAGGAGACGAGAAACGAGTCTTCCCGAGCGTTTAGTCCCTGCGGGATATTTTGAGGGTCTCTTCGAAGGTACTCAAGCCGGTTACGACTCCCTCCTTATCAAGTGCTCCTAAGGGACTTTTCATAAAAGTATTAATCGCTCGTTAATTATGTCGCTGAAAAAACCACGGTCTCGCGACAATTTTTTTTCTTTTATCTTCCATTGTGATACAACGATGAGTCACGATTGATTTTATACCGACGTATGTATGGGGTACTTTGAGCTGAAAATTGCCATTTTTTGCTTCGTTGGGAAGATACGACAAGAGGATGTTACGCGGCCTCCTCTTTTTCGCTCTGAATGTGGGCATTCCGATAGTGACCAGCGAGGGATACGGATATCGAAGGGAGAAATATACAGGCGCTCGGATGAAGTTATCGTCCTTTATAATTCCATCGATGCCCCCCTCCACTGGCTCGTACACGCGATAATACGATTCGAGATGGAATTAAATTGTCACGAGGAATTTCTCGTTCCGAATGTTATCGCGAGATATATTGTTCTTAGCGATTTCAACACATTTTTCACTGTCCCTGGATTAATTGATTCTAAATCGCGAATTATCCTATTGAATCGCCTGAAAAATTATATATCCTCACTTCCGGTAAAAAAAAATCTATTCTAGAGCCACGAAGCTGACTAAAGTAATAATGAAAAAAAAAAAACAATTTGAATCAAAGCTCCTCCTCGTTGAAGGACGATAAAAGCGATGAAACGTGACGTTCCGGTGAATTTTCGAGGGAATAAATATTGTATTCCGTCGTGCAAAGTGGTATCTTCTTTCGTTATCGCTTCGCCATTTTGGATATATTCCTATCGACGCCGATATGGTATATGGTGCATGTGGGCCATTCATTTCCTATTATACATGTGTATATATGTATATTTACGTACGAAAATGATGTGTGTATGTGCATATACACGAAGAATTGGCCGGAGCCCGATCGAGATGGAGGTCATCCTAATTTCCTATCAGGGGAGTGCTCGTGGTGGTGTTGGGGTGCTCTTCTACGGCCACAATTCGATTTCCCTTGGTGGTAGCAACGTTTCAGCCCATTAATTTGTCAATTCGAAGCCGAGATGGATAAGCACAAACGGCTATATATGTATACCGTGGTATTCACGAATTAAGGGCGCGCCAGGGATATCGGAACGCGTGACGTACATAAATGAAAACCCTGTACGCGAGTTTCTGTTAAATAAGTTACGTTACTCATTAGTAAATTATGAAAATACGCTGTATCCTGTATCGCACTAATTTTCGCGACTCTGTACACGTTCTCTCGCACTCTCAAGGACGTCTTTAAGTATTTCCGATTTCGATTTCGATTTCGATTTCGATTTCGAGAAAGTGCGAAGCTCCGAATAACAAAACGATATCGAAAAGTTATTGACAAATTGTTGAAAAATAAAAAGAAATTTGCAAAACTATTCTTTTTAATGTTTTTTTTTTAAATAAACTTTTGAATGGTTTTTTTTCACAAATTTTGATAAAATTCATGAAAATTTACGACATTATTAATAATTATCGTGCGAACCGAGTCAAAATTCAGAAAAAAACGTTTGGTCCGTTGAATTCAATCCAATTTTTTCAT
Organism: Heteropelma amictum; assembly: GCA_959613375.1. Taxonomy (NCBI): domain Eukaryota; kingdom Metazoa; phylum Arthropoda; class Insecta; order Hymenoptera; family Ichneumonidae; genus Heteropelma; species Heteropelma amictum. Next base: position 31,972,220 of record OY390722.1, on the reverse strand, counting down.
CAATTTGACGATAACTTTTTCATATCTTTTTTATTGGCTTTTTTTTTTGTTTTTTTTTTAAATTGTCCCTCTCACGCATGTCCAAACTGACTCTTGACGCAAAGTACGTTTGGTGCGTGACGTACACGGCGGTGGGAACGTTTTGGCAAAGCTGATGCGATTGACGCACAGACGGTGACGCGGAAGGCAATTAATGGACATTTCGCATCGCGGAGATTGTGTCTGCGGGATTGTTGGGGCAATCCGGGTCAATTATTATCCATTACCAATCGCGTATGTAGCGGAGTACCGTAATTCTACGGATTCCTGACCGCGAATATGCGCATTATCCGTACGGGAATTGAGCATTTCTTGAGAGCCTAAACGCGTATACCAGAGCATGTACAGCATATACACCGTGGATATTCGCTCTGTTTTCATTGCACACGGTATGTCGGCAATGTCCACAATTTTCGAACACAATTTGCCCCTCCGGGTCATTGCCTCGGATGGAATATTATTTCACCGACGGCCTAACGAATACTCCTCGTTTTTTCCATCAAATTTTCGTATTTCATGTCAAATTTGTCAAAGCCACAAAGGTTTTTCGATATATGACGTCGAGATGAGGATAAAAAAATACTTTTTGCCGGATGAGATATATTTCGTACGATTTCGAAATTGAAAAGAATTTTTAAACAGTTGGAATCTGAGGAATTTTTGATAAATGATTTTTTGTGCAAATGTACCGATTATTTTTTTATCCACTCCCGTGTGCTTCCGGAAATGGAATTTCGCCTTTGACGGATTTGCCAAAATCACGATATTATTCCATGAATAATATTTTCATTCATGGAAATTACGGAAAATTCGATTGGCTCGAGGCTCGATGGAAAACGTATTCGTATTCTGAATATGCATTTCGGCTGTAACCGGATGTGCGACTGGAATCGAATCTCGCGCGAGCGTCCTTTATCCTTTTTATCCATTCTGAAATTAAATCACTGCTCACGTGAAATTGAATCCATCCAAGTTCGTTTTTTCTCCTGAAACTGTTGCTTCTATAGATGTGAATCGATATGTAGGTCGACCAGTGAATTCATAACGCTATTGGGAGGAATGTGCTTCCTGCTGCACCGATAAGCTCAATGGATCGCTAATCGGATGTGGCGCCACCAACGCCCCCTCGCGTAACTTCGCTAAATAGGCGTTTTGGCGAAAACGATATTTTCGCTCTTGCAAAACAATCGAAAAGATCATTTAACGCGTGTGAATAATAATTGCGAGGAAAAACACGTTATTTTTCAACTGATACTGACCACTGATTATTTAAAAACGCGGCAGAAAATGAGCCAATTCGAGAATGAATTTTTCATCCTTGTCGATTCATTATTTTATCCTAGTACCATTTTTTTTACCCATTTTATTAGTATCGTTACAAAAACAACGTTTTTTGTTATATCAACGTGTCTTGTTACTGAAAAGAACTCTCTCTTTCTCTATCTCTCTCGCAATATATCCTATGCGGTGTTTTGACCTTCGGTTTATCGGCACACACCTGTTATTAGCATTTTCCATCTCGCAGCGCGCACCCCGATGTAAGCAAACATTATTTCGCTCTCTTCTTCCCCCCCCCCCCTCCCCCCCACGCCCATTGGTCTTCCCGCCTCTTATCTTCGCCTCGTTCGCGCAGAATCCTCGAAACTCATTTTTTTTCTCTTGTTACATCAGACGTATCGCGATGTTACATTCGTTTCCGGTATTTCACTCGGTTCCCTAATCGTTGTTGGTAAATCGCACTCACACAGCCTTCCCCGTTTTTGTTTTTCCCTCGCTGTTTCGCTCTGCAAGTGGATATCTGTAATCTTATCCCCAGGGCCATTTATCATCACCCTCATTGTCCAACGTCTTCTCGTACATTTCCTTTTTACCCCACGATGGTAAACACCCTCTGTTCTTTGATTGTATTTCCGCTTTCTTCCATATCCCACGTGACTTACGACACTTTACTCTCGTCCTCTCGTTCGCCATCCAGGATCCTGGCTTTCGTTTTTTTCAGTTACGTTTTTCGCCACTCGGCAATTCAGAGTTTCACCTCGTATGCGATAGATGTCATTACAATTGATATTAATGAGGCTAATAACGAATATCTAATAGCAAGATATCATTATTTTTATTGGTATACGATGTAATGACTTTTATTGTAGTATAGTATTGACCCTCTGGTCAATACTGGTAAATACAAAACCGCAGTGGTATTTGTCGTGGTTTTTCAGCGAGCAACCCTCTTTCTTGTTGAACAAAGTACCTGCAACGTGCACTATTTCCCACTTCTTTAACCGGAAGGGTCGTGGAAGGGACGGTACACAATTCGCAATCTTTAATACCTCCTCGGCCTAAACCATTCAACTTGGCATACGAAATACCTCGCACATAAATGCGTCACAAATATAAGCACGTACACCTTGTATACATGTACGATAATTTACGGCGTTTGTAATACTGCTGGATTTCATAATATACATGTATATACATAACTTTTGTTCCTTTGTTTTCTGCTTGTATACCTTCAGCTTTTATACCTTTGTTCTCCTCGATGTGGCATTATTCTCCATGCTTGTTTTTGGTCACGAATCGGCCGCTCTTTTTGGCTGAAAGGGACAAGAAAAATGATGACGGAAATACCAAACAACCTGCCGAGAAGCGAAACACAAAAGAGACACGAAGAAAAGAAGAGAAAAGCATCTGCAATTATGAAAAAAAAAAACAAACAATAAAACCCTACGGAAACATTAATCAACGCTTCGAGACAATTTTTCATGTCCTTTTCATACTCTTTTTCTTTTTGTTAGAAAAAGATTAAAAAAGATATTGCGATACAGAGTACGGGAATAAATAAGGAAATTCGCAGAGAATCTAGGCTGAGACATCTGGCGGTCGAGCGGAGAATTAGACTTTTCGCGCGGGGCTGAACGACAAAACAGATCTTCTTTACAGGGAATGCTCGATTTATGTGTTATATATGCATTAAAAAAAGGGGGTGCAAATCCGGATCTCGGTGATAAAGATACCACCAGGATCTTGTAGGAACGTGTATACTCTACTACGAGAAGAATGTTTTACGACGCCGGAGATAGAGATCTCCGGCGAAAAGACACTCGCTGGGAGCTTGTCGCACCTTATAACGACAGAAATATGGTAATACGCGTATGCCAATTTCTAAGGACACGTAAAAGTTGGAAAATATATAACGCGAAGATTCTGATAGAATATTAAAACCCGATATGGGAATTTCGAAAAATTCGGTACTACATAGAGAGGAATAAACTATTTTGTAGGAAATGTTTGCTTATACAATATGGTGCGTGTATATAGAAAAAAGAAATTATATATACATGTTATTTACACGAGAGTTCGTATTGTTAATTAACGCATCAATTTTATACAAAAAAGACCAAAAGTTTTCTGGCGATTTCAATTCACGGAATTCTCGTTCTATTTTAGACAATATTGCTGGAAATGCACATCGTACTCAAACAATGCATGAAAAAAGGTATACGCCGACCAACCCCCACCAGCTACGTGGCGTCCGTGGTGAAGGAAACGTTCGAAAAATCGAGACAATTAACACACCTCATTTCTTAGTAATAATAAAGGTTTTGATCCTGATTTGAAAAATGAAACAAAAGCGGGAGGAGGAGCGCGACTAAGCTGAACGAGCGTGGGAGAGAGAAAGTCGCGCACACCAGCGCCTCTATTAGACGTCACCGCAGTTGCGGTGCAAATATTATACCTGCTCGAGTCGCCCGGTGGAGTCAGTGTCACAGTGTCAGTAGTGTCAGTAGCATCAAAACAGTGCAGCCGAGTGCAGTTACTTGTATGTTGGTCATTAAACGCGTTAATGTAAAATGCAATGTCGTGGTGTAATAGCTTCGAAGTAAATTGGATTTAACGCTTCTTGAAGTAGAGCAATTGTTATAAAAATTCGATACTCTACGCGAAATATTATATTTAAAATGGATTTACTGTACGCCGTCAGTAGAAAGAGTGCTGGAAAATCATTCTTCAATCATGAAAGGTATGCATTTGGGAATCCTTCCTCATTATTCTATTCATCGTCTCTCTCCTCTACGTTTATTCAATCTCTTCGTGAAATGAACGCAACGTCGAACGCACGATACAACACATTTTAGGTTATAAAAAATGCAATGCATCACCGATGTAATTCTACGCATATTTCCAACGCAGACGACTTTTGTATATCATTCTACAAATACCAATGTTCAAATGTAACAAAATCGAAGCAAAATCTAAATTATTTTCGAAATTAAGCATTGAATTCATAAGCACTCTAATAATCAAAATCTGAGCCTGTATCTCTGAACGTCTCTTTTTTTCTACAAGTCTTCACGATGGAAAGTCCCTGTGCTCCTTGTCCAGTCGAAATATCGCCGCGTTCACTACAACAACGGAGCTCGACGATGCCGGAGGAAAATCATGGGGCTCTCATGTTTACGTCTGCGATCTCAACATGCCGTGGCACGCGCACAAGTAAACACATTTTCCACCTAATATAATTCACCTTGAATGCCTCTTCGTACATGTTTATGTTTTTAGAAAATTTGCCAAACGCTTTCTTTGACTATATCTTTCACAAAATCACGAAACAGGTTGATTTCCAAAAACTAATTACATACAAGCCTTAATCTTGCCCTTTTTTTTTTCCAAAAGAGTTTTCTCCAGTCGCCACACGGTAACCGCTCTAGAGTGGGATTTACCCGGCAACAAGCTCGTCATTGCTGATTCCGCAGGCTGCGTGCAGTTGTGGATGTTCAAAGATCACATTTTGAACGATTGGTCGCTGATAGGCGCGGCAAATTTCACGGGCGAGCATATTATAGGCGCAGCTTGGTTTCACAACGGCAAAAAGACGGCTCTGGTAACGGAGAAAAAGGATAGCGTGCATTACAGCGAGAAATTCAACAATTTGTTGTTTGCTCCATCTGTGAGGCAATTCGGCGGGAGAGCCGCCGAGGGTGTTCTCGTTGTTTCGACCACCGGTATGGTCGGGGCGGTAATGATAACGCGCGACATTCAAAATCCTGTTTGCTTCGCCACTGAAAGCCTCGGCAACACGAGGCACAGGATCACCGCGGTTGATCTTTGCTACGGCAAAAGTGAGTGCGACGGACACATTCTTCTTCCAACTATTTTTTTCCATCTAAAATACATTCTCCGTTATTCGATGGTCTTTTCTTCCAGATGGCCACTTTTTGGTCGCCGTCAGCAGCGGCAACATCGGGCTTCCCATACGATGTTACAGAGTTCTCGTGCGGAAGAATGATGAAAAATGTACCATAACTTCGCAGGCTCTCCCCAGTTTCTTTCTGCAAGATGGATCTCCCAAAGACAATTCTTGTAAGTAGAATAAAATACTTGGCGCGTCGGAGATACCACGTGATACGAAATGTGATGAAACGATTGAGCAAAAATGAATGCCGCGACGTAATTTTCCATTGAAAATCAGGCACGAGTGTGACGCATCTTAAATTCGTCGTTCGAGAAGACGCGGATTCCCTCGTGGTTGCAGCGAATTGCGAGAACGGTGGTGGATTCGTCGAGGTGTGGGAACTACGGGAAAAATCTCAGCCCGTGCACAAGTTGTTTCAACCAAAGACCCTGGAACCTTTCAAAACTGTGGTGAGTTTGGAAAGCTCGTATCGGAAATATGAGGTGATTTTCGCGGAATGATAAACGACGATTGATCTATCAGGTGTGGCAGCATCAATCGCAGTACCGTTCGCAATCGCCGGTTACGGCTATCGCCACGACCAAAGTTTCCATTGTCACGACACTACCGCCACCTAGTTACGTGATAATAACACTCGCTGATTCGTCGGTTCACTGTCTCAGTCGCGATTCCCTGAAGGAAGTAGCGTTTTCATCGCTGAACATGCCTTGGAGGCAGGACGAGCCGAGTGCTAAATATTCGAGAAACACGATTTTGGTGTCTCACATCGATATATCGTGGCTCGGTTTCGTTTTGTTGGCGTGCGACACACAGGGCAATCTCTACGTCTTCAAATTAATGCCCGACGGAGGTACGTTCGTAAAACGCTCTTTCGAACACGTGACCTCGCTTTATCTCGTCGTTCGTCTCTCATTTAGTAGCTACAATGATATTCTCATTCTTCAGGACCTTCGATCACGTTGAATTACGCTTGCACGCTGTTGGAATATTGTCTGGTTACCGGCCTCGATTGGCTCGATCTTTTGTTGTGCCTGAGATCGTCGATGATCGAGACTCTCTGCGAGAGGCTCGACGCCTCCTACAACAGACAAGCTCTGTCCACTCAGCAGTATCACTACATACAATTTTTATCGATCAAAACGTCGCTCTACAGGTGGGTGAAAAATATCCGATCATCGTTTTTCTCGCAAATTGCAAATTGAGCTTTTTTGCTAAAGTAAAGTCTGGATTTTTCGATTTTGCAGGATGTTGGTGAACGGTCAGAACAAGGCGGCCGATTTGTCGTCGTTGTTGATGGTTCACAGTGTCGCCACGGCGTTCAAGTCGCTCTTGCGACCGTCCGATCTTATTTCTCACGACAAAGGGCCGGCCGAGAGCCTCGGCGCCGTGATAATCAACGACGCGATAACCGACGTCGACAAAATTCTTCTCCACCTCGATCCAAAGGAATTCACCGTTGAACCGAGCACTTTGCAATCGCTCCAACAGTTGATACAATGGGTCGCCGATTTGGCTCTCAATTTGCTGGCTCGTTTGCCCGAACAACGAATGCAAATAAAGTCCGGAGGGGTAAATATTCGATACACTAATCGTAAGGCGATAATCCCGTTAATTTTTCACCAAAAACTCAATTATTTTTCTTTTTATTTCTTTCCTCATCCGCAGTACGAACTTCTGAAGGATCACAAAGCCTTGAACACGCTGCGCGAGCTTCTCGTCATTATCAGAATATGGGGTCTTTTGCGACCCTCCTGTTTGCCGGTCTTCCTTCGCAGTGCCGATAATCTCGATGTTTTAGCACGGCTTTTCCGCTTACTGTCGAAACTCGTGCAACCAAATGGCGACACTCAATCGCAAATCGACGATTCTCTCATCGGTGAGTTATCATTGTCATAAACACAATACGAGTGTGTTAATATCGTTATTAGTATAATTCGAAATATTTACTCGAAATAACCGTCCGTGTGAGCTTGAAAATGAATTTTCTCATGTTTCCTTCGTACCGAACTGAAAATCGTTCGAAAAACCGCGTCGATCAGCGTCGAGTTCCCGATGGAATTCGCTTATCGTTTCGTAACCGATGATAGGAAGTTCGATAAAGTACCACATCCCGGACACGCACTGACGCACCACGATGATTACTATTTCGCGCATATCGTTCGTTCTTTAATCAGTCGCGATAAACGCGCGAGAGCGAAATGTCGAACAGATTGGCCGCGAAACACAAGTGCTCTCTCACGCTAAAGTCGCCATTGAAAAAATCCCAGTTGGTCGGTGAAAAACATTGCAACGAAGCAACCGGCGGATGCGAGAAGGAATTTAAATTCGGGTTATTTCCGATTATCCTCGGTTTCGTGTTTTTCGTTCACTGGTTCGTCGTGTGTCCGCTGATATGGGCCCTGCTCTATCGTACGGAATTCACGGTCGATTGGCCGTATTATTGGCCGTACCTCTATTGGATCGTAGCTTTCGTCACGTGGCTGCTAATCGTGATCATTCTCCTGGCGATACGACGAGTTCGAGCGATTCGCCATAACGAACGACCGAACGAACGACCGAACGAACGCACGTCGAATTATTCCGTCGCGAAATCTTACCAAAAGGCCAATGCGGAAGCCGGACGAGAGGAAGACCTTCGGACGGACGGTGTTCCCACGTACGACGATAAAAACACGAGGAAAGAACGAAGAAAACGTTTGGCACCGTTGATCATCCATCGCAATATGTCGGGACAGAGCAGAGCGGAAAATCCCGGCGAAGTGAGAGTCAAAACCCCCCTGAAGGTCCAAGACAACCAGAAAGTCGAAGAGAAATCGATGAAGGAATTTCTGAAATTCACGTGGAACGACCCAATGACACCGGAAACGCCGAGTTCCGTTAGTAAAACGGAAACGAATGAACGTCTGTCTCCCAGGGAATTATTCTTCATCGATCTTATACGCAATGCGGAAAAAGCTGAAAATTCACCCGACAGTCGTTCACCCTCGAGCATTCCACGAGGATTTTTCAGCGAAGAAAAAACATCGTCCAACATCGATTCATCCTATTTCATCGCAAATGTCGAGACTCCGGATGAAAAACGCAACCAAGTTTTCATCGAGATCGAAGCGAACGATATCGCGGCGGACGAGTCTATTTACGAGCACAAGAAAAAACCGAAACCCGCGCTGACGAGCGTCGCTGGACGGTCGAAGGAGAATGACGAAATTATCAGCGATTTATAATATCGCTATCGATGATTATTCTTACTTTTAAGTTTCGGAAATAAGAGGATTTATGAGATTCGGCCGTCGTACATTTTACACTCAACAGTTGGCTTTATTCTCCCTTTCATTCGTCCTCGTTCGTTCGATTACAGACGACTGCTGTTTGCTGCCGAACGAAATTATGATACCGCAGTTCCATCAAGGAAACAGCATAACCGCACTAGCGACACCTGTGATGTTTTACCAGAGTCTACCGTTGCAGGTGAGTCCGTAACGATGTAACGTGATTGTCAATCGACCTCAAATTTCCTCTCATTTTGACTAAAGAAGCATATTATTACAATTATTGCTACGAATATAACAAGGAAAACCATATTCGTTTCATTTCCTACTGAATCCATATCATCTTTTTCACCGCTTCAGCGTAAAAGCGCAAGCACTTTAATCATCATACTGTTTTTTTTTTACAGCTAGAATATGGCTTGGAACCGGAACAACTTTTATTCGTACCTGAATTGAGTCCCATCGAGGGTTGCATGCACAGTGGCCAAATTGTCGACAACATACGACACTTGTATCTCGGCAAGCAACCGCTTATAGTTAAACAATGCACCAGGTGAGAGTGGACAAAACTCGTTTTACATCCGATTACACGATTGGACGACTGTGCAAATATTAACGTTTAAACTGATGCTTCAGATGCGGAGGGAAATCGCAAGTACAAAATATGACGAGAACGGCGGCGATAAGAGCGTGGGACCAGCGATGGACGAGAGCCTGTCGATGCGGCGGTACCTGGAGAATTCACAAGATCTCACATTGACTTTTTTTCTTGAGAGAACTCGCCAAAGGAATGAATGAATGATACACTTCTATTGAAGCCACTGTTGTAAAATAAACGATTAAATTTTTACTGAAACAACCAATGTATATACATATTTCCGGTTCCTGGTGACAGTCATTGAAAAATTTGAAAATTCGAAAAATCGATATTACCGGTAGATTTTTGTTGAAAAGAGATAAAGAATAATTTTTGTTCACTTTGATCAATGGAAAGATATAAAGCCTGCATGCTCCCAAAGTACATTGATGATCGCCGCATTTCCATTTCCATAGAAACCAATCATAGTTTCCAAAGCCCGACGCTTTCATGAAAATGGCGTCTTTCGATCCACACGAGATCCGTACAAACAACAATACCACGTGTTTGCTTTCGCGCGTCTTGACGTTCGATTTTTTTTGTTAACAACAAAATAGTTACGATTATTCGACAATTATAAATATAATGAGGAGACTTTCGGAAGACCGGACAAAACTGCTGTTTGAAAAATTATCGAAATAGTAAGTACTTTTGATTTGATTAAATACATCGTTTGAGGTTATGTCGCTCAACGCGCCTTCTCAAAAGATCGTTTTACTTTTCATTTTAAAAGCATCGGCGACAATGTTAAAATACTCGTCGATCGACCAGATGGAATCTATTGTTTTCGTGAGAAAAAAGACAGGGTTTACTACGTTTCGGAAAAAATAATGTCTCTCGCGAGTACAGTAGCTCCGGAGAACCTCATGAGTTTCGGGACTTGCTTCGGTAAATTCACGAAATCTGGCAAATTCAAACTCCACATAACCGCGCTGCATTATCTGGCTCCTTACGCACAGGTAAGTCATAGTCCTCGTTTATATCGTTATAAAACGTTATTTTCTCGCGAATGCACGACACGATTGTGTTCGGACAATCACCATTTGTCCTTACGCCATAGTATGCGCGATCGAATTATTTCCTGGTATAATAATCGAGTGCTGTCCGAGTATCTTTGCAAAATAATGAATAACCATATTCCGATGTTACACGCAGTACAAAATTTGGTTGAAACCATCGGCGGAGCAGCAATTTTTGTACGGCCACCATGTCAATAAAACGGGTCTCGGAAGAATCACGGAAAGTACGCCGCAGTACCAGGGTGTAGTAGTTTTTTCCATGAACGATGTCCCACTGGTGAGCGAAGAATATTCCAGAACAAAATAATCATATTTTTAATTTGCACAGTGACAAAAAAAATGTAGCCTAGAGCTCAAAAATGCACTTTTCTTCATGAAAAACCAAAAAACGGTATAAAAAAATAAAGGAAACGCGATAACGACGTTATTTCAATAACTTTATCACAATGGCGCTCAGGTCCAATTGCCGCTTTATTCGTCCATACAAAAAATAACTATAATGAAACAACGACTTCAACTTCACATTGACATCGTCGGGATGTACGATTCCACTCGCAAAACCAATGACGATGGATCTCACGTTCATTAATTTTATCAGGGTTTCGGAGTAACCGCCAAAAGTACGGCAGACTGCAAGCATGCGGATCCCATGTCCACCGTCTGCTTTCATCAAGCGGACATTGGCGAATACATCAGGTCGGAAGACACGTTATTTTAGAAATAATTATTTAAGTCGCTGTATACGTCTTTTAACGATTCAGTACGAGTATTTTCACGATATCGATGAATGTAAGTAAATAAAGTATTCCGATACGAAGAAACGAGAGGAGTCACTTTGAAAATAATCCATCGCTCTTACGTTTTTCCATAAAAATGTTCGATAAACAAGCAATCCTCGCTGCAGTACGTAAATCATTCGCGATTTTTTAATCTCTTTTCTCTCGTAAAAGATAAACAAAGGATTACGATAAATTAAGTACGTACAGCGCTGGTACGTATACTTTCTCACTCGACATATGCTATCAAAAATATGGAAAAGCCCGAAATTTCAGGGACTTTGAGCAAATGACGACGAACGGGGTGCCAACTCGTCGCGCTTTTCCCTCGACTCGACTTTTTCTCACTTCGAGATATAATTCGAGTACAAATTTTGCGAAAGTCTCCAAAGTTAATCAGCTTCCTCGAAAATTAATTCTATAAGCTATTTTTATCATATATTGCCTAAAATCATTTCTCCGTCAATCTCCGGCCTCGGAATATCGGATGAACAATCGCGTATATCGAGCTATTTAGCGATAATTGCCATTTCCCCTAATTATCTTCAGATCACATTTTTAAGTACAATTTCCGTTTCCACACCGAGACTACTAACATCACGTCATCTTGGTGCAGTGCCATCACCGTGATAATCAAATCGCCAGAATTGATCGGGCAATTTGTCGGAGCAAGTACCGGCAACCACGTCGCCTTCATTTTTGATTTTCGTCGCGTCCAGGCACAGTCCAGTCGTTACGTGAACAATTTTCCCTCCCTGAAAGTACAAATACGTTTTTGACGATCCAAGCGAATGCACGAATGTTCAGTCCATTAAAAACTGCTATTTGCAAAAGAAAGTCACAAACCTCCGTCAATATCCACTCTTTATCATCCCCGGGAATTTGGCAGTCGACCATTTGGACTTTGAAACGCAAATTGTCGCCACTTTTTGTATCAACGATCGCGCAAACTTGATCCCTCCTCAGTTCGCCAATGTTACTCAAAGAAAAAAACTGTTTTTGTTTTTGCAAACCGTCTCGTTAGTTTTTATCAAGCGAATAATCGTTATCGATCTTAGTACCATCTTGAATTATTCGAGGTATGTTTTATCGTACGAACCTGACTCGGAAACACCTTCTCGTGACACGTGTACAGCCCAACGAAGTAAGGCTTATCCTCGTCCCTTTGCAAATTGTCGAGGCACATATTTCGATCCCTGAGCTTGACGCGACCATAACCGATGACGTTCTCGTCGGGAATAAACTTTTCCGGATAAACATTTTCCAGATACCATCCGAAGCTTTTGCACTTTAATTTCTTCCGAAGCTCCATTCGCTCGGTCAAACCTCCGATCGCCGATGTATTGTGCTGCGCGAATGGCGAATTATTTATGACGCAACAAACAGCGACTATTCGAGAAAGCGGGATAATGGGGTAAATGACATTTTTTCTCCACCTTGAATTCTTCACGATGAAAAAAGAAGAGCCTCTTGTATTCGTCCATCCAAACGTGAACGAGACGCGCCGTGTTGATCCCGTGAGTGTCCTTGTTGTTGGGAAATTTGTAGGGGTGAAAAGCTCGAAAAATGTGGCCGACGCGAGAGCAGGGAATCGCTTCGAGAGATCCGCCGCATTGCCAAATCTTTTGGAAAATAAAATCGTATGGAAATCATTCCGAGAGATTGAAACAAAGTTTCGGCGTTTCGAGGATTTTTCACCCTGAATGATATCTCGAGATTTTCTCCTCCCCAGCCATCCATTCCGTCGTCGTAACTTCCGATCTTCCAAAAGTATGATTTATCGATGGCGAAAAGTCCACCGGCCATCGTCGGTGAATTAACCGGCGAAATTCTCGATGAACGCGATCGCAAATCTTTTTCCTGGATATTTATCCATGTGAAGTGTCCGCTCCAGGTGAAACCGCCGATCTGGAAAGTACTCGTGTCGTTGTCGAGGAGGTACTCGAGTGTCTCCTCGGATATATTGTCGATAATCGGCATTACAACGGCGTTTCGCTTTTCTTTTATTCTCTGCAACAGCGGCTCGATCCTAAAAACATCGTCGGTCACGTTCCTCTTTCTCATCGCTTTTAACATTGATTCCCAGTTATTTCTCATACGAGAGCATTCGTGTTATGGCGGAACAAATTATCGGCGAATTCTTCAACGCGGCATAAATCGAGTCTCGGTCGTTTGAACGAACGGAACGAAACAACTGGAAATTCTCATCTCGCAGATGATCGAGAAGCGTGTGAGAAAGAAGAACGTACCAATTAATCGTAACTTCGCAGTGCGCATCGAGGAAAACTAAAACGTCACCTCTTGCGTTCTTGGCTCCTGTCAATCTCGCTCGGATGAGACCAAGCCGTTCTTTCAATCGAATCAGTCTTACTTTCATCGGAAGACGAGTCTCCATGTAATAATTCAACCGTCCGCCGAGCTCTTCTGCAATTTGTCATCTTTCAGCGCGCAGTGACGTAAAGTAACGAGGTCACAACGAGATCGAGCAAAATTGTGTGTTTACGATAGATATCGCAGAGTTTACGAATTCTCAGTATGTTCAATAACGAACGAAGCAGAGGAAAAATTTAAAAACAGCATTTTCCTAGCGCAAAAACAGATTTTTAGCCCAAGGGCGGCAAACTCCATTTTGGTCCGAAATTTTGCTCGGATAATCTCAAAGTTTTAACGGTGGTGATAAGAAAATTGAATTTTGCCCATAGTCGTATGAAAATCATAAAGAATATAAATGGTATATATGTCATATATATACCAATATATAAAATATATTACAATATTATATATTTGCGATATATAAATATATAATGAAAACCTTCGTCGCTGTGATCATCGACGAGTATAATTTCTTGGAGAAGTTTATCCGGCGTGCGGTCCAATACGCTTCTAACCGTTCTCAGTAAAACGCTCCATGGCTCATTGTAAAAAATAACAATGACGGAAGCTCTCGGAAGCGAGCGATCGTAAGCAATGTTTTTGCATCTGAAATATAAAAACTCGATATTTGCAATAAAAAAAACATACAATTTTGCAGGCAGAGTACAAAGAGACTAACAGAGGATCGCGAGGGTCTTCCAGTTTTCTCGTCAGAGAAATTTTGTCCGACAGAACGACGTTGAGAGCTTTTTTCTTCAACGCTTTTTCTCCCTTGGCTTTTTCTACTCCGTAGAGTTTAGCCGGATCTCCTTTATCACCGAGAGCTTTGTCAATTTCTCTTTCCCACTGCGATATCGAGTTTTCGTATCTTTATTAGTTTAAAACAAAAAACAACAACAAATTACATTGTGATTATTTAAAAACCGTGACGTTCTCACGTGACGAAACTCACTCTTTTTTTTCCCGCTCGTTCGCTGCAATCGCAACGATTTCATTATTAACGTTTTCACTTTTTTCACCGATTGAACTTCGAGAATCGTTGTTGTTGCTGTTGGAAATGACGCTTTCGAACGAAAAACTATCGGAAACTCGCATAATGCGCTTGGCAATAACGAGAACGCCGATTACGTAAATCATGCATATCGTCAATTTGACGATTTGTCTCCGACGTCGGACGATCATTTTTCGTTCAATTTCCACATCACATGTTCGACTTTTGCCTTACGCGTTAATGTATTTCCGGTCTTTCCGGTACGCTAAACACAGCTGTTATTCCGTCGATTGTGCGCGTATGTACATATTCTATGTCGATTCTATGTATCGTTAACACGGTATTCAACAGGTTATGTGAAAGCTCGAACATAGCGGCAACAACCAGTTCTTTCATACACAACGCACACGCGCAACAACGAAAGCCACGTACGCTTTCTTATAACGTCGATCGAATAACGAGAAAGTTTTTACTCTCGTATCGATATTTTCATCATTTAACAACTCATTTTCCATTTGTATGCGTTAATAACGCGAATGAAAATCTAGTTTGAGAAATTTCTAACGAAACGAACGTTTTTATTTTTAATCGCCTTGTTTTCATCGGATACTTTTGGTATCCCTTCGATCATGGCCAAATACGTGTATTTTCCATTTTTGATAAATCGACGATATCCCCATTTAAATTAATTTCACATTGGAATCTTTCCAACCTGACGTATAATTATTATCATTATTATTATTGTTACATATAATGCATCTGAATTTACATAATTAATTCACCTAGCCTGCTTACATACTTGTACAAAATCAATCTCGAAATTCTATAATACTGGCGTCTTTGCTTCCCTCAATTTTTTTCATCTTCAACACTGTGCGTTACATTTTCCAATATAAATTGACTTGTAGGAAATCTTACGTTGTACATGCTTGTAATCTTTTTCGTACGCAAATAAGCGTACGTAACGTTGAAAAAAAAAACTCGTTAAAAACGGCAGGAAACTCTTGTTCAATACGAGGCAAAGACGGGGCATTTTATATTTACACCGTTGATCGAAAGGCGAGAAAACTTTCAGTTGCTCGCGATCGAGAAATTGCTCCGCTTGTTTCGATCGCGTTCTTCGAGGTTAGGTCCGTCAGGATCGAAATACCGTTCGATCTGCTTGAAACTCTTGCCGAGAGTTTCCGGAAGGAACAGATAGACGAAGCTCGTGCCGAGTAACGACATGATGCTGAAGAAAAAAAAGACATTCTGCGGTCCGATGGCCAACAGTGCGTACGGATAAGTCTTTATGACCGCGAACATAACGACATAAGCGTAAGAGATCATAATTCCACCGCCGATGGCGCGAAACGATATCGGCAAAAGTTCGCCAATCAGAGTCCACGGTATAACGACGAAGCCAAGGGTGCTCATGCAAACGTAAAACAAAACAACGACGAGCAACAGCCATTTTTGTTGGGCGATGGTGCTCATCGCGTTGTTCTCGTCGCCAGAGGGGAAGGTCAGATAAATAAACATTGCCGAAAAAAACATGGCGAATGACATGCCGAGGCCGCTGGCGATACAGAGTACTCGACGGCCTATCGTGCGGCTGAGGTGCGCCGTTATGATACTCATGATAAATCGAATTATGCCGAGGAGCAACAGAGCTCCGTACTCGTCAAGGTCATTGCCGAAAGTACCGCCTATTTCGCGAAACACCGATATCGCGTAAAAAATAACGACGTAAGCGCCCGACAATTGCTGCATCAATAACACGGCGAGAAGCAGAATCATAGGCTTGTAAACGATCGGACGCTTCAGTTCCATCGTGTAGTATTTACATCGCGCCAGAAGCATCTTCGCCGGCGAATCATTCGCTACCTCCCTCCGTTCGTTACGGCACGTTTCTTTTATACGATTGTACTCTTGCTCGTACATCTGGTGGCCGAAAAATGAAACAAGAAAATGTGTCATTCATCGAAAGTTGAATTCACATATAGCTGTAAATATCATTGACAATATGAAAAAGGTAAATAATTAATTAAGAGTGCGATTAGATTGTTTTTTTACGCGAAACTTGCCCAATTGGATGGATTCAGCCATTTGAGGCTCTTCTCGGCTCTGGCCGTACGATCCTCCAGGTGAGATCCCTCGGCGAAGCAGATCAGCCAATAAGGGCTCTCGGGTATCGCGAATAATGCGATAAATATCGCAAGGTCGATCGCGAGAAACAATATCGCCATTTTTCGCCAATCGAACCACAGTGCGAAGAGGCAAGTCAGTAAAATACCGAGTGAAACGAATACCGAATTCAAACAGAGCAGCATGGCTCTCACACGCGGATGAGTTATCTCCATGACGTAAACGAGTCCGACGCTCGTCAGTCCTGCGCTTATTCCGGCTATGCATCGTGCCGCGTAAATCATCGCCAGCGAATTCGACGTTATCAGCAATATCCACGATGTCGCCGTTGGCAAACAGAGAAATATGCACATCGTTTTACGGCCGAGTTTGTCCATTAACGGACCGGCAACGAGCGAACCGATAGGCAGAGTTATCGTCACGAGGCTCGCTTGCGATCATCGTTTTTTAACGACATCGAATTAACAAAGAGACAACGAGTTGATGGATTTTGGATTTGAAAAAATCATACACGTGCACAAACAAAAACGTTGTCTCTAAAAAAACATTTACCTATCCACGACTCGTGATGCTCGTCGATGATAATACGTTGTTCATTTCGAATCTCATCGCTCGCGTTGTAAGCGGTAACATTGTTGACGTTTACCTGCAAACCTCCAATCAGAACCGTACTATAAGCCATGTTAACACCAGCTTGGATCACTATGCAATGGACTATGCAACTCGCGATGATCTGAAACATAGTAGTCTTAGCGTCGAGACGGTGTGCGTGGTGGCGCCACCCTGCTGCTTTTTCCCAAAGCTCCCAGTTTCAAACAATATTTGTTTTTCCCCACTTTGCTCTTTCTTTCCAAAAGCATTTTTCTCTCGTGCTCGAAGCTTCCATGCGAGCACGCGGTACGCTTTTTACGTGCAATAACGTAATCCGTGATATTTTTGAATCATTAAAATAATACAGACGATTTTAATTTCGTCGTTGTACGAAAAATAAAGAAGAATGTTGAATGAATCACTGTCGGTGTACGTGTGATAGCAATTTCATGGCAAATGGACATTACTTGATTGAGCGTTTCCTTCCAGGTGGGTTCATCGGCGTTTCCTCTTTTCAGTGTTTCCGGTATGAAATTACTGAAAAACAATCTTCTTATTGGCGAAAGCATCTTGCGTCACTCGTGGTATTAAATCGCGACGGAAATCGAGTCTTATTATCATTGCGCGTTAGTCGAAACGGCACAGTGGAAAATGAAGAAATCGTTCGAGACCGGCGGAAAGAGCGATCATTGCCAAGGAGAATAAACAGCGTGAATGAATAACGCATAGACAGAGTTAATAAAGTACGGAATAAAGTCGTTTGACCATTTGTCCCCTCCTCGAAAATTCCTCTGCATTATACAGATTGTTATCCAAGAATGCGATATTCTCCCTTCTTCCCGGCATAATTCCTCTCTCTTTTTCCACTTCATTCGTTCGTGAAAACGTATATATAAGACGGCATCATTCGCAATCACGTTCGAGCGATGATTTAAGCGATACACAACGAAAATTAGCATAGATTTTTATTAATTAGCAAAATACGAGTATTTTGCGCAAGGTCGAGAACAAGCCGAAGCTATTTAAAGCGTTTTCACAGACGTATGCACTGTTTAAACCTCATTTTCAATCGTAATTCGTTTGATAATCTTTTTCTTGCGAATTTTCAATGCCAAAATTCCGAATAAATCGATACTATATACAGGGTGTCCCAAAATTGGATGCTGGTCATTTTCGAAATTTTCGAAAAAATCACCATTTTCGCCGAACACGTATATACGTGTAATACCTACTCGATAAGAAAAACTAATTATAACCATTTTATCTTATCTTCAACGCGAATCAAATTTTATGCCCTCGCGTCTGTCAGTTCTACGATACACGACTTTTTTCGTAATCTTAAAAAAAACTTCTCGATACAACCGTCGGATGGTATATCAAGAATCACGAGCGTACGACAAGTTTGCCGATAAATCACACGCGACGTAGGCGCGTGTATACAGGTTGTCTCAAAACTCGATGTTAATAATTTAAGAATAGATCGAGAATGCAATTTCGAGTCGAAATGTGTTTCAGTATTTTTTCACACGACCAAAACTTGACGAGTGATGTCGGATGAAAAGAGGCTCAACGACTTTCCGACTTGGAACTTTATCGGTAATGCAGCAGTAACTGTTATCAACATCCAGTTGTGGGCGACCCTGTATATTATATGTATACCGATCGCCGTTAAATCCTTAACATTCGAGTTTCAAGGGCAGCCCTACCGACTACAAAAGCTTGTGCACTCGGCGAGACACTTATTTTCTACGCTTATTGTGTATATATATCAATAGCACAAAAGAATCGATTGAATAATTTTTTAAAGATCAGCTCGTGTGCCAGCGTATATCGCGCCAACTAAATTAACTGCAATTGTCACTTTCATTCGTCGTTATTGATATAGATAGACACTTTTTCTTCACAAGCTACAATGATAATTCTTCAATAATTTCGCGATTACAGCGCCTCTGTAGGAAGACATATTCATCACGGTTTCTTACACTTTTTTTGCGAATAAAAGTTGAAATAATATTTGTATTTATCAGAAAAAATAAATTGATATACTTTGTGTTTGCGAGATCGAAATAACAAATCTCACCTCACTTCGTTGTCCTCGCACGTGTCCTTATCTTCTTCTCCACCATTTTGATTATGTATCTTCATTTCGTGCATTCGTTGGCTCTGACTTTGCAAATACTCAAGGTCTTTTTGTCAACATATTATAGAGCAATCCGAGAGCGACAAATGAATTACTAGTCTCATCATGCCGAGAACTTCCAGCGTTGCTCGATATTCCACTGCGAAATGTTCTAAGAAAAGGATATCTTCGTTTTCATTAATTACATGACTTTTATATGCATGGTGTACATCAAGCGGGTTCAACAACTTTGGCAGAAGAGAAAATTGATGCTCTGTGATGTTTTCCTCAAGAACGCTAAAAGTGTCTACTCATAGAAAATATAGATATATTTTACGCACCGCTAATGGAAAGGTTAGTTCATTCGAACACGAGCAGAGTTTCGAAACAAAATTGAAAAATACTGTACGATATCAGAAGCACGCGTATGGTGTGCGTACACTGCACTACTGTGTCGATACTGTACTTTTTTTGGGCAGTACTAAAATTCTCCGATACACATGTATGATAAAAATGATAAATTACAGTTACTCCTATCACAGAGTCGTTCAACGACTACACTTTGGCAGGTCGAGTCGCCGACTGACAAAATCGGCGTGCTGTTTGCGCTTTTCTCACGTCCTTCCACGAGTTTTGCAATAATTGTCTTATCTCTAATGTCTCTTATCAATGCTATTGTTTCGTTATCGAGGAAATATTTTTTACCCTCATGTATTTAGAGCACGTCTTTCCTTTGCATATCTTCGAAACCGTGCAAGCTCTATTCTCTTTCGTATATCAAGAAGAGGCAGGAGCGTTGCTTTTTTTTGCCGCGAGAGGGAGATTGGTCAAGCCAGTGAAACTTCTGCTGTATAAGTTCACGAGACGAGAATGGAACTGTCAAAAATAACGATAGAAGGTTTGGAAAGTATCCAAAATGCGAAAGTTATCACGGACGAAGCATTTGACGAACTTCTCGAGATCGTTTGTGCCGATTTGATTAATAAGAATGATGGGAAAAGTAAGCATCATTTTTACGAGATAAACAATGGTCGTGTATCGCGTAATTTTGAGGTTAGTAATTGTTTTTGTTTACTCTTTTTTCCTTCATCACCAACCGCAGGTCTCGCAACGATTTACGGATCGAAACCAGACGTAATAAAGTCTGCTTACGCAAATTTAATGAACCTATTCGTCGAAGCTTCGAGGCAGAAGCTCGACGAAGAAGGTCTGTCTGCGTTTCTTCATTCCGCAAGGATTTTTGGTCACAGAGCGCAGAGGCTGTGCGAAGTTTATAACAAACACAAAGACTCGATAATTTCTCAATTATCACAAATTGGCGGTGGTCTTCCATGTATCGTCGATGTCGATTGGCGCCTAGATTACTGTATAAAGGTAAAAAAAACAAATAACTTACTCTCGTATCGTCGAACAAGTGCATCGAGCGTTATAAAACCTCTGTAAAAATTCATCCGTCAATTGCTCATGAAATCAGAATCAAAGCTTGTTTGAAAATTCATTCTGGAATTATTGAATGTTGAAAAAAAGCTGATAAACGATTAAACAATCAAATTATTTCATTTTATACCGTTATTCACGTAAATCCGATTTGTCATCGATAATCGTCGAAATGACGAAAACATAAATTTTCAGTCGAGCACGAATAACGCGATCGGCGAGTGTCTCTACAATATACGCTTGGTAACGAGAAAACACGGAAAATTGGATCACGTGCAGTTCACTTGTACACTGCAGGAACTTCAGGATTTGGTGTACAAGTTGAAAGAAGCGGTGCGACATATCGACAAAATCGCCAGTATTTCATGAATGTTGAAAAAGAAAGAAAAAAGAAAAAGGGCGGAGGAATAAACTTGAAAGACTCGTCCTGTACAGGTGCATGTAGTTATATTTGTTGCATGAAAGAGCAAAAAACATCGCCTAATTCCACGTAAAGATATCGATACAATTATTAATATATAGATTTATTTATATATATATTTATATATAATAACTGATTAAAAATACATTATTCTCCGCTCTCGTTTCGGCCAAATATTCGTCTAAAAATTGATATATCTTTCGTCTCATTTTTCGAGTTTGTGTATATGTGTTTTTGAAATAGTTTACGAGTGTCTGCAATATGTGTAACCACACGTGTTACTCCCATCATTCTTTCTCGTCTATTTTCCTTTACGACGATTTTTGCGTTTCGATGGGTGGGATGGGGGGAGGGGGGTCGACTAAAAACTGCGTGACAAATGTAAAGGTCGTCTATCGGCTTACGATTCATTTTCTTATCGCTTTAAATATTTATAATTATATTAATTATTAATAATTATTATATATATATATATATATGTGTGTATATATATATAGAACTTCTTTAACCATGATACAATATGTACAAATGATGCGCGGAGACTTCGACTCCGATTTAGACAAGAAGAAAAAGGAACGCTCTCTCTTCTCTCCCATCTTTTTTGCGTGTAAAATTCGCGAACACAATGTACGTGCGTGTGTGTGTGTAAACATTTTTTTTCGTGAAACCCGCGAAATGCCTTTCCATACAAATAAATATGTTCATTCGAGAGGAATTTTTTAGTTATTTTTTTCTCAAGTTCTTCGCAACGCGTTTCGTTGATATTTTCACCGTTAATCGAGTCGAGGCCGTGCGAACAGAATGAAAAACAAGCTGCGATCCCTGCGTTTTTCTTCTCCCAAAGAACCGTAGTGTCGTTCTCCCGCTCGTCGTTGATCACAATTGCAGCATCGTACGGTTTCAACACCTCACACACTTTGCATGAATTTCAAGCGACGACAGAGTCTGCCGGATTTTTTATTGCGCGCGAATAGACGTACGTTTGACAAAAGGAGAAAGAACGTTTGGAAAAAAGTCATGATTCCGAAATGAAAATAAAACGATATAAAAGAATACGCGGAAGTAAAATCGCTCGTTCTCGGAAAGTTGAATTCAACGAGGCGAGAATTAAAAAAAGGAGGGGAAGAGGCCGAGAGCGAAAGCGACACATTTCACAGAGCAGAAAGAAAACATACGAGGACTGGGATTCGAAAGATCGCTCTCGGAGTACGATCGTGGATAAATAATAACATTAATATTAATAACAATGAATCGACGGTTGAGGAAACAAAGCTGCGGCAATCTCGCAGAGTTACGAAGGGGACAAACGCGAAGAAAAGAGAGGAGACGAAAAAGAAAGTGGAAGAGTGGAAAAATGTGTTTTGACCGTTGCGTCGGAAACGAAAATAACTCGTGTATCCCATCGTTATTTACATTAATTTACACAGTGTTCTGCAAATTGTTCAATGGACCAATCGTTCTTTTCTTTTTGTTACGTTTTGTTTCGGTCTCCGGATCTTTCGAGAACGTTACGATTGCACTATTCGGATCGCTCAAGCGAATGATCGATTAATCGATCACACCTACTCATCGGTAATAATATCTAATACACATTGATTCTTGTTTTTGTTTTCGTCTCATGTCCTCCGAGTGCAAGCACGGTAATTCGCGAAGGGTCGAATCACTGTTATAAAAAAACACCTTGAGATTTAACACGCTCGTCGACATTTCATGCGACACACTCGTCCGTTCAGTGCCGTACGTATGTGACTAGTCTCGCGTCTCTCGCGCTTCGATAACATTTCCGTGAGATGGCGCTACTGTATCGGAACTTCACTTGATTTTGTTTACGAACACCACCCGATTGATTCTCTCTTTCTCTCTGCCTCGTTTGCTTCCGCGTTTATCGTTAAAAATGTTACAAATCTTTTGTCATCCCGGCTTCGGATAAAACGTGAGAAGGAAAGAAAAGAGAGAATCTAAGGCATTGTCGGAAAGATCAGAAGAAATTGGATAAGTCATTCTTTCTCATTACGATTCAGCCTTGCTTCTCTGAGATTCGGGATTCGTCGTTTTGTTCGTTTTTCCCTGTATCTGATCGTTACTTTTGCTAATGTGCTGATGGTCCTCGGCTTTCGATTCCGCTGACTCTTTCGCAGCTTCGTTTTTCTCGCCAACGGGACTATCGGGCTTACTCGGTTGCGATGTCAAATTTTGTTGCTGAATACTTTTCGTCTCCGACTCTTTCGACTCGTGCGGAGGATTCGTTTTGCCCATCTCCGAGGTTTTCGAATCTTTACTCTCGTTTCTCATCAGTGCGTCGTTCTGTACCTTCGTTAAACCCGAAGATGCTTTGCCGTCCGCGTTCAGGTCACCGTTGACTTTCGTCGCAATTTTGTCCGGATCTCGCTTCGCCTCATCGCCGTCTCGCGTTTCCTTCGATTCGTCGCGAATTTTCTCATCCTCCGCCATGTTCCGCAACGCACACGAATCCGCGCTCATTTTTTGTCCCTCGTTTCTCTTGGCGTTCGAAGCATCGACGGTCGCGTCTCGGTCGGTCGCGTCGTCTCGAAATTTGTCCTTCTCACCATCGCCCGACACCCTTCTTTGTTTTTCCGCCTCGCGTTCTTTGCTCTTACCAACGCTGCTGTCGCGCTTAGCCTGACTCGTTGACGTCATGCTCTGCTGTTTTCCGCTATTCGTTTCGGAGCTCTCGCTCGACGCGCTCGAACCTTTTTCACAATCGCCGAGATTTTGTTGCGTTTGTTGCTGATGCTGCTGCTGCTGCTGCTGAGACGGCGATCCCGCAGCACTTTTCGATAAATTAAAAACATTCGAATCTTGAGTACTTTTATTTCCCAAGAGAATAACATTTTTGCTATCGCCGTGGCCTCCTCCCCCCGAACCAACCCCACCAGGTGTGTCGTTTTTCGAAACGGCGATACTCGCACCAGGACTGTTTGGTTTTTTCGGCGATTTCGGAGACGGCGAGGAGGGATGATTGCTGCTCGCTGGAATTCTCTGTACCGCGGGTGGCTGAGATATTTGTTGCTGCTGCTGCTGCTGCTGTTGCTGCTGCTGTGGCTGCTGCGAATAAACACCCGTTGTCTGCGGCATATAGCTCGTTCTTTGATAAATCTTATTTATCGAAGGTGGCAGACTATTGTGAAAGGCACTGGGTGGTGGTATGCCGATCGGTGATCGTATGAGAGGATTTGGGAAGCGCGAGGCGTCCGGGAAAGGCGGCGGGAAGTGGGGATAAATCAAACGCGGATTTGTGTTGGGCGTTGGCGATGGTATAAACGGATTCGTCGAGAGTATGTTTACCGGTGAACTTCTCGTGGATATCGGAGAGCCGCCTCCGCCCCCGCCACCGCCGCCGCCACCACCGCCTCCTCGACTGACGCACATCTCGCGCGAAAACGGTGTCGTTTGATAACAAGTGCCGCGTGCACTGGGTGAATAAGGCGGTGGTGATACGATCGGCGAATTTGACGACGATACGATCGGCGATAGAGTCTTCGGGTCGACCTTTGTCATACTGAGGGAAGAATTTTTTCCGGTTACACCGGCGACTCCGCCGCTGGTCGGGATCGTTCCGTGATCTTTGCTCTCACCGCCTTTGCCATCCGTTACACCGTAAAGCGGCTTCACTCCCGATGCCGGATTACCCAAGAATCTAGGCACGTTTCTGTTGTGACGTTTTGCCGGTTTGACGCTTATCGATTTTCCATTGCCTCCGGAATCTTGCTGCTGCTGCTGCTGCTGCATTGCCATCATTGCCGATTGTTGAGACTGCTGCGAGCTCAGCAATGATTCTTTGGCTTGATTCTTCAGTGCGACGTAATTGTTTTTCGTCAACGTCGGATTCCACGATTTCGGTGGATCCCTCAGTGTCTTGTAGCCCATTGACATCGATGGCTTTTTTCCACCGCCGGTTTTCGTGACTTGCAGCGAGCCGGATTGCATCACCGAACTCAAAGAGCTCGACGATGATAATTTTGATATCGGACTGTCCTTGATGGAGTAGGAAATTTTCGTCTCCGGGGAGGATGCGACGGTGTTGCTCGGCGTGTAAATCGGTACGTTTGGGATGTTCGGTATGTGCTTCGCGGATCCGCTCTCGTTCAGCGACGACGAGGACGACGATAAGGAGGACGACGACGACGACAACGACGGTTGCAGGCTTTTCTTACCGATCTTGAGCAAATCCGGTATTTCGGGACGACTTCGCACCGCGGACTCGGCCTTGTGCTTCTCTTTCGAATTTTCACCAATTTTCGCGCAAATATCGTTTATCTTGGAGCCGCCGGTTGTACCGATTTTCGCGCATATCTCATTGATGTTCGTACCTTTCGCGATAATCTCGTGTTTGCGGACAGTCGGTTTCATCAATGATATCGGAATGGCGTCGGGACACGGGGGCACCGACGAATAAACGCTCGTTATCTCCAAACTGTTGCTCTTTGGTACAGCGCCACTCGCCTGTTGTCCCATAATACCGGTTACTTTGCTTCCGGTGTTGGAAGAGTTCGTCATGTGCGTCGAGGCGTTTGGGAACAGCGACGTGCCTCCTGCGGTACTTCCGCCGGGGCTGTTTTTAGTCGTCGTCGCCGTTGCCGTACTCGCGGTTGTCGCGAACGCCGTTGTCGCTGTCGTCGCCGCCGCCGCCGCCGCCGCCGCCGCGTTGGCTGTAGTTGACGTTGTCGCCGTTGTCGTTGTAGTCGTTGCTGTTGTCGTCATCGATGCCAATGCCAACGACGACGACGACGACGACGACGACGTGGACGTCGGTATGGAATAAATGCTCATCGAGGGTGTGTGCAAATTGAACGAAGCTCCGATGCTCGAGCAAGCTTGACTCAGCGAAGACGTGACCAAAGATCCCGGACTGCTGGATATTTGCTGCTGCGAACTTGCAAAACTACCCGTAGTTTTTTGTATCGTCAAACCGGAAACTTTCGTAGCTCCGGCGGTATTTTTCAATATTCCCGAATTCACCAGATCCTGAACCGTGTACGGAAACGTCGGGGCTGATTGCATCGTCGTTTGCATCGATGTTGAAACATTGAGGCCTATCGAAGCGAGAGACTCGCTGCTTGGTATCGGCAAGCTTTGATTATCTCGCCTGCCGTAACAATTCTTTGCTAAATTTTGATTTCCGCTCGCGGAGCTACCCTGCTGCTGGCTCTGTTGCCGATGTTCCGTTATCGTTGTTCCGCAGGGTACGCCACCTCCGCTGGGTGGCGCTCCCTCCGAGCTATTGTCGGCGATCTGCGTCGTGCCTCTTCGATTACCGGAACTTGCGTGTAAATTGTCAGCTCGCTCGCCGCTTCTCGGTAACGTCGTTACCGATATCGAAACCGAGGACGAAGGATTCGTCGTGTAGCTCGAAGATATCGTCGTAACGCCGCCCAAACAATTCATCATTTGACTCGTCGTTGGACTCGTTATCGTCATCGAAGAGTTGGAATCTATGCGCACCGATTTTCCCTGTCCGCCGCTCGTTAC
This sequence comes from Heteropelma amictum, assembly GCA_959613375.1. Lineage (NCBI taxonomy): Eukaryota > Metazoa > Arthropoda > Insecta > Hymenoptera > Ichneumonidae > Heteropelma > Heteropelma amictum. The sequence continues at coordinate 31,945,740 of OY390722.1, read as the reverse complement.
CGTCAACGCGTTCGAATTCAATCGACCCTTCAACGAAGCCGCGTCCACCGAAGTCTTCCCCCCGACCGTTTTGACGGTCATGGAACTTTCCGAGGAGAGAGAGGACGACGAGGACGACGAGGACGAGGATGAACACGACGAGGATGATGACGACAACGACGTGCAGGTTATGGACGATGGAACGGAGGTCGATAACGTCGCCGGCGCCTGCGACGACTTCTTCAGTACCTTCTCGAGCACGGTTCTCTTGTCCTTCGGGGCTTTCTTCGAGTACGTGTTATTGACCTCGCCGATTTTCGGCTGAAATTGAAGCTTCGCGCTCAGCGCGTCAATCTTCGAACCCGCTGACGCTTGCTGCTGTTGCGTACTTTTCGTCGTCTCCTGACTCTTGGCCCCTTTATTATTATTCGTTTGCATCGATGACGATACTTCCTGATTGCTCGTAGTTGCCACTCGCGATGCGTTACTCGTAACGTTCGAATTAACGATATTATTGTTCATCGATAATCCGCGCGATGGCGCTCGATTGTCCGTTTTACCGTCTTCCGCTCCGACTACTATTTCCACGCGGTCTTTCGCCGTATTCGCAATCGCCTTTTCCGACGTAACACCGCTTCCGCCTCCCACCGAAGTTTCCAGCGACGAAACTTTGCTTCTTCTCGTTTCCGCCCCGGGTCTCTGTGTACTCTTGTCTCCGGTGATATTATGCTGAATCGCTTCTTGAGAATTTGCCGCCAAGCGCAAATCGCTTCTCGACCGTGTCTCCCGCACCGTACTTTTCTCCGTGTTCGCGGAATCACGCGACGACGTCGAATCACCCTCGGAACTTCCTCGGCCCTTTGGCAAATTCGTTTGAGCGTTCTCCGGCGTTCCCTTCGTGGATGCCTCCGTCTTTTCCTCACCGCTCGTTTTGCTCGTCTCCGTGCTCGAGTTTCTTCCGTCTCGCGTTTTCGCAACGAAATCACTCGCGGCGCCCGACCCTTTTGTTTCTCTCTTATCTTCGCTCGCTTTCTTCTCATTTTTATTTACACTCTCGGGAACAACCGACTCGTCGATTCTCTTGTTCGCTTCCGGCGTACTCGCCAAACTCGCCGAACTCGCCGGGCCACTTCCGGCCTTCTTATCAGTCTTGGCATTTTTCTTCGAGTCCGGACTCGATATATCCGTTACACTCATAACACCCGTTTCCGAGATTTTCAATTGTACTTCTTTCCACTCGCGCTTACCACCTGGCCCGCTTTGTTGCTGCTGCTGCTGCTGCTGCTGCTGGCCGTGGGTCTCGCCTCTCGGATCTACGGGCATTTTGATGCCGGCATTGGTCAACGATTGCTTAAAATTTTCATTATCCTCGGCGAGTTTTAAACGCTTCGGCGATGATTCGAATATTCGATAGCTCAGATGAAGCGGTACTTTCTGCAATGACAAAATTCATCGATATATCGTGCTCTTCAATGAAATATATTATCCTTCCACGTTACTTTATGATTACATCAACGATATTCGTAAATTACGGCAAAATTACGAATCGAAAATCGCAAAAAGTTCACAATTACTTTGTCAACGAATTCAATCTCGATTATTTCGAAAAATCTTGACTTATTATCCATATTCGTTAGATCGAAGATTATTTTTGCTCGAAATTCCATCATTTTTCATTCTCGTATCATTCGTTTATTGTCTGCGCTAAAGTTTCTTTGCAAACACTCACCCGCCTCCAATGATATATGTACATTACGTCCATCAACGTATAACTGTCGCACAGGGTCTCCTCTTTGTACATAACGTCGACTCTGTGAGCCTCGCTGAGACCATACTTTGCTCTAATGAGCTTTTGAAGGTGAAAAACTGTTACGGCTGCTGGGCATCGAAGATATCTCTTGGGCAAAGGTTTTTGCTGAAGCTGCTGTTGTTCGTTCTGATCGTGCTGCTTCTTCGGCCCACCAGATTCTTTGGCATCGTCCACTCCCGTTTCTACTAATATCGGTTGATCGACAGGATTATAGTACTCCAGCGAGAGACTCAGCGATTCGTCGGGAGAATAAATATGGGACTCTACGGGTTCGCCACGCGCCTCCGGTGACGTCGTAGAACGCAGCGCTTCTGGATTTTTCGCATAAAATTCTCGACGACATCGCATCTCGTCTGCAACGTTTCCAACGAAAAAACCAATGAATTCCCCACGTTAGTTCACTTTGACATTTTTGAGCGCGCTAGAGGATAAAACAGACTGTAAGCATTCGTGTTGTCTTACTCTGATAACAAGCAGGAACTAATTTGTAGACTATGTCCTGCAGCGTATGATCCGGCCTGATATTCAAAAGAGGTTTGCTCTTGTGAACCTGGACCTCGCATATCGGACAATACTTGTTGTTCTCCAAATATTTCACTATACAACTTCTGCAGACTGAAAGATAAGAGATGGAAAATTGATCGATAGAGTTGAGCTGAAAACAAACTTTTTTAATTTTTGTGCGGAGAAAAGAAAAGTCACAATGGCGTACGATCAAAACATTATTAGGACAAATTCACTTCTAAGTGATTCAAGTTTAGCGCGCTGAAAGGATTCGATACCGATTACGGTAAATTATCGGTGGGATCATTTAGACTAATTACCAATCAATGAGTTTGACGAGACGGCGTTTCAACTTGAAAATAAATTATCGGTACCTTCCCGATGGTACGAATATAGATAGCACAATTTGTAATCAGCTCGCCCTAGTGGCTAGGGCTTGTACCTTTTTTTACAAAATTAGAAAAAATTGATCAGCGCAGTGATGACTCACAAGAATGTAGACACTCGATGATGGTTGTAGCGTCGATGAAATAACCGCCGCAAAGTTTACACGTCAGCTGGTCATTGAGCATTGACAAGTGCAGCCGATGACCTCCGCTCTGCCCTGACATTCTGAAAAATTATGCGAATCTATCTCATCCGCAAGTTCGGTCTCTACAGTTACGTACTGGCGTTTAAGAACACGATTTTCGAGGATGATTTTACGTTGAGTGCGATTCAGAACGAGATAATAAAGATCGAATGAAATTGTCGATGAACTTACGTGATATCGTGAATTCAGTTATTCAGCCGCAATATTATTTCGGCTTTGCGGCAATCATTTGGCCATTGGAACGATGCCGCGAGAAGAGTAGAGATATTATTCAGAAATAGTGGGTATTCAACGGGTTTGGCGACAAGGACGGTGAATTTTTACCGTTTGTCATATTTATCATTCGTAACGATGTACAAGCGTAGAAGAGAGTACGCGCGGGACGACATACTCGTGCCGAACGTGAAATGTAGGAGAGGAGAATTATACTTTTTTACAGTTTCGATATGTGTAATGTACACGAGATATTGGAATACGGTGAAACTGTATACACGGAAGGTATATACGATGTACGAGGATAGGCAGTCGGTGGAGCGTCGACGGGGCGAGGCGTGAAAATCGCCTCTTGGCTTATCACATCGCTCACTCGTTCGTTCGCTCGCGCTCCCTCGCTCACTCACGCACTCTCACTCACTCACTCTCTCTCTCTATCTTTGTCTCGCGCTCTGGTTCCGTTCGCTCGCACGAAACACCCGACGTCTCGATCGGTCGCGAGGCCTCCCCCCAACACACGGCGACACGACTATTTATTCGCGCGTTTGGCCCAAAACTCTCCGACAATTGTCGCGAATAAATAAACGTCGCGGGCAGAGCTTAGCCAACAATACGAGTCACTACCTCGCGAGTACCGAAAAGACTATCCACTCAATAGACCGCGAACATGGTTAAAATTCGGGCCAAGTCTGCCATCGAAAACTGCGCGTACGGCAGCTTAACAAAATGGCGGATAAACAATCGTTCGTAGCTTGGCGTAGTGTGTCAGTGTGTGACTGTTTCATGGATGTGTTGGTGCGTGCGCGCGCGTTCGTGCCACTAACAGCACCCGAGTGTTCGTTCCTTTTCCAAAAACATCGCTCGGTATAACCAGCTGCGATTGGTGGTAGTCGCGTTCGAGCGCCCGTCTCGCCTTTCCATTGGTTCTTGACGCGAAAGCGCTATCCACAACAATCTGCAGTGCCAAATCGATATTCGTATATTTCCAAAGGGGTTGTGTTTGCTGCCACCACTTTGATCGCGCGCGCGTTGCACCAGCAGCGCGTCGTTGACCAGCCTGTTTACTAATTTTTTAACCAGATGACGCTAAACGTCAGCGGCCGTGTTTCCCGTAATAGTTGGACGAGCGCATGAATATTCGAAAAACGAGGTTATAACTTCGAACTTTGACAAGAGATTATGCAATCGGTATCTATATGTTGGCATTGAATAATTCACGAATAAACATCAAGAGGGTATAGCTGCTTCCTCGAGATATTGACAGACAACGACGATGCTTCCGTCGATGCGCGCTCCAATGTCAACTAAACCTCGCGAATGACAGTTGATCGCAAAAATTTTATATTTTCTTTATTCCTCGATGAATGTCGTACAATTTATCATTTTTACAGTAATCGATATTATTTACGCGTTAAATAATCGTGGATCCTGAGAAACAGTACTTTCTCGCTATGTTCACTGAGGAAATTAGATTAAATAGCTGATGTTCATTTTTCGGTTCAATCAACAATGGCCAATATAATGAAAATAACATTCTTCCATTGTCGAAGCAATGCCTATCTCATGATTGGCATTTGTCTCGGTCTCAGTTTGAGTCTTTTGTTCGCTCCAAACAATATCGACGATTGTTCCGATTGCGCGGAAGTTTCTTGGTATCCGAAATCGACGTTTGCGCCTTTGGTCGATGAGTACGAACCCAAGATAAACGTAGAGGGAAAACCCAGAAAAGCGCAAAAGACTCCGAAAGCATTTGTGCGTCCTCGTTATTATTCAACAGAATTGGGTATCAGAGATAAAATATTTGTCGGCGTCATAACCAGTCGGGAATATTTACACAGCAGGGGCATAGCGCTGAATAAAACACTGGCGCATCTCGTAGATAGAATAAGATATTTCATATCCGTTCCGGAAGGTGCAAAGCCCAATGTCACTTTGCCCGGAATCGTCGGTTTTACCGACACTCGGGGAATATTAAAACCCTTTCACGTCATGAAATACATTACCGACAATTATCTCGAGGATTACGATTATTATTACATCGTAAAAGATACAAGTTACGTCAATGGGCGCAAGCTTCTGAGGCTCGTAGAGCACATCAGTGTTAGTCGCAAGGTTCACGTCGGCGTCAATATAGCAAACGGAAATTATTGTACTCTCGGTGAGTTTTAACGATCTACGCAGTGCGTCGGTGTGTTGGCTCGAAATAATCCATCAGAAATGAATTTCCTTCTATAATTAATTTCTTATTAATATCTATCTTCGCTGAGGACGACCGATTCGATATCGAAATAAAAATTCCAGACGCAGGCATATTGCTGAGCAATTCCATCGTGAAGCAATTAAAGACGAGTCTCGATTGGTGCGTAAAGAATACATTCTCCTCTTCGGACGATGTCAACTTTGGTAGATGCGTTTTGCAAGCGTCCAACGTGCCTTGCTCCAGTGACATTCAAGGAAGACAATTTCGAGCCGTCAAGCTGCCAATGATCTTTGATTTTGACGAAGATTTTGAAAAACTGACGAACAAGGAGCAATTGTCGAATTCTCTAGCGATTTATCCTATTTACGATCATCGGACCATCTACAAAATTAATGCGTTTGTTGCAACCGTAAGTTTGAAAATTCAACCGTCAATTCCGGCGAAAGGATTCTTCAATTGGCTCTTTTTTTCTTTTACAGATCGAACTGAGCGAAATCGAGCACGAGATAAGCACGATTCGTCGCTCGATTCTCGATAGTTCGCACTTGGCTCCCGAGAATTACCGCAACGTTTCGTGGCCCGTGGGAAATCAGCCGGGAAATCGAGCGAGCGGTCGTTTCGATCTTCTGCCGTGGATTTACTTTAATGAAACTCACAGCTTCATGGAGACGGATTTCGAGAACGTTCGGGAGACCATAGGAAGTTCGAAACACGATTTGCGAATGGTGCTGGACAGTGCGGCAAGTAGAATCGAGAAGGAGTACGACAATGAGATCGTTTATCAAAAATTGATAAACGGATATCGCAAGTTCGACGCCTCGCGCGGGATGGATTACATTCTCGATCTTGAATTTTTACAAATTAAAGACAAACAGAGAATCGTCAAAAGAATTCAAGTGTGCAAACCGCTTGGAAAAGTCGAGATACTTCCGGTTCCGTACGTTACCGAAAATTCAAGAATCAACATGATCCTCGTGATTGACTCGTCGGAACAGAAAAAAGCCGAGAGTCTCGAGTTTCTCGGTCGTTACGAGAGCTCGTGCATGGAAAAAAAAGACAAAACGTTTCTTATGCTCGTGAGTATCGTACCAAGGCAAAAAAAAAAACATTCACGATTTGCCGAAAACGTCCTCTCCTCAAACGTTTTTTTTCCATGTCGACCTTCAAGGTTTTACTCTACGAGCCCGATTCACCGTCCAAAGGAACGAACGACATTTTTCACGATGTCAAGCAACGAGCTCTGGCGCTCACGGACAAATTTAAAAAAGATCAGTCAAAGGTGACTTGGCTCTCGATTCGTTTGCCATATCCCTTCTCCACCATACAAATAGATCCAATGTTGAAAATTGCCATTGCCGATCTCGTGACGAAAAAATTTACGCCCGAGAGTCTGCTGCTCTTCGCAGAAACGAGGATGGACTTGAAAATCGAATATCTCAATCGAGTGAGAATTTTTAATCAACGATTATGACGAATTATCGAAAAAAAATGGAAAGCTCTTTTTCAAGTCACTGTTTTTTTTTCTTTGTAACGAAGGTACGAATGAACACGATCATCCAGTGGCAAATTTATAGTCCGATTCCATTCGTCGAGTACAATCCTGACGTGACGCAACAGTCGGAATATTCGAACAAACGTTCACCCGCTGATCTTGATGTTAATCGTAACGTGGGCAGATACGATCATTTGAATTACGAAAGTATCTCGTTTTACGTCAAAGACTATTTAACGCGTAAGTATCGTTCGTTCGTTCGTCAAATAATTCTGCAGAAAAATTCGCGATATTTAAATATTCATTCGATATAACGATCGCATGATTCCCGTTGCTCAGTGCGTCGCCAAACATCCACCGACATTCCACAAGTTCGTACGGACAAAGAAATCTCAACGTTACTCGCGTATTCTCCTCGAAGCGTCGTCGAATCGATTTTCGATCTTTTTGTTATTTTCACCGAGGTGCACGCTCTCCGAGCCGTCGAACCGGCCCTCAAGATACTTTATGCCGATTTCACCTGTGAGGGAAGTTACAACGAAAATGCACGAAAAATATGCGAGCGAAGGAGATCTCTGCACCTCGGACATCGGGGACAATTGGCCAAACTCATTTTGGATTATCACAATGATCGTTGATCAAGCGTGCGAGAAAATTCGTTATTCAATGACAATAATATACAGGCTGTTCCAAAACTCTATGTTAATAATTGAATGTTAGACTCTGGATGAAAGTATCCAAGTTGAAATGTATTTGAGTATTTTTTTATACGACCGAAATCTAACAAGTTGTTTATTGTTAAACTTACTGCAATTCATCCCAAAATTAGTATAAAATTATCAGCCACGGTTTTGGGACACTCTATTTACACCTTACGGATCGCAATATGTAATATGTAAACGTCGTGAACATTGTCATGAAAATGAAACTTTTACGAATTTTGGCAAGACCTTTATTTGCTGGGAAGTTTCGAAAACTTCCAAGCGAACTTGTTCATCCACTCCTTCTCGTAGATTTCCTTGTTTTAACAATAATTATACTACAACGCTTTACAAATAAGAAAAAATAAAACACAATAATAATAGTTATAGTAAAAGTAGTGACAGTAGTAGTGAGAAGCCCCCGATACCTTGTTAAATTTACGAAAATAATACATCGCAAACACGGGTTCTCGTTTTTATTTCGTTTATTGCCGTGTTTAGCCCACTTCATTGATTATATCAGTTGTTCCGCGCGCGGGACATCGTTTTCTCTCAATCACTGTCCGATTCCGATTCGGACAATTGAAGATCATCGTTCAGCAGGTTGTCCGGCATATTCAATAGAGGCGAGGATGTCGCACCGTTTGCATGACCTTTGTGACAAAAACCCAATGGGACGAATGAAAAAAACAGAGAAGAAAAAATTCGATTTAATCCTACGAGATATGAATAAAGGAGGAGAGAATATTTCTCGAATATTTACCGTTGGTGCTCGATGTTGATACCGGAACGGTGATGTTTTCAGCATCGGAATCGCTGTCCGAACTGTCGGAGCTCGAACTGCTCGAGCTCGAGTCGCTCAAAACGCCAATTTCGTCAAGGGCGCTGTCTCTGCGTTGCGAACCGTTGTTCGACAATGATTTCGCAACGTGAGTTGTCTCGTTCTCACGAATCGTGGAAGGGTCGGATATCGTTCTGGTGGGTATCGTCGAATGGTGGGAGGCGACCGGGGCTGGTATCGATACTTGCGTCGGAGGTACTGCGGAAGCTGGTGCGTAATCGTCAAAGTCTGCGCCGATCATCGGCAGACTCGCGAGTGTCGATGCTCCGATCGAATGTTGGCCCGGAGATCTTGAAGCGAGGTACACAAAATGGTTTCCGTTCAGAACGATTGAACAATTTCCAAACCGTGGAATTTTTGGACAAGAATTTTTAGAACAAAGGTCCAAAACGTGATAAAAGTTTTCGATGAAAAAACACGGAATAAGGAGAATACCTGTTGCTCATTAGACTCGATGGACTCTTGGCGTGATAAGGTGAAACCGTGAGAGGACTGTGTCGCTGTTGATGGTGATGGGGCTTGGATGATAGTTGTACCGTGGGCTCTCTCTTCTTACCGCTGGCAACCTTGGTCCTGCTGGTCGAACGACCGTCCGTAGGACTCGTCCTCAGTTCTACGGGCGACGTCGGTCTGTTGGAACTGTTAGAAGACGGTACAGCCAATAAAGGCTGCGACTTTGGCTCGACTCTAGTCTTTTTCACTTGTATATTGGACGATAGCTTCTCCAGCGTTATTTCCCCTGTTATCCTGTCTATTATGAGAACACATTCTTTGCTGTATGGCCTCTGAGACCCTTTGAACACAGTATGGGGAATCCCCGCTCCATCCAGGTGAGGTACCGTAACGGTCATTGTATTGTTCGTACCGACATCGACTTTGGCTACTTTCGAAACGTCCACGCTCGCCGGTTTAAAGTCGTCTGAAATTTTTGTTCATTCGTACAGGGCCCCATTGACGCGCAGCAGCGCCAAACGCCAACGAAATTTTCAACACTTTGTACGATAATGAACGAGAATACCCGACATTTTTTTTTTAATTATATTTTTACTTTGCGTCTTTTTCATTCCAAATTCAGTAATTTCGTGGGAAAGGTTCGACGGCTAGAAAAGTATTTCAAACGCGACAAATATGTTGATGGATGAAATTTAGAAATATAGTCTCTCCTTCCCGCAGATACTAGCTATCTCTCCATAATATTTCACTAACTTCCGCTTAGCGATTTACTCGTAAATGTATGACAAAGACGCTGATATACTTTTGCATCCAAAGTATTAGTATCGAGATGAATACGGACATTACGATGGCAAAAATCATCAAATTGATCATCTCACATTTGAGCGTATGAAAGGAGGTTGACTTGTTGCTAGTGAACGTCGGGCCCAGTTTAAGCTCACGGACTTCCGGTCCAAGTCCGAGACGTTGAGCCATTTTTCACGTTCTCTTTGTCGATGGCCGTCCTTCAATTTTCAGCGTTAGTTAGTTTCAGCGATTTCATCGAGCGTTACGATGCACCCGGACGTCCCGATCGCTTTGGGCTACGAAAATTTGATCGCTCTGTACTCGGTCCATTCACGACGCAACATCTGCGCAACAAACGACGAATCGATCGAAATTGAAATTTTCGTGTTGAAAATTTTGTCGTTAAAACGGACGAGTAATTCAAACAAAATTTCGATGTTGTTTCTCGTGAGATTGCGCGCATTCCATCTTACCGTGAAGGATGGATAATTGAACGTTCGTTCGATGTAACATTGATCGTCCTTCAGCCAGCTGCACGACAACCGTACACCTTGAAATTTTCACAATTTTGCGTCTTCGTGTTAAAATAAACGTAATTATTATCGCGATAATTCGATTACAAGCGAAAAAACGACGGAATTTGAGAAACTCTCGAAATTCCTCGAGTGCAATCAACAGCTGTTGAAAAAAACGAATTACGATCGGTTGTGAACATCGGGCGACCTCAGACGCATTAAAATATGTGAACTTGAGAGAATTCTTCTCACGCTGACGTCTGGATCGCGGTATTTTTCTCGAAAATCACGTTTTTCTTTGTAAATTTGTCAACAGCTGTTGGGGGAAGGGAGATATGAATACTGGACACGAATACGCGTTAACAAATACTCACGAGCCACCCAGTGGTGCAACGAAAATTGCCGAACTCAGCAGCAAAGAGCTCTCTGAGCGATTCCCAAGTGGTATTATTACACTACGGAGAACAGTGAATATAAAAAAAAAGCTACATATACGTGCAACAATGTAATTGTGGGTGAAAAACAACGAAAAAAACATCTACAGATATAGAACGTTTCCTAGTAAAATAATCGCGACATTACTACGCGATACTGTCGATGCAGTTGTGTGTGACAGCATGTAAAAGATACGACATGACACCCTCAATATTATAACCGTATACATACATGTATATGCGCTATACGGTACAGTTACACGAGTGATGCCAGTGTATGCGTGCGAGAGCGCGCGTGTGTACGCGTGTGTGTGTAGACAAGTTCTAGCAAAGAGCAGAAGCACACGAAGAATATAGGTTAACCAACTAGAGTCTCCAGCATGAGCAGAAACTTTCACTCGAGTATATACGTTTGAGATTTTTTTTTCTCGTTTCGTCCAATCAGGGAAGAGCTATGACGGTGTATAGGAAGTTCTCTCGAATTTTATCGGTCCGAGAGCAGGGTTGAATGTTCGCGGGGAAGAAAAAAATCGATTTCTAATGGAATTCGGAGCCTCTGAATGCGCTTCAGGATGACGGAAAACTTTTCTTTCCTCTAGTTTTCAGAAGGATTCGTCAAAAGAGACTTGTTTTCCCGCGCGTGAATAACTTTTTCTTCTCTCTTGTGCATACGACCAATCAGAATCGAGTGTGAGGGACTCCCCCCTCTATGTTCGATATTTTCGAATTTGAAATTTAAGAAAAAGCATCTTAACGAAGCTGCGTTTGCATAAAGTTATAAAAACGTGTATTTCTGTACGTTTTTACGATGTCCGGTCACGAGAACGCGAGATGTAAAGTGCTGATGGCGAAAAGAACAGAAACGAAATAAAAGTATGGTTACGATGCACGCGCGGGGAGAGAGAGCAGTTCTCCATCCGCGGTCGTTCTAGAAAGCAGTCTTGTGCAGGTTGAGGTGAGTTAAGGACGTGTTGGTACACGCCTGGCAATTTACAATCGATATTGTAACGAAACCTTATGCTCCGCCATTCAATCGTTCCTCGTCATGTGTATAAAAAATTAAACGCTAAGCGTCTTATTTCAGAACGCGAATACGCTTCAAGTGCGGACAGAGCGACGCGCATGCGCCGATCCATTTTATTTGAAAACATTTTCAAAGGTGCATTACTGCGAGAGAAATGTTTTTCAATAAAATTGCAACTCTCGCGGGCTCCAATAATGCGTGCAATTGCTATCTGCACACCTGCAAAGCTCTGTACGTACATATGCATACTTTAAATCTCTGACTTTAAGAAGAGTACACTTGCCAAGTAATAAATAGAAATCTTAAACTCATGTACAAAAAAGTATTGTATGAAAATCACTTTTAAAAATCTTCAAAAATTCATAATTATATAAAAAATGCTTCAGTTACGAAAGTATTTAATTAACCCTTGCTAATTGTTCTTTGGAACTTTTCGAAACTCTTAATTTTTTGAAAAAATCTTAATCTTCATTTGGTGCTTTATTCTTTTGTAGTCGCGGAGCGATTGTCATCGATGGAAAATCGATAGCGAAGGAGATTCACGCCGACGTGAAGAAGCGCGTCGATCTGTTGTTGTCTTCGGGACGAAAGAGACCAAAATTGGTCGCGATTCTCGTTGGAAATAATCCAGCCAGTGAAGTTTACGTAGGACGAAAGGTCAAAGCGGCTCAATCGATCGGTATCGATGGACAAACCATTCGGCTGGGCGACGATATTGGCCAGTCCGAATTGATGGAAAACATTGAGAAATTTAACAAAGACTCCAGCGTCGATGGTGTCATTGTGCAATTGCCGTTGCCTCGCGGTCTGGATGAGAGATCAGCGTGTAACGCTGTAAGCACGAATAAGGACGTGGATGGATTTCATCTGGAAAATTTGGGCAAACTGTGCTCGGATATTCGTGGTTTCGTTCCGGCAACGGCACTGGCTGTGCGTGAATTAATACTGAGGTCGGGAATCGAAACTCGCGGTCGCAATGCTCTCGTCATTGGCAGATCCAAACACGTCGGCTTACCGATAGCTCTGTTGCTTCATGCCAATGGCCAAGGTTCGAAAACGCTCTTCCTTGACACCCTCCTCCAGGAAGCTTGTAAAAAGACATACAAAAAAAATGCAGCATCCGCCCGCGTTTTGGAATTACAACTAATCAAACTGCAATTTATCTACAAATCGTCCTTTTTCCAGACGTTACAGCCGACAATCGTTCTTTTTCAAGATGTCTGACAAAAGACTTATTTTATTCTGTAAATCGACTCTTTAAGTTTTCGAACTTTATTGCAAAGAGAACGAAGAATATTGCGGTTTTTTTAAGCATACCATTGTGTACCATGAGCTTTTTTTTTTCTGTTTCCATCGGTACTCCCATTGCAGGAGAAACGGGAGCTTTGGACATGACGACGACCATTTGTCACGTTAATACACCCGCGAAGGAGCTGGAGAAGCATGCGAAACTTGCGGACGTTGTTGTATCCGCGACCGGAGTTCCCGGGCTCGTTACATCGTCGATGATAAAACCAGGTGCCTGCGTAATCGACGTTGGTATCACGAGAGTCGATGGAGATGATGGAAAATCGAGAATCGTCGGCGACGTCGATTACGATCGAGTGAAAGAAGTCGCCGGTTATATAACGCCTGTACCCGGTGGCGTCGGACCCATGACCGTCGCGATGCTCATGAGAAACACATTGTTTGCCGCTGAAAACAACAATTCGTCGTGATCGTCGTGTTGACACGATTTTCTTTCGGGTTTCAGCATGAAAACGAGTATTAATCAGTCGTACGGATAATTTTCCATTATATAGCACTCGCGTATCGGCGTTCTATGCAGAATAAAGTTGAATTCGGTCGGACTATGATACATCCCTTTCAAATAATATTTATAACCACTGGCGATAAGAGTATTATGATCGCAAGTTTACGGTATTTGTATCCAAAAATGGACTTTAATACAAAACCTGATTATTGAATTTAATCGATTATTGAATTACCACCGAAAAGCTGTCGCATATTTTACTTTTGCTCAAATGCTATCGCACAAGAGCGAATATAACAAATTCATTGGATTATTGCAGTTTCAGAATATATTGTTCAAGGTCATTAATTATTCGACCGATTACTACAGTTTTGGTAAACTCGTTGCTGGAATTCATGAATTTATACAAGCAAAACGTGCTTTTCAATAATAACGTCACGGAACTGGTGCAGTAGGCATAATATGCACAGAGTATTATGGTGAGATTCAAGGACGCGAGGGGGCACTTTAGATAACATTGTGGGAAGAAGTGTGCGCGTGCAATGTCTGTGATTAAGCTGTCACGTCGGATTTTTGCGACAAGTTGCGCGAGTTTTCGTAGCACCATAGAATTCGGTAAAACAAATTTCATACTCGTCGGTAACCATAAAAAGCGATCTGAAAGGTTCATTAACACGATGGCTCGTCCAAAAGTTCTGGTAACTCGCGATGATATTCCTGAAGTTGGATTGAACATTTTACGTGAAAAGTACGTCGCAATGATGTTTTTTTTCTGCACGTGCATAGTCGTATGTAACGAATGTATTAAAGAATGTAAACAAATAACACAAGTGATAATTATTATGTCATCGTTTGTGAAAGATGGAAAAGGAAAGAAATTGTACTCGCGAGATATACCCATGTGTGTTGGTTATGTACGCGCAGTAACGTACAGGAGGATCCACAAATTGTCGACAGAGCGAAGCTAGGAATTCTGCATTTAGATGCTTCGAAAAATGGCAGATGGCGCGCACGAGCTTTACGATTTTTCGCCTTTTCTTTCCCCGCGTGCACGCGTATTTATATGCATATTGATTAATCGTATACTTTTTCATGATGAGGTGCGAGGTGGATGTTTGGAAAAGTTTGTCGCCGATACCACGCTCGGAATTGTTGAAAAGAATAGTCGGGGTAGATGGCTTATTCTGTTTGCTCACCGACTCGATAGACGAGGAAGTACTCGCTGTCGCCGGTCCGCAATTGAAGGTCGTGAGTACTATGTCCGTTGGATACGATCATCTTGATATTCGAGCTATAAAAGCTCGGAATATTCGAGTTGGTTACACGCCTGGAGTCTTGACCGAAGCGACGTCCGAACTAACAGTAGCCTTGCTACTCGCGACTTCGAGAAGGCTATTGGAAGCTGATAAAGCGATGAGAGCGTAATTATTCACTCGTAAACATAATAGCAGTGATGATGAGATGAGCAGTTTGAAAAATTGTGTAGATGTCGCGTCAATCGACACTTTTACTGCATGGGAATTCGCTGTAACTTTGTCAACGTTATTTTAGCGGAGAGTGGAAAGCTTGGTCGCCTTCTTTTATGTGCGGTCCGGGCCTTGCCGATTCTACGATCGGCATTGTCGGCTTGGGAACTATCGGAACGAGAATCGCCGAGTTGCTCGCGGCTTTTCGGGTAGCCAAGATTTTGTATACTAGCAGAAGCGACAAAAAGGAAGCACTTAAATTTGGCGGTATACGTACGAGTCTCGATAATTTACTCGCGGAGAGCGATTTCGTCATAGTGACTACGGCGCTCACGGCCGACACTCGAGAGATGTTCAACGCTGAGACTTTTCGTAAAATGAAAGAATCGGCAATATTCATCAATGTTAGTAGAGGCCAGGTGGTTGATCAACCGGCGTTGATCGAAGCGCTTAAAAATCGTACTATAAGAGCTGCCGGACTCGATGTCATGACACCGGAACCGATTCCTCTCAACAGCGAGCTACTCAAACTTGACAATTGTGGTAAGGTCACCGCAAGCCAATTTTTTTCAACGATTCATTTTTGGTGTAATCTGATATAAAAAAATCTATTTTAAACGAGTATCTTGTTTCTAAACGTTCTCGAAAATCTAACTGAACTCGCTTTTATTTTTGGTTCTCCGCTATCGTAGCGACATCTAAATTACGGTACGATACGATCGCGTGGGAAACAAATACGTGCAATTTTGCCATTTTGAGAAGCTCTGCATAAATGTCTGAATTTTTCTTGGGTCGATTTCGAGTGAATTCGTCTTCTGTTCAATCGCGCTTGCCACGGCGGTTTATTTTCAGTTGTAATGCCGCATCTTGGCAGCGCTACGAACGAGACGAGACAGGAAATGGCTAGAATGGCGGCAGAAAACATCATGGCCGTTTTGAACGGGGACCCGACAAAAATGCCAGCGGAGCTCGATGTAAATTCCATCCGATAAACATTTTCTTTGCATAAATCTGTATACATTGAGAACGATCAAACAAATACATTGTTCTATTAAATTCTTTACAATGAACAAATAAAGAGATAACGTTTTCAACCTTCCTATTCTTCAAAGTTACCCGCAGGCGATAAAAAAAATGCACAAAATCAAAAAATCTCCGGGAAAAGCTTTCATATGTATACAAAACACCGTAACAGCAATATTGAGATTAAACTCTTGATACTTTTCTCAAAAAAGTGAAAAATTTGAGAACTCTTTCGAAATAACCACACGAAAAGCTTCTTTTTTTCAAAGTACCATAAAAAATAATGAAAAACGTTTACATAACCAAACTAACCGGCACTGTGCTAGCTGGATAATCGTACGATTAGCAACTCCTAAAATTTATTAATCCCTTTATTCGTAAATCCATTGTTATATTAACAAATAGTATATTCGATTCAACGTCTTCTCGCATGAAACAGACCGATCAACAATAAAACGTAAAAGTCAGTTTGTCGTTGGAACGCTCGAGCGGAAAATTTTTTTTAGGTTATAAACACCATTTCGCGCATAAAAATAAAACTTTTGCAAGGGTCATACCGCGACTTTTATATTTCTATAACGGAGGAAAACAAGTTACTGAAAACACAATGTCGAGTCTAAATGGATCGCGACATAGTTCGCAAGAATCATCCTCATCTTCGGTACGCTCGCCGTTACAAAGAAAACAGACTCTCCGCTCGTTTCTCACAAGAGCTCAGACATTGCGTAAGTTTGATTACTTTTGTCGCTTCGCGCTGCATTGCCAGTTCAAAAACTGTTATTTACGGCCAAATTTTTCAGGGGACATTGATAAACAGACGATCGAAAACTTTGAAGACATGATTCGGCAGACCGACAGCATAACTCTGGAGACGACGATCGAGGATAAAGGTATGATGATTTTTCCGAGAATTACTGCATTTGAATGAAAAATTAGTCATCTTTGCTCTATGCTTTTTTCTCATCCCATGCATCCAGCGTCGTGCAAGGACGAAGTTCTCTTGGATTCTCAGATAATGGAGGCTTCCTCGAGAATGCTAAAAGCCTCCACATCGTCGTTGACCAAAGTCTTCAGTCCTTACAGTTTTCAGGACTTTGCTGCAAAGTTGGTGGGTCTTGAGAATATTTCATCATAAAAAATGTCGTTAAATAGCAAGATACTAACGGTAATATCACTAAAAAATGTAGTTGACTTACGTGCACGTGCTTCCCGACACGGATCTCGAAAAACCTAATTGGTCCATCCTCGAAGAGGAGGTTTCGAAGGTACTGAGGAGAACACCGAATTTTTCAACGCTCTCTGGTACGAATGCATTGACGTTTTGTGAATTATAAATATATAATTATAATAACCCATGAATTGAGAAACTCGGCTGGAAAACAAATGCTACAGAGCAAAAGGGAAGGATGAAAATGAATTTTCAGAGTAAACAGGAAAGATGCGATATAAATGTATCGTTCGAGATCAAAATCAAGTTTATATCGGTCAATCTTTATTGCTCGATCGGCTTTGATCCAATTTCTCACTTTAATCGTATTTCAACTTTACTTTTCCGACTAAAGATCATTTTTCAAGGTTGTCTCGCTCCTCTGGAGAAGAAAGAAGTCGTGAAGCGTCAGCAAGTTCAAAGAGAGGCGCTTGCACCTACGAGCAGACCACAGGCGGTCGTTAGCGTCGAAAAAGAGAAAGACGCGGTCGAGCGGATAGTCCAAAAGATCAAACACGTGATATCCAAGCATTACAAAGAGACCGCTGAACCGATCGACTTCTACCGTCTCATACTGCATCCTCAGGACTTTGGTAAAACAGTTGAAAACATGTTGCACATATCGTTCCTCGTGCGAGATGATATCGTGAGTATGCTCGTTGACGACGATGGAAATCTCTTGGTCAAACCAGCTTCCAAGGCATTGAGAGCGCAGACAAAACAAGACAATAAACCGGACGTCCAGAATATAATATCGCTGACGGTCGATCAATGGCGAGTGCGTATTCTCACTTTGCGTTATCGCAAATGAACATTTTTCCCCATTTTCTGCAACGATCTTCAAATTCTTTTCAGATGCTCATCAACAAGTACGGTATTGAACGGCCAATGATCGATTTTGGCTAACGCAAAAATGAGAGATGCTCGTCGAGGATATTTGCGAAGGCGCGGTCGTCGCAAAAGGTGATAATCAAAAGATGGAATACAACCAGTATTTATAGATCGTAAAATATTTTTCTGAATAAAAATTATGGCTACCGAGTCCAAAATGCACTGTGTTCCCTTATTTTGCAATCCATCGTACTGAAAAACAATGAGGAAAACTTGAAATAAACAAACATGAGATATTTTAGTCATTTTTTTTATTAAGATTTCCATTTTTTCCTCTTTTTTTACGTGTTACTAACTTATAACACGATCTTCAACGTGTCTATTACATATTCAAAGATAACAATTTATTACGACTGATGTTTTTTTTTGTATAACGCGTTTGTACACCGATCGAGCGTCCACGGCCTCGAGGGACTTCTGTAGTGCAGCTTTTCTCGCTCGCCCTTCCCCGAACGGAAATAAAGAAGAAAAAAAAAGGTCTCGGAGAAAGAGAAAACAGAGATCTTCCAACGTTTCGAGCTTTATTAACGCGTACTACACTCGGCTAATCTCCATAATTCGGAAGATCCTTGCACAATCGGCCGAATATGGCGGCGAGTTTTTCTTTTACATTCCACGACGCGTTGACGGTATTTTCTTCCTTTTTCGACGACCTCTTTACTCTAATCCGATGTCAATTACGTGGAGAAAAGTCATTTTCCGTCTGGCTTAAAATCGCGAGATAATTATGAGGGACGACGAATACGATGGAGGGTTAAACGGCGGTATAACAATGGCGGCGCGTCCCCACGGTTTCGACGAGGAAATGTTTTCTTTACGATTTTGCGAGAGTCTCGGCTTTGGCTACGACCTCCTCGATCGGTCCCACCATGTAGAACGCGACCTCTGGGAGATGATCAAGTTCGCCGGACAAAATCTTTTGGAAACCCTTGATCGTCTCAGCGAGGGGAACGAGCTTTCCGGGATGGCCGGTGAAAACCTCAGCGACCTTTGTTTGTCGATGTCGAAGAAAAAAAACGAGAGTCAAAAAACATTGCCAGGATCGGATCGAGCAGGAGAGACAAAAAAAAGGATTGTTCAAGCCCACCTGGAACGGCTGCGAGAGGAACCTTTGGATCTTGCGAGCTCGAGCTACCGTGAGTTTGTCCTCCTCCGACAATTCATCCATACCCAAGATAGCAATGATGTCCTGAAGGGACTTGTAGTCCTGAAGGATCTTCTGGACACGACGAGCAATGTTGTAATGCTCGGCACCGACGATATTCGGGTCCATGATACGAGATGTGGAATCGAGAGGATCTACCGCTGGGTAAATACCTTTTGCGCGTGAAAAATGAAAATGAGCAAACGAGATTACACAAAATCCACTCGATACTTTGCGCAGAACCCGTAATGGCGAAGTGGTAAATTACCAAGCTCGGCAATGGCTCGAGACAAGACGGTGGTAGCGTCCAAGTGAGCGAAAGTTGTTGCGGGAGCAGGGTCGGTAAGATCGTCAGCCGGTACATAAATAGCCTGTACCGAAGTGATGGAACCTTTTTTCGTCGTTGTAATACGTTCCTGCATGGTACCCATGTCAGTAGCGAGAGTAGGCTGATAACCTACGGCCGAAGGGATACGACCCAACAGGGCGGATACCTGCGTTTTGGGCGACGTCATCATTTGCGTTGAGTTCATTTTAGGAAATGTTTTTTTTTTCCTCCAAACGAGATGAGACGAATGAATTTCGCATTGAAAGTCAATGAAACAAAGGATCACGCGGAATTACCTCCGAACCAGCCTGTGTGAACCTGAAAATGTTGTCAATGAAGAGAAGCACGTCCTGTCCCTCCTCGTCGCGGAAGTATTCAGCGACGGTGAGGCCGGTCAATGCGACACGGGCACGAGCACCGGGTGGTTCGTTCATCTGTCCGTACACCAGCGCCACCTTGGAGCTCTTGTCCTTCAGCGAGATGACACCGGTCTCTATCATCTCGTGATAAAGATCGTTACCCTCTCGCGTGCGTTCGCCGACACCAGCGAATACGGAGTAACCACCGTGAGCCTTGGCTACGTTGTTAATGAGCTCCATAATGAGTACGGTTTTTCCTACACCAGCGCCGCCAAAGAGACCTGTGGCATACAGAGAAAACTGTTATTTTCCGTCTTTTTACCATGTTCTACAGTGCAAGGATTGAATTCCGTCGTCAAGTAGAAATACGGATGTATTTTTAAACAAAAAATCTAAAGAAAAGTGCTATATGTCTGGTAAAGATATATCCGAGTTTAAATGGTGAATCCTACGAAAATTTTGCGAGTTATCATCATCAGCATCTTGCGCCATCTCTTGGAATATCATACAGTTTCTAAAAAACGACTTTTGGCGCTAATTCACATTCGTGTTTTCAGTTTTCATCCGTTCGTGTACGCAACTCACCGATCTTTCCTCCCTTGGCGTAAGGCGCCAAAAGGTCGACGACCTTGATTCCCGTAACGAGAATTTCCTGCTCTACCGACATGTCGACGAATTCGGGCGCATCTGCGTGAATAGCGGCGAGTTTGTCCGTCTCGACGGGGCCACGCTCGTCGATGGGCTCGCCGATGACGTTAATGATTCGGCCTAGAGTCGCGTCCCCGACTGGAATTCTTATCGGATACCCAGAGTCGAACACTTGCTGTCCGCGTACGATACCCTCGGTACCGTCCATGGCGATCGTACGCACTGTGTTTTCACCCAAGTGCTGGGCAACTTCGAGCACCAGTCTCGGAGTACGATTCTGTACCTCAAGGGCATTGAGGATGGGGGGTAGTGCATCGTCAAATTGCACATCGACTACGGCACCAATGACGGCTACAACTTTGCCCTGTGCTGCACCGGTCTTTGGCGCGGTGGCTGCTTTCGCATACTCTCTGCCTAAAGGGAATGAACATATTCATTCTCCTTTCATCGCGCGTCAGTTGATTTTCAATTAAAATTTAGCGTCATTCTATTTTGATGTCACTTGACACGATGAAATGGCAAAGCGTTAGGTAATGTTCAAAGCTTGCCAACGTGTAGTTACATAAGGTATAGGAGAGAAAGAGAGAGAGAGAAAGAAAAAGATGGATGAATGTATGGAGGAATACAGAAGAGACGGAATGAATGAATAGTCGCGAGAGAATGTTCATTAATCGAGGATCGATGAAAAAACGTATTTCGCGTGGTGAACAATTTCCGGGGCTGGTCCTTGTATGCAAAAAGAAACAAAATGCCAGTACGAGCAGCGCGTAATCGATCGTTACCGCGATGGCAAATGAGTGTATAACGCGTTAAGATAAGAAAAAAAGTGCTTCTTTCTCGTCGTTCGTATTTTTATCAGATTAAAATGTCGGTTGTGTCATTGATGATGCGAAAGACGAGTTTGAGCGAATAAAGTACGAGTTCGTTGGAGTATTTATCGCGAAAGATTTTGAGGTGGGTCGCAGATCAAGTGGGGAGGCCGCCATATTGGTACGAGAGGATGGAATCTCCAACCGTCCGGTCGAATAATTCGAGGATTATATAATCGTAATAATCATTCGTAAATTCACGTATACCGGTGTACAATGAACGAGCGAATAATGATTGAAACTATTGTCAGATCTTTACGAATGTCAGGACGTTTATCTACGCGACTGTTCCAACACACGAGCGGTCTACTTTTCTCTTTTTTTCTCCCTCTGAGTTTTGGAATTTTTTTCACCGTCGACATGATAATGGATATATTCTTCTATACTCACTGTTGACGGAAATTGCACCGGATATTTTAGCAACTTCGTTCTGCAAGAGAGTCGGTTTGACGGCCCTGAGGGCCCCAGCGGCAGCCTTCGATACGGCGCTCAACATCATGGCCGGTCAAGTGAGGTAAAGCGACCGGAATATACTCGACTGACCCCGTAGCAGACAGTGCACTCGGCAAAACTTTTTACTACAGTAGCGCAGTGCTCTGTAATACGCGCTCTGCGCAGAATCGTTATTTTGACGCATTTGCGCAATTTCAACCACTACGCGAGTCGTTCTTCGTTCGTAACAATAATAACAATCAAATCGTACGAAACAAGAAGGCGGGAATATTCAAAAACGATGTTTATACCTTTTATGGCCATCGGACGTTTATTAAGCTCAATCGTTTGTACGTTCCCTCAATACAACTATGAAACGTGCAGATAAAATCTGTTAAACTCTAATCAACGATACGACGAATCAAATAATGCAAGATAATTCACGGAATCGCGACGATACGTGAATAGACGAACGCCTTATGCCATCTCTACCGCTCTGTGTGAGATTTATTCTCCGTTAAAGCGCAGTTTTGTGGAGATAAAAAATGATGAACGAAAGAAAATGTATTTCCCACGAAACGTCAAGAGAATAAATTAAACGGAAATATATACCGTGTATATCATTTACTCCACTGCGTTTTTCCAATCTTTACCTACATTTGAGTCCTGTTTGACACGAAAATAAAGTAAAAACTGGTCGTCTCGTGACAATTTTCTTTTGTCTTTTCTCACGAAACGGGTCCTTATCATCTCCTCTCTCCTCTGCCGCTCGTTGCAGCGTTATGTGGTACAGAGCGTGTCTGTTGCCAATATGTGGACCAAAATGCCGTTACACAGCGCGTCCGAGGGTTCAAGTGGGACACGACCATCATTCGGAATCAAATGCCAGTTTCGTTCCACTCATTTTTTATTAACACTAATAACAACAATAATTATCATCATTCTTATTTTTGTTATCACTATTACTATTATTATCGCTGTAACGAAAATATATCATCAACGTTTTTTCGATAATTTTTTTTTATCGTCTTTGCTACGAAAAATCGTATCGATGCGGATTTGCGTTCAGGGTAAAAAAAATGAAAGTCGGAGGGGAGTGATTTTTTTGCCTACACCGGATGAATCCGCTATTCATTCATCCGAACCAGCCTTTGTCGTCGTTCTCGTATTCTTCGTGAAAGTGAGGATAAAAGTGATCGTGATGCTGCGGCGGCGATGCCTGATGGACCATCACGATTTCCGTAGGGCGTTGATTTCTCAAAGCGTTAAACAGCATCATGAGCAGCGCGAGTTTAGCAACCACGAGTGATTTCAGAAGTGACATCTTTATAGATGCTATCGCAGCTGGAAGTGACAGCATCTGCAAGGAAAAGGAATTTCATTCATAGAAAAAAAAAAAACCCAAAATTAAAGTAGGATATCCATTTTTATTTCCATGTATTACGTAAGATTATACCTGCATTACAAGAGGAATCATTACGATCATGGACCCGAAGCTCTGCATCAGTCCTCCTGGCTTTTTTTCCTCCGCATTATTGTGATGTTTTCTGGCCTGCATGGAATTCGCTGCTAAACAAACGAAAAAATGTTCATTTGCCAAACAATCGTCTTTAAATCCGTCGATAGACTCAATCTTCTTCAAAAATCATCTCGAAAACATTTCTACGTAAAAAAATCAATATCGCCTTTCGGCTGTTCATAATTGTTTAATATTGTTATTATCAGTATGGAGGAGAAGTATCTGAATATAAATTATTTCGATTCTGTATTCGTGAGTGAAAAATTAGACATGGAAAAAAAAGTACAAGACTCTCCGAGTGTATAATTATGGAGTGGCAGTAATCGATAAAACTCACGCGAAAACATGCTTTCCAAGTCCAGTTTTATTCGCAGCTCGTGCTCGTAAAGGGCAACGCGAAATCCGGTAAACAATTCGACACCTTTGTCGGAGACTCTCGGAGCAACTTTTTTCTCCATTGCGACGATACCACGTGCACTGCTGATCAATACGAAAGTCATTATGTTTATCGGTATCATGATTGTTTACGATATATTTTCTTTCTCGCTGACACCAGTAGAATTCTGATCTTGGGAAAATACGCGTTACGAGATTCCTCGTAAACACAAATAGCTTGTTTTTCCAGGATATAATAAACGCGTAAAAATTACACGGTCGTATAAATAATATCACGGCGAGACAAAAGTTGGTCGCGATAAACAATCCTTTCCTCTTTTTGTTTGCTCGTCGGCGTCCCAATCAGCCGTTCACCGTTCGACAATTATTTCTTTATTAGCCATAAGAAGAAAGCATCGCGGGCAAATGATGAACTAAACTGAAAAAACAAAACTGATAATTCGCCGAGAATTTTTCTCGCGCTCGTCACGTTTTACTCGCGCGTTCCTCCGCTGTATCTCGATCGAACGCGAATGTTACAGCGACTTTGATGGTCTTTCCTAGCTCTGGTTCGGGAGCAACGTCGGCTTTCCGCAAATTCGCAAACCCCACTTGAGACTTCTCTAACTGGGTCTTTTGACGCGGACGAAAGAAGGCTAAAGTCTGTACGATATACGCGCGCCAGTCTCGAGCGTCTGTTTGCGGCTCTGCTTGGATATTTATATATAAAGCTTTACATACTTTTGTACTCTTGGATAATTCTCTCACCCGCAAGTGGTAATCCCACGGTGCAACAGGTTTTCTCGGTGCTCTCCCACGGGCTGTCCAGCTGTTTTTCTTTTACAACACTAACGATGCACTTGCTCCCGGTCATCCATAACCTTCAATTACGCGAAATGCCATTATTCTCGAGTAACTCACTGCGGAGACGCGAGTGGTAAAACATGTGCATATTCTTCTAAATTCGCCGAGAACACGACTGTTTTTCAAATCGCCGTAAACACCGCGTGAAAATGTGACCCCGAGCATTTTTCGTGCGATCACTTTGAAAAACCTCCCGGATGTACTTGAAACATCGATAAATTAATTGAGATATTAAAAAACTGTCCATGAAGTTATCAACTTGTTCGGAAGAAATGATGAAATTTCTTTTTTTTCTTTAAAAAAAAGCGTAATTTGCAGAAAAATAAATAAGTGGCGATGTTTTTCGTTTGAAAATAATTTCGCTTCACGTCCGAGAATGTTTGAATCGAGAAAATTCGTCGTATTTGAAGAAATTGTTTGCTCGAGAGGTGGCCGAGTGTTACGTGTTGAAAAATCGCTGTAATTGGCACATTTTACTTTCGCAAATCATTATAACAATCTGCTGTTGAGTAGGTTTATTGTAACGTTACAATTGTGCGTGGAATAAGATCCATATGAAAATCGTATTCTCTATAAATAAATAAATAAATAAATGAGGTATGCGCGGTGTATTATTCAACTTAAGGTTCTACACTTTTGGTCTATCCGTTTGGTCGTATGTTTCGTAGTTTTTCATGCCAGAGTGTTTTTTGAGCCGAGAAATGAATGAGAAAAATTGTACGAAGAAGGAAAAGAGCAATTTCGCTGGACCGAGAGCTCTCGCGGTAAATTTAGCGAATCAGAGATATAATTTCATCGATGCTCGGATACTTAAAGTTTATAGAAAATGTGACCTTGATTTGTAAAGTAACGGAGGCGGCTAAGGAGCATGAGTGTTTTCCGCGTTATTTGCCGCATCAATCATCTCGCTGCAAAGATGGCGGCCTGGCGTTGAATAACTTAATCATTGTAACATATATTCTCATGTTTTAGCCAGCTCACTGAATGTTTTACCGCTTTTTCTGTTCAAAAATTATTTTTAAAACTCATTTCGCAATAATTCTCGCACTCTGAGCTTCGTTACCGCAAACTGCGTCATATCCGATATTTTACATCAACGTAGAAATTGTCGAAGACGACATTGTACATACAAAATAAATAAACATACACGATATTTACACGGTATTGCAAATAATGGCATCGATAAAAAAAACTGGCAATTGGCTGTGAACTGCGTTCTTTCATAACTCGATAAAAGGAAAATTTAGCAAGTGTCACAGACGCGAAATTCACGTTCGAAATTCGAGAGTCCCTCCGTCGATCGTTTACCGATCGAGTAGGCACGATATAATTAACGATAATGCATTTAATACTGGTGGTAAAATTTTCGAAAATCATTCCCAAAAATTGTTTCCATCAGAGACGAACGAAACTATTGTTGGTTTTTTTCTTTTTCTCGTCGCATATGGCTATTGGCATCGCTGCGATAATCGTATTTACATGAATTTTATCCTTTATAATAATAATGCTCGTCTTCGGCATAACCACTCGCGGTGTCCCATCCGTTGTGGAGAGAATGATGATGATTACCGCCGCCACCGTTATTGTGCACGTGAACGTGAACCGGTTGAGGTTGCGAGGACCAACCCTGGTTGGACCCTTGACCGTACGTGTAAAGCTTGCCGAATAAAGCACTGAGCTTCAGGACGACTAAGAGAACACCTGTGGGGGCGAAATATCAATCGAATTAGGCAGAAGAAAACCGGATGAAAGAAAGCATTAAAAAAAGTTTTCTGAATATTTTCACAACTCTTTAAAATGAATTTGTCGACAACTTTTCAATATCGTGAACATCACGAGGATGGAAAGAGAAGATGTCTCAATTAGCGTGGAACGCTTCGCACGCGAGAAAGGACGCGCGATTGAGGCGTGAAAAGAAAATAGAGAGGCACACGCCGCTCGAGTACGGAATGTGACAACTTCCGGTTGACTTTTCGACTACCCCAGATAAATTCATGTCTGCCCGAGATTTACATAAACGCCGGGCGCGTGCCTCGCTTTAAGAATCTACAATCAGTTCCCCCCACTCTGTCTCTTTTTGTTTGAACAAAAGCGTGTCAATATAGAGAGTTCATTTGACATTCATGCTGCGCAATGCACACCCGTGACGGACAATTTTCTACATTTTTCCACCTCCTGGCACACGAAACAACGCGAAGATGATACAGTTAATTCGATGCGCTCGATTTATCGAACGTTACGCGTCTGTGTTCACGTCGTGCGCTCAACCAACTTCATGCGTGACCGTGAGCCACCGCGAGTGTCACGAAAATGCCGGGTTTCGTGAACATGGCTCGTTCGTTGGACAAATCAATCTTTTGTGTATTTTTTTTTAACGCGAAACGGAACGAGAAATGAGAAAACCTCGTGTAAACTCACCAATGGCTAGAGTTTTCAGGGAAATAACGGTGAGGACCACGAGCAAGGTCATCATGACTCCCATTTTGTACATCATCGGCATCAGCATGAATTGCAGTCGCTTGACTCCGAATGTTCTTCCCTCCTCGGCTTTATCGTCTGTGGTAATGCAAACACGATGAGAGAGAGAGAAGCGGCGTGAAAAAATTTGTTTGCATCGTACGGTCATTTGTCACTCTGGCTTTTCGTTGTGTTGTTAACTTAAAATCTGCTTCAAACTCTTTTCGCCGTTTCTCCTCGAGTATCACGCGTATGAAAACTTTTGTCTCGTTCTCATTACCGCGTGTGTCGGATGACGCGTTGACTCTCGATCGCGAGTGTCTTTCGTTAAAATCCGGTAAAAAAATCGGCAATAACGGCTGATTCACGAAGCAATACAGTACGATCGGGAATAAAAATTTGTCCAACGAATAATCGCATTGACGACTGCTGGATTCTCTTGCGGAAAATTACAAGTTTCTTCGACAATGGGATGTAACGGAGGAGTATTTTTTTATTCGTTTCTTCCGTCCGTTAGAATTCCGAGCTGACGCGATACCAACGTGAATTGACGACCAACGTCGTACAATCGATGTATATTATCTTGCAAAAATCAATAATATTGAAAAATAATCCTTAAGAAGCAGAGATCTGTCGAGTCGCGAGAAAAAATAGTCTCACGGCGTACAAATGTTGCAAGAATAATGAAAATAAAGAAATGAAAAAATGTTTTTCGTCCCCGGTAAAATTTGTTCGTTCTTCACTCATGACGCCGTCGATAATCGTGAGAACATGCCGCGTAGTTATTATTGCTCGATTTTTCGGTTAACGTAGAATCATGTGTGAGTCGATAATCATGTGCTTCGTTAAATTGCGCAATCGTAAAATGAACATTACCCAGCGAAGACGCATCGTCGTAAGCCAGAAGATCGTCGACGAATTTTTCAAGAATCACAAGCGTGCTTTTTCCTTCCGCGAGTGACGTCTCGTTCCGCAAGATCGTTTCCTTCGTTACCGATTCTTCAAACGCATCGTCAGCTTCCGGAATTGCCGACGCATCCACGTTGATATCGGAACAAGTCCCGGCGAGTGATATCACGAGGAGGACGAAGCACGGCCCGTAAAGATTCATGTTTTTTTTTCTTTTCCGTTCAATTTCGATCTAATAACTTTGAGCGTGAACGAGTATCTTCGAACATCAACGCAGCCGACTAAATTTTACTGGCGCATGCGCTACAAAGCATGCCGGTCCTCGTGAAAATGCGACTTTACCCACGAAACCAACGAGATGACAAAATATTTTTACGAAGAAAAGAATTTAAAAAAAGACGAAACAAAAACCGAAGACAACTGGCTATTGATGCGGTGAAACCGAAGACACGTGCGTAACGGAGGTGAACTGGTCTGTGATCAAACGAGCAGAGTGTTCGAACTCTCGTCGGGAGAGCAAGTAAAAGGAGAAAGGAAGGCGCCGAGTGTCAAAAGAGTGGAGGAAAGGAGAGATTCCTTCGAGACGCTGTACGAATGTAAACTTGTGACGTTTCGCCGGCATTCGTATGCCAAATGTGCGATGCCTCGGACGCACCGTTGGATCTTCCGATTCTCAAACGAACGTGATATCCCTCGCGTTTCAATTATAAACAAGGATCCCTTTCACTCCAAAGCTTTTCGTTTCCTTTTCCGGGGACTCTGACGAGACAAAGGACAAAAATATGTCAAAGTGAAACTGCGTTGCGTTTGCTGCACACTTTTTTTTTCATTCATTTTTCCTACTCGAAATACAAACGAAACAAATAAACGATTTGAACAATAAAATTCGAACTTTTTTCGATCGGTTTTTTATTCGTGGCAGAGAAAATTTCGTACTCGTCGAAATACACGTAAACATTTTCGTTTCTTCTGATGATGAAAAAGGAATTTTAAACGTCAAACGTAAAAGGAAGTAAAACTTTCATTGCGACAATTGCGGTGTAATGTCTTTCGCTATCGTCATTGATTCTGTCGTAGATTTTCGTTTAATTTCTCCCTGAATTATTTCTCTCGAATTACGCCCGAAGATCCGTCCAGAGTGGGAAAGAGATCGCTATTTTCTCCAAAACGATACGGTTCTTCGTATATTTCTTTATAACAAATCGATTTTGTTTAAAAAAAAGTTACATATCGGATTTTGAGGTTAAGCCCGTTGGCGCGACGCGCATCTCGCATGAAGCGACACGCTAATTCGACGCGGCCAAAGTCGCAACTGCTGGCATTCCATCGGATGAAACGGATGAAACCAATTTCATGACGATCTATTAGGGACTATTTTGCACGATTGCCTTAACGGGCATCAAGCTCTTCTGTGCCACTAGTAACGAGCGCCTAGGTAACGAGGCTATCTTTCCGCTCTACAGCAATATCGGGCGGGTAAACGGTCTCGCAGGCGCAGTACTACCGCTCGACGCTGGCCCGGAGAGGTTATCTTTCCGCTCTACAGCAATGTCGGGCGGGTAAACGGTCTCGCAGGCGCAGTACTACCGCTCGACGCTGGCCCGGAGAGGCTATCTTTCCGCTCTACAGCAATGTCGGGCGGGTGAACAGTCTCGCAGGCGCAGTACTACTGCTCGACGTTGGCCCGGAGAGGCTATCTTTCGTCTATGCGTGGTTAAATTTTGATGGAGTTGTCGATCGTTCATTTCATTTGCCACTACATTGAAGGAATACATTCTATAAAAAAAACTGAACACAATTTTCCGGAAGCATCTTGCTCGGGATCGTTTCCTCTATGCGTGGTTAAATTTTCATCGAGTTGTCGATCGTTCTTTCCATCTGCGGTAAACCTTAGGGTAGTAAACTGAAACTAAATTACCGACGACCGGAAATGAAGCATCTTGCTCGGGATCGTTTCCTCTATGCGTGGTTAAATTTTCATCGAGTTGTCGATCGTTCTTTCCATTTGCCGTAAACCTTAGGGTGGAAAACTGAAACTAAATTTCCGACGACCGGAAATGAAGCATCTTGCTCGGGATCGTTTCCTCTATGCGTGGTTAAATTTTCATCGAGTTGTCGATCGTTCTTTCCATCTGCCGTAAACCTTAGGGTGGAAAACTGAAACTAAATTTCCGACAACCGGAAATGAAGCATCCTGCTCGGGATCGTTTCCTCTATGCGTGGTTAAATTTTCATCGAGTTGTCGATCGTTCTTTCCATCTGCCGTAAACCTTAGGGTGGTAAACTGAAACTAAATTACCGACGACCGGAAATGAAGCATCCTGCTCGGGATCGTTTCCTCTGTGCGTGGTTAAATTTTCATCGAGTTGTCGATCGTTCTTTCCATCGGCCGTAAACCTTAGGGTGGTAAACTGAAACTAAATTACCGACGACCGGAAATGAAGCATCTTGCTCCGGATCGTTTCCTCTATGCGTGGTTAAATTTTCATGGAGTTGTCGATCGTTCTTTCCATCTGCCGTAAACCTTAGGGTGGTAAACTGAAACTAAATTACCGACGACCGGAAATGAAGTATTCTGCTCGGGATCGTTTCCTCTATGCGTGGTTAAATTTTCATCGAGTTGTCGATCGTTCTTTCCATCGGCGGTAAACCTTAGGGTGGTAAACTGAAACTAAATTACCGACGACCGGAAATGAAGCATCCTGCTCGGGATCGTTTCCTCTGTGCGTGGTTAAATTTTCATCGAGTTGTCGATCGTTCTTTCCATCTGCCGTAAACCTTAGGG
The DNA here is from genome assembly GCA_959613375.1 of Heteropelma amictum. Classification (NCBI taxonomy): domain Eukaryota; kingdom Metazoa; phylum Arthropoda; class Insecta; order Hymenoptera; family Ichneumonidae; genus Heteropelma; species Heteropelma amictum. Next base: position 31,915,167 of record OY390722.1, on the reverse strand, counting down.
TGGTAAACTGAAACTAAATTACCGACGACCGGAAATGAAGCATCTTGCTCGGGATCGTTTCCTCTATGCGTGGTTAAATTTTCATCGAGTTGTCGATCGTTCTTTCCATCTGCCGTAAACCTTAGGGTGGTAAACTGAAACTAAATTACCGACGACCGGAAATGAAGCATCTTGCTCGGGATCGTTTCCTCTATGCGTGGTTAAATTTTCATCGAGTTGTCGATCGTTCTTTCCATCTGCCGTAAACCTTAGGGTGGTAAACTGAAACTAAATTACCGACGACCGGAAATGAAGCATCTTGCTCGGGATCGTTTCCTCTATGCGTGGTTAAATTTTCATCGAGTTGTCGATCGTTCTTTTCATCTGCTATGTAAATTCTATAAAAAACTCAACACAATTTTCCGAAAACCGGAAATGAAGCATCTTGTTCAGAGTTGTTTCCTCGATGCGTGGTAAAATTTTGATGGAGTTGTCGATCGTTCTTTTTATTTGCCACTAATTTGAAGGAATACATTCTATAAAAAAACGGAACACAATTTTCCGTAAACCGGAAATGAAGCAACTTGTTCAGAGTTGTTTCCTCTATGCGTGGTTCAATTTTGATAGAGTTGTCGATCGTTCTTTTCATCTGCCACTACTTTGAAGGAAAATTATGATCGAAAAGAAAAACTCGGTTGAAGCCACGATTCGGAAGAACCTTTGCGTTGACGCCTGCGAGGCTTTCTTTCCGCTCTACTGCAGCGTCGAGCGGGAAAACAGTCTCGCAGGCGCAGTACTACCGCTCGACGCTGGCCCGGAGAGGCTGTCTTTCCGCTCTACAGCAATGTCGGGCGGGCAAACAGTCTCGCAGGCGCAGTGCTATCGCTCGACGCTGGCCCGGAGAGGCCATCTTTCTGCTCTACAGCAATGTCGGGCGGATAAACAGTCTCGCTGGCGCAGTATTCCGCATTGTTACCGCTCAACGTTTGCCCGGAGAGGCTGTATTTCCGCTCTGCACTTCCCTTTCCGGAGTGGTATGCACGGTGCTCTGCTCTGCAAAGTAGTGGGAAATGTGCGTAGAATTCGAAATAAAAAGAATATTTTTGGGATCGACAATACTGTCATGGAGGAAGAAAATTGCCTCGGTTTTTCCATTTGCCACAAAAAAAAACAACCAGAGCACCATTCTTCTCGGGGACGAAAATTTACTTTTTATTGTTATTCATTCAATAAAAGCATATTGTGCGAGAAATGCGTCAAGAAAGTTTTTTAGTTCGTGGATTTGCCACTTGGCGCTTCGTATGCTATCGCTTGATGCCCGTTAATTGGAGCCAGAAAAAACTAAACGAACGATGGAAGATGGTAATAATGGTAATAATATTCGCTGGTATATCGAAGAATGTTCATGTTCTTTGTGCGTCATACGATACAAAGAAGCTTCAGAAAAACACAATGTGCCTACATGTACGACAGTCGACGTTGTCGATTCTCAGAGAGTACCAGTTTCGATATGTACGTTCGATCGTCCACGACGAGTGCGAGTTTCTATACATGTTTGTTCGTCTTTTTCCGTGCTCTCCTTCGTTTTCCAACTTGGATATCAAGAAAAAAAGAGAGAGGGAGAGTGCCCGGCGCGAGAGACGAGGAACTGCGGATATCGAGGGAAGACGGGTGCGCGGAGGCAATCGCGAGGCAAGCTCATCGTACCTCGCGAAGGTTTCGCCACAATGAGATGTAAAAAAATTCACTGGTATTCTCACTCCGCGGCCGCGGATCTTATCTCCGTCGTTACGTTAACCCCACGCCGACTCGACGATTCCCGGCGTCCTCTCGCAGGGCGCAGTCCTCTCTCAAGGACTAAAAATTCAACCCCTACTCGATCTCTTTGTGGCAAACAGGATCCTTCGCGGGTTATTTCCTTCCATCTTCCACTTGTGTATCGCGGAGAAATATATCCACAATGGTATCGAACCGAAGAAACTCGTTTATACTCGTCTATACTCGCGCTCCCAAGGGAGATGAAGATGAGGAAAAAACAAAAGAAGCTGCATGCCGATTTCATCGTGCCTTCTCGAAGAACGCGAGAAAGAGGAAAAATAAGACGAGTTGGATGAAAATAATACGCCTTTGGGGAGAAAAATATCGTTGTTTTCATCGGCGGTGCGCGTCTCTTTTTCAACGAGGTCATTGCGGAGCGCGTCCGACACCGAAAATATCGCCCGAAACGGCGATGCGAGACTTTAACGAGTCGCGAAGAGAAAATGGTCGGTACGGTCAAGTTCGCGAGGGTATAAATTATTGAGGTTTTTTTTGTTGTTTTTCAATTCGTTTTATCGCGGTTCCGACTACTCGTTAATGGCAGCAGCATCTTCGAGCAAATTAGTATGTTGCGTGTGAACGCGAGAGAGGAGAACGAACGTAGTTTGCTTCGACGTTTGCTCGTGGAAATGCATTGCTCGCTCGGGCGTTCGTGTGCACTTGTACAACCTCTGGTGTGCGCTCCGCTGGAAGCGGATGCCTCCCCGCGTCGTCTCCGTGCAGAGCGGAGTAGAATCGATGAAAAAAAAAGGGAAAAAGGTGGAACCTTGAAGGAAAAGGAATGTAATGTATAAAAGACGAGTTGAAACCTCGGCTCTTCTCCGTCCAGCCTCATACCCGTTTGGTTTCTACTCTCCTCCGGATAGACGAGACATTCGCTTCGCGACCGCGACCATGAAAGGTCCAACCCCTGGATGTCCGCTCCCAGCGAGGAGATCGTCTCTCGTTGTTCTTATTTTTGTGCTTCTGACAAGTGCCTCGAGTCTCGTAAGTACGCGTAGTGTTGACAAGGACGAGTCGAACTTCAAGGAGTCGATTATCGTACCGGAAAATGTACGAAAAACCGAGAAGGTCGGGGAGGGTCTTTTTCCGAAATCGACCGAGGGAATATCCGGTTTGGACGACGGTGAATCAGCGATAAACCGCGAGGGAAAATTGTTTCGAGAGAAAATGATGATTCGCGAAGAAGAGGACGAGGCGAAAAGCCCCGGTGGGACTTTGACGGATTCGCCGACTCGGATTCGGGCGGACTCGGCGGATTCGGGCATAAGAAGATTCGACGCGATCGTGGTGAACGACGAAGCGACCGCTGGGAGAGTTCCGATTGTCGGAGAGGTGGAAAAGCCGGAAATTCTCAAGACCGTCGTCAGAGGCATTACCGTCAGAGACGGGCCAGTGAACGCCGATGACACTGAAAATGCCGAATTCGACGCCGCTCGGGGAACTTCCGGTCGGGAAAAGCGCGAGAGGTCCTTGCAGGATTCTCCATCGGTCGATGCCAGCGTGGTAGCGCAACTCGAAGAAAACATCGCGAGAGAAGAAACGGAAGCTTCCACGGACGATGCGATCGTGAAAAATGTCGATCCCGTAGAATCTCATAAAGTACCGCTGCTTGTTCCCGTTGCCGCGAGGCGTACCGAGGCTTCGGTAAGAGTCTCGCCCGAGCATGTCGACGGATCATTGATTACCGTGGACGGGAGGATGGAAGAAAAAAATTCGAAACGCGCAAACGAGCAGAGCGGTCACGTCGACGAATCGCGCGGAACGGAAACCAGCGGATTGGCTACCGTTAGGAGCACGGAGATCATCGCTGAATCGAATCAAGCTGACGAGAAAATCGACGAGAGGAAATCCGCGAAAGACGTCGTTGCACCGGAAATAAAGAAGATGGACAACCACGAAATCAACGTTGGCGAGGTAGAAAAAGATCTGGAGGAACCAGATTCCAATGCCAGGTCAGTTTCGTTGACCGAGGAGAAGCAATCGGGAGAACAGGCGAACGCGGACCGACCGAAGGCACAGGTAATTAATCAGAATTTTTTCAACTCCACGTCCCTGTCCAGTTTGTTGAAAACAGACGCGAGCTTGGAGGAATTAAAGACGCAAGCGATTTCGCTTCAGGAGTCCATAAGAAACAAGACATTTTTGCAACGTTTGCGCGACGATACGGTAGAAATTTTGCCGAAGATTCCAAAATTCACGGAAATCCAGCTTTTCCACGCTCTCAGCGCGATTTCCGCGTCGAAAAAGCCTGAAAATCACTCGGAATATTCCCATCTCGGCGCGATAGACACGAGCATGCTGAGCGAGAGCCAACTGAGGATCGTGAGGTGCGCGGAGGCTCTCGTTGTTCGCGAGCAGAGGAAAACCTTCGCTGAGAATATGATGGAGTGTATACGAGGATTGAGCGTTTTGAACTGCATGAAAATATTCATTTGGCCGATAATCGTCGACAATCTTCCCGAGTCGTTTACCCAAAACTTGCCAACTTTGCCGATAGAGGTGAACGTCGCTGATTGGTGGTCAGGTGAAAAGAGAGAAAAGCCAAAAGACCTTGGAGCGCAATCTCCGACGAGTTCTCATCGTTACAGATTCGTCACACCCGAGACGGTCGTTTCGAATATACTGAAAGACGCTCTCAGAGCTGATGCAAATATTCGCACGGATCGGCCAATGTTGATCGATTTCAAGAACGAGACTCTGTCGAAACTCTTGACGAGCGGTCAGCTCGAAATTCTGCGGATGGGCGAAATGTTTCTGCCGGAGTCGTCAAGACGGGAATACGCGGAAAGAATGTACTCGTGCGTCCGGCGATTCGAGTATTTTTCTTGCGTCAAATACTTCACCTGGCCAATGGTGAAGCAACATTTCACGGTGCTGCCGGACTTCCCGGATTACCAAAGTTGGTATCCCAGCGTCAGCGTTCATCCCGGTTATCCGATTCTTCCCTACCCGAGCGCGGAGGGGATCGGCGATTTGCCGGAGATCGTCGAAGCCGACGGGTCGAGAACCGGAGGTCCGAAACCGGAAACCGTAATCGTGGAAATTTTGGAGAACGCTTTGGGGAAAAAATCTGAGGAACCAGCTTTGCCCGCCGACTATTATCCAACGGGACATCGCGGAGTGCCTCTGCCGTCGGTGACGGCTGATCAAATGACGATTTTTTATACAGCTGAAAAATTGATACCCCCAGCTTTGCGCCCCGAATTTATGTCAAAAACCGTCAATTGCGTTCGGAACTACGGCTATCTAACTTGCGCCAAGTACTCGACCTGGCCGAGCGTGCGGCAATTTTATCCCCAGCTTCCGGAGTTTCCCGACTTTTCCGGTTGGTGGCCGACGTTTTCCCTGCCCGAGCTACCCGATTTTTCGGAATACATCACAAACATCATTGGCCTGTTTCCGACATTCCCCGGAGCTTCCGGGCAAAAGCCCGCAACGACGCCAAAGCCCGAAGCGCAGCCACAACCTCAGCAGCCAATCGCCGTCAGACCGCCGTACCAACCGAGTCCCCAACCGCAAGAGCCACCAGCCTTCCAGCCGCAACCGCAGCAACCGCAATCACCACCCTTGTACCCGCAGCCGATCCCGCCGCTGCAATCGCAACCACCGCAGCACCCGCTGCTCCCCGTGATCCGTCCACAGCCCCAGCTGCCTAATGCCGTGGTCGTCAAACCACCGTATTTCCCGCAGACCCAACCGGAGCCGCAGCCAGTGCCGCAGGTGCCGCCGGAGTCACAAACTTTGCCCCAACAACCAGAACCGGAACTACAGCCGGAATTACAACCAGGTCCAGACAGGCCTTCGTACTTACCACGCCCCCAATCGGTCCAGATTATCCCGGATAGACCACCTTACCAATCGTCGGAAAAGGACTCGATCGACTGGTCGAGCTTGTCCAAAGAGCGCGAAGGATTGTCGCAGTCCGTGGACGCCATCGAGAACCGCGTAATTGAGATTCTCTCCAACATCAGGCTGATCGTTCTGGCCGGAAGTTCTCAACGAGACGCGCCGATCACCCGAGGAACCTTGGACGTACTGAGCGGGCTCTCCTACAAGCAATTGAAAATTTTGGGTTTATCAAAAGGCGTGATTCCCGTGCAGCTGCGCTACGATCTCGACGCGAGATTCGTCGGCTGTCTTCAAGGTGGCAGCGACTTTTTGAGCTGCACGAAAAACGTCATATGGCCGACTCTCCGACTGTACGTCAAGGACATACCGCACTTCCCTCGAGAGGACGATCCGAACGGTTCCAAAGTTGATGGTACGATCGGGCTCTATTCCGCGAGCCCTAAAACCGGTGGATTCTCGGAGCATTACGTGATCACACCGGCCATTTACCAACCCATCGTCCGATCGCCCGTTGATCCAGCGGGAAGGTCACCGGCGAGAGACGAAATCGTCGCCGAGAGCGACGAATCCTCGTCCGCCAACCAACTTCGCCAGGAAATTACCGAAAAGTCCAGCGGTCCTTTGACGCCGGTGATTTCCATTACCGACACGAGGTTCACCCCCATCTTCACGGATCACCCTGAAACGGTGCTTCTCGCTGTTCTCACGGCGGTGCGATCGTACTCGAAAATCGCAGACGATTCACAAACCGGCGGATCTTCCGAAGGTTCTTTCGAATCTCTGAAGAACCATCTGAGTCCCAATCAATTGAGAGTTTTACGGATGTCGGAAAACTTGCTGCCGATTAGCGCGAGGGCTGATTTCGTTGAGAAAATTTCAAGCTGCGCCAAGGAGTCGAATTTCATGGACTGTTCACGCGACATAGTTTGGCCGACGGTCGGGCAATATTATCCACTCTTGCCGAGCTTTCCCAATTTTTACATCGACGAGGCTTCGGCGGAAAAGGAAGACGCGGTCACTTTCGGATCCGAGAAAAAAATGGGTTCGGACGCGGGAGTACCGTCGTCCGTACTGTCGGAGACAGACGTGAAAACGGGACAGCACGGGGAGGCGATGGTCACGATAACGGATACGAGATTCGTTCCGATATTCAGTCAACATCCGGAAGCCATGATTCTGGCTATTCTCAAGGACGTGCAAAGGTCATTGCTGAATTCGTCAGGGCAGCAAGCCACCTCCTTAACGGACAACACTCCCGGCAAGTCATGGGAATTCCCGTCGACGGTTACCGACGACCAGGAGAATATAATAACCGTAGCCGGAAGTCTCTTGCCCGAGTCGATACGCCAATTGTTCAACCAAAGAATGGCAGAGTGCATGAAGGAAACCGGGTTCTTCATTTGCACGAGAGACATCGCATGGCCGACGATCGCCCAGTTTTTCCCGCGTTTGCCGAATTTTCCGAACATCGGGGCCGCATCGGGAGCGAACGTCAATGACAAACCGGTCAAACAGTCGGCGGTTGTCCAATCTTATTCGGAGCCTGACATTCTCGCGAAATCCACTCTGGCTCTTCACTCGGAAAACTTTGTACCAGCCACAGGGGATGACGAAGTTGAGGCACGCATAGAATCAACCCTCAAAGACGTGTCTCCCGCGACGAAGACTTTAACGTCCCAGCCGAAAGAAGAGCATTCCGGTACGAAGGATCCACTGGTCAGCCCTCTGGTGACCGAGAGACAAGCCAGCGTCATAAGGATGTGCGAGGACTTGTTGCCGAACTCTGTCAAGCCGATATTCGTAGGAAAGATGGTGGAATGCTCCCGCTCGGACGTTTTCCCAAATTGCATTCGCGACGTTGGTTGGCCAACGCTGCGACAACACGTGCCAAACATTCCGGAATTACCCGATTTCGGCAGTTTTCGTTCTTACATCCCGCAGGTCGTCCGAGAAGTACCTGTAATTCCACAATTTTCCGATTATCAACTACCAACGCGAGTGACGAACATACCTGGCTTGGAATCTCCGGGGCCGGGATTCGTCCTTCCCCTGCAAACAGTTCAGGGTGGAGCGTCGCACGGAGAAGCGGCGTATCTCTCTCAAGGTCGGATAATCGGCGGTGGCCAGCCGGGTGGCTTTTATCTCGGCGAATTCCAAGGATTAGCTCCGTCAGTAGGTGAACGATCTTAAGCTTGGAAAAACTGCATCCTGTGTTGTACGTCCTCCTGGGAACGTTTCGACGTTTGACGCGCTTTTGTTTTTTTTTCCGTCTTTTGCCAGATTCATCGACATCGACAGCATCAGGAGCCAACGCAGGCTCGACAAGGCATTCATCTGTGGTATCAGCGGGACTTCCAAGTTCCCCCGCGTCCGACGTATCGGTAAAGGACGAGGCCGATGAATCAATTGAGAGGCGAAGAAAACGAAGGTCGCTCCACGAAGAGAACCAATATGCTCATCAGGATTTTTCGTCGAACGATCTCGATCCCCTGGCCTTTAACATTACCGAATCGGAGTTTCTCAAGATTCTCATTAACGTAACGAACGAACGAGGCGACAAAAATGCCGAAGACGAGAAGAATAATTTTCTCCAGAATTTGAATACGACGATAAAAGAGTCTCTCACTGCCGATCAGTATCGCATATTGAAGATAATCGAGAATATCGGCTCTCAAACGGACAAGGCTGGCTTCATGTCCAAGGTCGTGCAGTGCGTCATGAGCCTGAGTTTCATAAGATGCATGGGAATATTCGTATGGCCTCTGATCATCGAAAACGTTCCAAACTTGCTGGGTCTCCCCGCTCTCGGCAGTTTAAATCCCTTCGGGAGATCTCGGGAGACGAATGATTTTCGAGAAATCTTTGGAAGGACCAGCGACGAATTCGAGAGAGAGCTTCTGGAGAGAAAAGGCAACGTGGAGGGAATTCTCGTCGACTGGTACCGCGGATTGGTGGAAGAAAAGTTTGACAAAGACTTTGGTTTCGTGAAAATTCACGGCTACGGCGATGGCGAAATCGGCATAAGCTTCAATGATTTCGGACGTACGAGCAGGGTCGCCAAGATCAGGGACAACAAAAATTTGCCGAGCATTCTTACGATAATAAGCGATATTATGGAAGACATGCTCGACCAGAGAGAACCCAAGCCGGATAACGACAGAAAAAAAGAATCTGTGAAAAGAGACAAGGCCAGAAACGACAGGAGCTTGCGCGATCGATTCGTTATCGATCGTTACAACGAAGTATCAGCCGGCAACTCGAGGCGAGAGTCGAGCAACGACGACAACATAATCGCGATGTTCCTCGATAAAATAAGAGTCAACGAGACGGACGAGACGTCGGATGCGAGCAATTGGCACGATAATCTCGGAGTCGAGGACCCTCGTGAGGCGTTCGAGCTGTTGTTTGGCACGAAATTGAGCGAAAAGTTGGCCGAACGGAAGTTTGACGGTTTCCGCAGGGAAGACCCGAGCTCCGACTTTGGTAACGAAGAGTCAGAGGACGGCAGGGGTAATGAGGGTCTCGATGCGGTGGACGGGACGCCAGACGGCGATATCCGCTCTGGCTTGATACTGACGCTTCCGCGTATCGACGAAGATATCATCGGTCGAAAGATAACAGCCGGCCTGATGGACCTGGGGCGGAAAATGAAGATGCAAATGTCGCAATTGATGCCGGGGATAAGTTTCGTCGCTTCGTTTTTCATACAAATGGCCCTCGCTCACGCGAGAGCCGCCGCTTCCGTCGCTGGAATGATGAGCAACATGGCGCTGGGATCGGCCATGTTGACGATGGTCCGTCAAACGCTCTTTGGTCCGTCGAGTCAACCGAAAATTAAATACGTCTACGATAACGCACCGATAGCGCCGGGTATAATTTGGCCTCGGTACGATCGACACTGAACGGCGAATCAACTCGTTCGTTTTTGGCCTCTCGAGTCTCTTTTTCGTTCGCACGTAGTATACGTTTAACCGAAGCGCACTGACGGTATATTTGGTTCGTCATTAAGTAATTACTCGTTATTTATTACAGCTGTGAGCGATCGATGATTCGTCCGTTTTTTTCGTCTCCCCTGGAAAGATAAAAAAGACGCTCGAGTTAGCTTCTTCCTTCTCTTTCGCGTCATTGTATTGGGAATTTCGGTGGTGCTGGGTAAGACATAAATATTTGACTCGTAGATTCATTTCATTGTAATAGATCTGTAATACCGACGCTCAATTTGATTTTTAAAACTTTTCGCATTATCGTACCGCCATGCCATGCACTTATTACCGATTTGAGGATCATGCAGGGAGAACTTTTGGCATTTTATCAGCGGGCTCGTTTACTATATTTCCAAGTGGTACAATAAACAATTGAATTTATTCATTACGAATTTACGTCGTTTGTATTTTCTCCACCCGATTCCCCGGAAAATAAAACGCACAGTTGTATATACGTGTTACACAATTGCAGTTAGTCATCGGGTGAACCGATTTTCACGGACTGTTTGCCTTTCCATGCTAAGCTGTGATTTAATATGAATATGTTGGGAAAAATAAATCGAAATCGCGCCGAGTTTCGAAAGATCGAAGAGCAGCCTTTGAATTTAAACCGTGGAGCCTTCAACGGGTGTCGGGATATTTAGCAGTCGGGTTGAAAATACTCGCACTGCAGTTTGAACTTTGTCGCGAGGTTGATTAACTTTCACCGTCGTTTTAAAGCCGAAGCAATCGTAAGCTGCGACGGTGAATAAATTATCCAACTTTTTCCGTGCCGAGTATATTTTGATTTGCTCCCACCGATCAAAAATCAACGCGAACAATCGAGCGCGGAAGAAACCTCGGATTTTGCTTCTCCGAGTTTTCTCGATAAAGTTTTCAACTTTTGCTCCACGAATCTCGCCGAAAACGGTGGGATGCTGGATAACATTTTCACGTTTTCGAGAGAAACGAGGAAGTTAATAATTCGAGGAGAATGCCAAAACGAGCGATGAGAGTGTCGAAGAGAGAATTTAAAAATCACCGATTGTCAGAGGCGAACGAACGAAGGAAAAGAGCCAGCCAACCAGCGAGTCAGCATTCGGCGGGTCGCCTTTCTCTCGCCGCTCTCCATGCTTGCTTTCGTTCCTCGCGTCCGTAGACGCGTTCTCATCAGTTCTCGTGCAAGCCTGATCCAAGCGCCATCGTAAATCGATGTCTCGACTGCTCGGTCGATTCTGCAGTAATTCAAAATGATTTTAAAATATTGTTCTCCTTAGAAAAAAAAAAAAAATATTACTAAAATCTGTGATCTTGCGAGGGTGAAAGTCACCGTAACGATAAAAAACGACACAGATGCACGCTCGAACGATTGGTCGGAAACAGAAAGGTATATTAATCGCTCCAATCAAAACCGTATCAAAGTATTATTGATTTATTGACCGCTGCTCGATGAAAAGTGAGTTTAAAACGGAATAAAATTACCGGATGTGTGTATGTATGAACGTATATAATGTACACTCACCGATCCCGATGTGCACTCACGTGTTTACTTTCTATGACGTTTCGGGTGACTTCGATGCAAGCGCGAGTAGCTCCCCGGTTAAAAATCAGATAACACGTGAACTTCCGAATCTCGCTCGCCCACAAATTTTGGCTTCCTTCGAGTTATCCGCTGTATGATTTTTCCGCTCGTTGAACGTCGATGAATGAGTGAATGTTCGAAAGTCGGCTCCAACGTGCATATGCAAGGTCGACTAGTGGACCGAGGAAATCCTTGTCCACTCTACGGTGACTGTGTGCGTACGTACGTGCAAAGAGAACAAGAGAAATGTAATGACAAATGCTTATTCCTGCAATACCGTGTTTTAACGCGAAGAGAATATCATAATTTTACATTTATATACGACTATACTGGGTTAGCGTGATCTTTTCAACAGAGTCAAATAACTGTGTTTCGTTTGAAGCGAAGAAAGTGGAACGACAAGCTGTACGATTTTTCTTGCGTTTTCTAAAACTAATCTCCGAGCGGACGTCGTTTTTTCTACATTTCCTGTCCACGAGACGAGTGCTTTAAAATTCCTCTCTGCATATTGCAATTCGGCGATAAAGCACTTTTTTCTTTCGGCAATTTTTCGCCTTGACATCGTTTGTGCGCGTTATCACAGGTTTGGCTTTTGTATTTTTATCATTTTGATCAAAAGATTACTTTGCTCGTTCGTGGATTACTTGCATCAACGTTTTTTCCTTGTTTTTTATTTTCATATGCGATTTTTCTTACGTTTCGAAAAATGATCTCCGAGCGGACATCTCCTCTTTCCACATTTCACTCCTACGAGAAGCAGACTTATTTTTTTCGTCAGGGTATTTTACATTTGTCGACACAATTCCTGCGGACTCGGAGGTTTCATTCGAGTCTGCGGATTTTTGGTCCGCTCAAAGTTCACTCTGATATCAGCGTATTATTTTTATCGATCATCTTCCCTCATTTTCTATTTTCATGGAGCTTTTTTCTCACAGCTTCCGTCTCTGAGCGGACATCTTCTTTCTCGTACATTTCGGATTTACGATGCAAGATGTGACATTCGGCGAGACTCGCGTTTACACGCGATTCAAAAAACGCACAAGTGCAACATCTGTCTGGATTACTCGGTTCTTTTGTCATATTTTATTCTCATTTATGCTCGTGTACAGTCGTGCGTTTGCGTGTGTGCGCGCGTCCAAGCGTAAATATACAAGAAACTGGATCTAAGAGGCCGTTCACCATCAGGTCCGGTATCCAAGTGGCCGCGCAAATTTATCAAAGTTATCGTGTACCACGGGTCGTTATATACGCATACTCTGTTAGATAATTGCGGACATTTCAACGAAATGAAATTTCCAGCTCTCGTTCTCAGGCTTGAAAAACAAAAATCTCGAAATCTCGACTTTTTTTCTGCATTTTTCGACGTTTGGAAAAACTCTTCGAGTTTCCGCTGGTCTCACGTTTTAATCGCCACAGAATCCACGCGCATAAATGAGAAGTCATAGCGCCACGTAACGTAACTCAACGTACAGAGCGGAGACTCGTCGGTGAATGTTTGATACGGCACGAACCTCTCGCGTACCACGCGTTTCGAATTGCGCAAAGCCTTCGTTATTACGAGCACCGGTGGACTATCGCGCGTTGAAAAAAAGAAAGAAAAGAAATGAGAAAATAACTTAATCTCGGTGAAAAGACAGAGTGAGAAGAATATACCGGAAAATCTTGGTCCGTGTTTAAAAGAAAATGGAAATAAAAAAAAGCGTGTATATCAAACCTGTACAGAGTCGACCGAATTTTCATGGGTCAGTAATTTCATTTCCTGCAACTCGTTGAGCGAGTTCTGAGCGAGATCTGCGCATTTCGTTTATTCTCGAGTGGATCATTGTCGTGTGATAATTCAACGAATTTCACTCTGCGAAAAATCGAGTAATTGTTCGTTCGAGGACTGCGAATTATACGCACGCTTTCTCGAGAGTCTGTACAGGTTTTCCGAGCTGTGAGAATTTCTGCACTCTTGGAATTAAACAGGATCATTGTTTCGGCTGATGTATATTTTATGTACACTTACGAGTGTACATAAAATATGTGTACATCGGACGAAAATATCGAGAAACTTTTTATTCTCACAGCTGTAGGCAGCGGTGCTGAGACGGAGAGGAAATCTCGCTCGATTCATTGATCGCCATTCTCGGTACACCATTATGTGCAAAACCACTTTGAATCGGATCGTGTATACTTTTTTACACACTTTTTTTCATCATTCAAGGCTTTTTCTTATCCCCTTTATGAAAATATCGAAACCCTCGCTAATGAACTGTGCGAATCTCCGAGTCCGAGTCTTGTACTCTTGAAAAACGGACCCGGTGAGAATCTTTCTCGTCGTTGCTTTTTGTTTCGTCTCTCGAGATTCGAGACTCGAAATTCTTTCTTCGATCGAAGCTATCATTTTTTTTTTCTCTCTTTCGAAGCTCGAAACGACGATGGCAACGTTGCTGTTGTTGCTGGGACTGGCAGTGCCGATAATGGCAGGCTACATTCCACCTGGACCGAGATACACGTGCCCGAAAAAGCCGATTTACATACAACCTTGCACCTGCACTCGTGGAAGCGATCAGGGCCTCTACGTACGTTGCGAGAACACGAATTTGGCGAGTCTGAGTCTGGCATTCGCTAATCTCGGCAACGAGGGCGCCCCGATCGAGGAGCTCGTCATCCACAAGTGTCACATCCAACGTTTTTACGGTCCAGCGCTTTATCCCCTGGACGTCAGAGTCTTGAGATTCGTCGAGACTCCGATAAGGATCATCGAGGAGCACAGTTTTCTGGGTGTCAACCGAACGCTCCAGGAATTGCACATAACCGGAAGCAGACTGGAGAAATTTCCTCGCGAAGCGACGAGCATCCTGGGCAACCTCTCGACGCTGAGTATAGCCGGTCACAGATTTTCCGAATTATCCGGCAACAGTTTCGTCGGTAGTATGCTCGCCGGGAAGCTCGAAAAACTGCAGCTCAGCAATGGGAATTTGTCGTCTCTGCCGACCGACGCGTTGACGCCGTTGAAAAAGCTGAAACACCTCGATCTTCACGGCAACGAGATCGCCGAACTCAAGAGAAATCAGTTCAAAGGCCTGAGGGACACGGAAGCGCTCGATTTGTCGCACAATTCCATAAGCAAGCTGGATCCGTCGCATTTGGCTGACTTGACGAAAATGGGCTGGTGCAACATGTCGCACAATTCCATCACCGAGTTGAAACGGTAGGCCTGAAAGAGGAGAAACGTTCTCGGGTTAATCAGACTCGTCTGAAATCGCGACTTTCTATTTTTCAGGGGTACTTTTGCCAGGAATTCCGTTCTCAAAGTACTGAATCTGAGTCACAATAAGATTCGTAAATTGGACGCGAATACCTTCCGGGGAATGAGGTTCCTCAGAAGATTGTACATGAGCGATAATCAGATAAACGACGTCGGTCGCGGTACGTTCGGATCCGTCACGAGGATAGGGACGATTGACCTCGCGAGGAATTCCATCAAGAAAATTGATTATCAAATGTTTCATCAGCTTCAATACGCCGAGGTAATCGATCTTCGATGGAACCCGTCTGACAATTTTTTTCCATCGCGTGACAATAACGAGGATTTTACGATCGGATGCTGGGAATTTATGCAATTTTCTTCAACGTTTCGCAGCTGTTGGACGTCTCGGAGAATCAAGTAACGATCATCGAGAAACTCGCCTTTAAAGATATTTTTCTGGCTCGCGTCAATCTCTCGCACAATGAGATATCGATCGTGCAACCGGGAGCTTTTGAGAACTGCGCCAATATAACGATACTCGATCTGAGTTACAACAAAATCGACAACATAACAAAGTATGCTTTCGACAGCGCTACGTATGCCACGGAATTGCAGCTCAGTTACAATTCCCTGACGGCTCTGAATCAGGTAAAAAATCGCAAGTCGAATGGAAGAATGATAACAAAGGGAGATGGAATAAAAAGATGCGTTTCGTACTTTTTTCCATCAGGTGCCGCTGCACAACATGACGGGACTGAAAATCCTCAACGTTTCGCACAATAATATACACTCGGTGCCAAAACACACGTTTCCGAAGCTCTACGAGCTGCACACGATCGATTTGTCGTACAACAACATCTCCGAGATTTACAACGCGATATTCCAGACCCTGTTCAGCCTGAGGTTTCTCAATTTGTCGCACAATTCTTTGGAAAAAATCAAACCATCGACTTTCGGGCCTCTGCCGACGCTCCTCGAGCTCGACATGAGCTACAACAAGTTGGAGGATGTCTCGAGAGGGAGCTTGACGAGATTGGCAAGTTGCAGGTGAGAAAGATCGAACGGCGGCAAAAGAGGGACACTCGGCTCGTCAAAACGCTTTTGACGAGCCGAGTGTTTTTCGTCAAACGTCAGTTTTGCGAGTAAACTTTGCATCTTAACGAGCAGCGCCGACTTTCAGGATTCTCAACATGAAGAGCAACAGGCTGAAGAAGATTTTCCAGCTACCGATATCGTTGGGGCACTTGGATCTGTCGGAAAACGCGATCGAAGAAATACCAACAACGGAAGTTTGGCCCCCGATGAACGCCCTCCTGGCTCTCGATCTTTCCAGCAATCGACTCGCCGATAATTTGCAACACGGTAGCTTCGATGGCCTCCTCACTCTGAGGGAGTTGAATCTCAGTTCCAACAACATGACGAAACCACCGTGGGCGGCGCTGAGCACGTTAAGCAGCCTTCAATATCTTTACATGCAGGTGATGACCGTTTAATGAAAAAAAAAAAAAAAACCAAAGCTAGCAAAAAGTGGGAGGAAAAACAAAGGAAAAAACATGCTCCCAGTCGCAAAGAATTCGAGATATTCCACGAGGCTCAAGACTTTACCATCTCCGCTCGATATGAGAGCCAGACATATTTATCGCTCGAAGCATGACGCTTAGCTCGGATTCGTCGGAATCACGCCGACGCATCTCCTTTTATAACACACTTTGCGATTCGCTCGACGATTTTTTATGTTATCCGATTCGGTCATCGATTCGAAATTAATCATTGAGAAAATTTGTTCAAAATCTGCGATTTTTTATTCTTTTTTCGAAGCTGTCTGTTTTTTCTGAACAAAACATCGTTTTTTTTTTATTTCGCAGAACAACGCTCTCGAGAGCCTCGAGAAAGCGGCTTTCGGAAGGCTGCCGATAGTATTCGAGTTGAATTTGGCAAACAACAGGATAAGAAACGTCAGCCGTCGAGCCTTCGAGGGGCTTTTACAGCTGCTGACTCTCAATCTGACGAGCAACGACATAAGCTATATACCGAATGGAGCGTTTCAGGGTCTCGTTTCGCTGAGGACGCTCGATCTCTCTCGCAACAGATTGGAAAAATTGGACAACAGGACACACGGATTGCTGGACGACTGTCTTTCGCTGGAGAGAATTAATTTGAGCCACAACAGAATATCCTTCGTCACGAGAAAAACGTTTCCTCACGACCCTTGGATTCCCTACAGGCTCAAGGAAATTGACCTTTCGTACAACAGTATGCCGGTGATGACTTTTGACCTGACGGTCGGAACGAAAAAACTCGTTCACATGAATCTCAGTCATAACAATATCAACGAAATACGCAAATGTTTGTACCCTTTTTTCGTCACATTTTTAACGATGCTATTTCGACTCTTGATGATTTTCGCTCTTTGTAGATTTTATTTCGTGAAGATCTTTGAGATAAAATCTACGAAATCTTTACAATGCTCGTATCGACTCTACGATTTTTCAACTGCCATATGCTTCACCAACTACAATGAAAGTTTGCGTTTCACTTTGTGACATTGTTCACAACGTTGTTAGAAAATCGTGCTTATCTTTGA
The DNA here is from genome assembly GCA_959613375.1 of Heteropelma amictum. Taxonomy (NCBI): domain Eukaryota; kingdom Metazoa; phylum Arthropoda; class Insecta; order Hymenoptera; family Ichneumonidae; genus Heteropelma; species Heteropelma amictum. The sequence continues at coordinate 31,898,155 of OY390722.1, read as the reverse complement.
TAATTATGTATTATCGGTATTAATTACTCCTCGGCTTTGTACACTCGATTCTTGCACACCAGAGTACCGATTTAGTTTGACTTTTTGTTTCGTACCTTTTTTTCGTCACATTTTTAACGATACTATTTCGACTCTTGATGATTTTCGCTCTTTGTAGATTTTATCTCGTGAAGATCTTTCAGATAAAATCTACAAAATCTACGAGCTTTGAATGTTCGAGTTTACAATGCACGTATCGACTCTACGATTTTTCAACTGCCATATGCTTCACCAACTACAATGAAAGTTTGCGTTTCACTTTGTGACATTGTTCACAACGTTGTTAGAAAATCGTGCTTATCTTTGATAATTATGTATTATCGGTATTAATTACTCCTCGGCTTTGTACACTCGATTCTTGCACACCAGAGTACCGATTTAGTTTGACTTTTTGTTTCGTACCTTTTTTTCGTCACATTTTTAACGATACTATTTCGACTCTTGATGATTTTCGCTCTTTGTAGATTTTATCTCGTGAAGATCTTTGAGATAAAATCTACGAAATCTACGAGCTTTGAATGTTCGAGTTTACAATGCTCGTATCGACTCTACTATTTTTCAACTGCCATATGCTTCACCAACTATAATGAAAGTTTGCGTTTCACTTTGCGGCATTGTTTACAACGTTGTTAGAAAATCGTGCTTATCTCTGATAATTATGTATTATCGGTATTAATTACTCCTCGGCTTTGTACACTCGATTCTTGTACACCAGAGTACCGATTTAGTTTGACTTTTTGTTTCGAGATTGTCGCGGATCTTGGAACATTTGTTTTCTTCGATCGACCTATCGGATAATTATTTCAAATTCCACAGATGTTATTGGCAATATGACGTCATTGCAGACACTCGATCTGTCGCACAATGACTTGAGCGACCTGTCCGAGAAGGACGTGTTTTTACCACCGAAAAATCTCACGAACGTTTATCTCAGTAAAAATCATCTGACTCATTTACCGATGGACCAAATAGTACCGATGCGGAATCTTCGAGTTCTCGACGTTGAGGACAACGATTTCGCGACTTTCGACGACAAACTGATGAAGGTCATCGAAAATGGAACTACTTTGAGATACGGAGGTAGACGAACAAAAGTAACGAGGCTTTCGATCATATTTGCCACGTGATCGAAGATGATTCAATGATTAATTTTCCCTGGGAAGAAAAATCTTGTTCAAAGAATCAAGGACATTTTTTTTTCGAATTAAAGGTAATCCGTTGAACTGCGATTGTCGAGTTCGTCCTCTGAAAAGATGGCTCGCGACTCTCACGGAAATATCGTCGGAATGGTTGAAGCTGGAGTGTGCCAGTCCGAGCTACGTGGCTGAAAAACCAATGTATCGGGTCACGGAAGACCTGATGGGATGCAGCGAGCGGGAAGTCCAAGAGGACGAGAAATTCGCCATAACGCCGGATCTCAAATTCCGCAGTATCGAATAGTACGAATCTCTCGATGTTTTACCAAGATTTTCTCACTTCGCCAAAGAGGACGAAACTTTTCTTCGATTTCGCGACTTTTTCTAGGAGGATGGACTCAATTTCCCTGTTTTTTTTTTCTCTAGCAACGACGAAAACGACTCGTGGAAGGTAACTTGGTTCGTGACGTCGCGAGGAGACGTGGGCGATTTTTACATCGACGTGCGTCAAGCCGGGGGTAGAAAGTCTCTCATCAAGCGAGACGTCGTTTACAAAGATCGTTCTTTTACAATCGACGGTTTGCCCGATATTTCGAACAAGTACGAGGTATGTGTATTGGCGCGAGATTCGATCGGTAACGTGAAAAATTACAGAAATTCGCAGTGTCGATTGTTGTCGAAGAACGGTGACGCGTCCGCGGGGAATATTATTAATTCGACGATCTTTTCGATCCTCCTGACGAGCTTGATCATTGTGATATTGTGATTCGAGCATTACGGTGTATCGATGTTGCACTGAAATCATTTTTTTTTTCGTTTTTTTTTCAAAGACTATTAACGTTTGTACGGCACGTGCGGTCTGAAAAAAAAAACTGAATGAGAATTTCGCGCATCCGTCAGTACTGCAAGAGCCCGGAAAAAATTCGCGAGATACCGTGAACTCTGATATTCGATGACAGCAGTATCAAAAAGTTGTCAAAAAATGGTCGAAAAGAGCAATTTTTAATACATCAAAAATCGAAAATGCAAGTTCAGCTAAAATGATGGACGATTTTTGGTTTGAGGGTTGAAAAGTTTTCCGAACATTCGCGGAAGTTTAGCCTCGTACTGGAATTTGTTAATAAATTGTTCGTATTGTTGCTGCTGAAAATTGCCGAGCTCGGTATCGCACGAACGATTGGTTTTTTTTTTTTGATATTTTTATGGCGTCGCTAAATTCTCATTTTATTTCGCTTTTGTCGAGACGGTGCATGGCGCACATCCTCCGAGGTGAAAAGAGCGACGCGGGATGAATTTTCTTCGAATGGAGAGAAATTTTCCCGACGACGTTGGGTCGTCGTAAAAATTGTAGATAAATAATAATAATAATGTTTTACGTTCTTGACGCAGCGGGAAAGAGTCAAGGTGTCGCCGGAATGAAAAAAAATCATCGAACGCGTCTCGGTGAATGAACATACTTCCGTCTAATTTTACGAGAAAATGATTTATCGCTGAAATTTTTAATTACCGTTTTTGTGTGTGTTTTTTTTTCGCTTCGACGAGACACTCGTTTCGCTAATCGTCCCACGATTTTTCCCTCGAATTTCCCGAGTCATTCGGCAGTTTGAAAATAATCCCTCGCCCCTCGACCCTTCGATCCTCTACCGGAATGGGTGTGTGTACGCGCTGTGTTCAATTTAGTGTACTCGTAAGAGACGTTGAACGTCGTTTTTCGAAGATTTATATGATATTTATTTTGTTGAATAAAGCATTTCTTTCCTCAAAGACGACCACGAAAACCGTGCGCCTGTTTTTATTCCGCAGACGGTATATTCGAAGATTGAAGAAATTTTTGAAAAAATCATTGCGAAAAAACGTTTGAAAAATCGTCAAGTACCGATCGGGATATTTTGGCGACTGCAATTTTGTCCATTTCAACCCTGCACGATTCGCCACTTCGTCGATGTAATAATAATTATAAAGTTGTAATTTTCATTCATCTCGTAATTTTTCCATTAATCTGCATGATAATCTCCCATGAAATTTGATGCAACTTTTCCCATTAGAGCCACGTTGCTCCCCGCGTACACGCACGAGAGCGATCCGCGATATTCGTGCCAATTTTTCCACTCGCAAAATCGTGTACAAAAAAAGAACAATAACTCGTAAAACGAAAGCCACGTTTCGTGTGTAATGGACGATGAAATTAGTTACAAGGCTAAGGGGGTATCCGGGAGCAAGGCGAGCAAATGAACCAAAATGATTTCCTGTACAAGGCAAGGAATAAATTGGTTCTTTTTTTTCTTCCTTTCTTCCTTTCTTATTAGCAGAGATGTAACACGCTCGTTAATCTTACGAAACTAATTTGGCCAGGTTAGGCACACAAAGTGTCGTCGTCCACGCTGTACATATTCACCGAGTACACGTGTGATACAGCCGCGAGTGTATGAAACGTTGAAGAAAGGCTCCTTAAAAAATTCTCAAGGAAGTTAATCCAACCGAAGTTTTCCCGCGGTAACCAGCGGCAGTCTCCTAAGATTATTTCATTATTTTTTTCGCTCTGCTGTTCATTTAATAATTAGGATTATCTCCGTTCCTGACTCTGTCCTTTTCGCTGAGATTCTAACGTGGCCCTAATGAGAAGACAGAGAAGATAATCTGGCTAAAGTCACACCGTCCTCCGCGTTCCTACCAACGAATCTGATTAGGACGTTCTGATTACACGTATAATCGAGTATTCGTCGAGTTGACGCGTCATCTTTTTTTCTCTCCCCCCCCCCCCATGACGTTATCTCGTGGAAAAGCTCGTTGCTTCTTTCTCGTAATGTTTTTAATATCGAAACAAAGATGGCCGCCAGCCTCGAGTCGTCACTCATCAAAATGGCGGAGGCCTCGTTTTTTTTCATCGATAAAATTCAACCCTGAGACTCGGAATCCCGGAATCGTCAGGCGCAAATGTGCTTGTACCTTTGTTTGTTATCGTTTGACGAAAAATTGCACATTTTTAGGTTATGCGTGGTTGAATTGACGAATGAAAAAATGGAATCGATCGTTTATGGAATTACGCGAATGGAGGAAGAAAGAAGAAGAAGAAGAAGAAGAAGACACTAAGAGGAGGAGAGAATGCGCGTGTCCGCGACTGTCCGCGCGGAGCGGGTATGTGAGTCACAACTCGCCGGCGGTCCCTATAAGGCCGAGGCGTTTGCTTCGAGACGTTTGGGCCCGCGACGCCCACGCTGTTAAAATCCAAACGGAACGAATAAAATTATGCACGTGTGTGCGTCGAAAAAGCGACATCATTTCTATTCTCGTGCGTGGATAAGAAGCGAGCACGTATCTTCGGATATCTTCGATGTTTGTGAAGAATTTGAAAGAGAAAAAAAAAAGCGAAGAAAAGAAAATGTGACGATTCTACGACCACAGCGGTGGGAGAATCATCGTGAAGATAACGAGAGCGAACGAGCGCTCTAAAAAAGACAAATGGAGCAGGTGTGACGATGTCGAGGATCGATCGATCGATGAAACGAGAAGGAGAAAAACACGCACATGCGTACGTCGTGCGTTGGGGTGTTTCGTATTATTAGGCAACCTTTTATCTGTTCGCTCCAAGTTGAAAAATCGACGCGCATGTTGGACGGTAAATAACGTGGTAAAAAAATGAAAAAAAAAAAAGTTTCTTCGTTCCACGTCATTATTCTTCGCAAACGACACTTTTTTTTCTCCAAAAAAATAAATGAACAGCAATGATTTTTGAAAATCGCGCGAAATATTTGGAAAATTCGCGATCTCTGATGATGATGTCAAATTATTGATGATTATTTTTCGACCAAAGTCCAAAAAACAGTTGGCTATTGAAATTTTAGCATTTTAACAAAAAATCGAGCAATCCTCCGTATTTGTCGGTATTTTTCAAAATCTAGAGAAAAACGTGTTTTATCAGTTTTTCGACTTTGAGAGGACAAAAAGCGAGCTTGCCGAAAGTCGAAACACCCTAATACATGGACACACGTGATGTGACACATGTGTGGGGAAGAAGCGAGAGGATGATTGTCGTGTACAGCTCCTCATTCGAAGAAACTTTGAGCCAGCACTTTCCCATCTCTTTCGTCTGGCCCCGAGTGTAGTATAGAGGCGGGGCCCGTTCGTTTCTCCCGACTGTGGGGCCCACACGGTCCTTCGAGACTTGTCAGTGTTTCTTGCGGCCTCGCGAGCCAAGCATCGCAAGTATATCGCGCGCGCGGGATTATCGCCGAGCTCGCTGCGACGCAACATTGTTATCGTCATCCCCCTTAATCCCCCGCTCAGCCCCTCTCGCACTCTCACTGACTCTCTCTCTCTCCTCTCCCTCTTTCCTCCTGCGAGGCCCAGTTTTATCATTAAACTTTTCTATCCCCGTGAGACGACCTTGCGATCTCTTCTATTTTTTCATGGCCCGGTGAGATAAACCAACGATAGCCGGCCTAGAGACTACGGCGACGGAGGGAGAGAGAGAGAGAGAGAGGGACAGAGAGCGCGAGGGAAGAGACTGACACGGAGAGTTTCAGTGCAGTTTGGAGAATTCTCCCCTCGCGCGGTTTTTCTCGCTCTCTTCGAAATTTCGTCTTTTTTTGACCCACCGTGCGAGTGTATAAATTTATAAATAAATATACACACTTTTTTTATCGCGAGTGCCGCGAGTCATGGGTTCCGTTTGGTGTTTCTGCATTCTCGGGCTCGTTGCGAGCCTCAGCATCGTCGATCTCGCTGTCGCCAATGGTAAGCCGAGACTGCAAAATAATTGTGAAAAAGAATTAGCACGAATTCGCAACAACGACAAGGTGAAATCGCGAGCATGCAGAGAGATTTCAGAGATTTCAGAGATTTCAGCGAAACGGTCGGAAAAGTTGGGAGCACCTTGAGAAACAGGTTCTAAAGTTATACGACATTGCTGTCGTTTTTTTTTCTTTTTTTTTTTCGTTTTATTTTTTGTTTCCACGAGACGCAACCGCCGGGCGACTTCGGAGATACGTCGGAGTCGAAGGAAAGGGAAAGTACGTACGTGCAGTCCCGAAGACTTTTGGTACGACGCGAATTTTGATCGAAGAAATATTTTTGATTCGCGGATTTTCGAAAATTGAGGGAAAAAATGATCGCACCGATGTGTTTGAAAAATAGCGGGGGTCGATAACGATAATAATCTCGTTGATGTCGATGGAATTGATTCGCGATCGACGAGTTTAACGATGGGTAAAAACGAGAGTGTGCCGAGCCGAGGCGGCGAGTCGTAACTCCGTGTGTGTTTTTCGAAGCGTGAAAGTCGCGATCAAGTCGAGAATCTCGAGTCTGCGAGGTATCGCGCGCGACGATTGGAGAACGTACGACAACTCGTGCTATGCGCTTTACGCTAATATGGAAACGGCTCGGCGCGATCGAATATTAATGAGACGCGCGCGCCCTCTGCGTTGAAAAAAGACGGAATCGAACATCGAGCCGCGAGTTTGTAGCGGAAACTTTGAAAAACGGGGAAAAGGGGCGGAAAACTTGGAAGGCAAACGCGATTGCGTTTGCCTTTGTCGCTGAAAGCCATAAATATTTTTCGGTCTGGTCCGAAGGAGACGCGTCGGAAACGTGGGAGCGCGAGGTGACGTCACACTCGTACGAGGACTCTTCAGCGAAGCATCGCTGAGAGAAATCGCCGTCGGAGTGAGAGCGAGGGAAAGAGAGAAACGTGGCTATGAATCGGAGACAAATATAGAGCGAAGAAACTTGATTCGAGACCGCGGGAGAGTTCGATGCCGTGACGGAAAATAGCGATGTGCGGGGTTGAAGATGCAGCGATACGTCCGAGCTATTTGTTATATTGTTAATTGCCGCTCTCGCGGCAATTTTTTATTTTCCATTGCAAAAACACAGGACGCTCTGATTCGGCAATTTTGGCGAATTTCGTAAGGCGATGATCGCTGCCATTGGGCAAAAATTTCACGAAATTTGATTTGCAGGAAAGTACGTTTGAATGCACGTTTTGGGGGGTTGAAAAGATTCCATCTCGCGAACCATCAAGAGTGCCAAGTTTGCGCTGAAATATACTAATTATGACGTCTTCCTGTGCAAAATAAAAAAAATCGATAACATCGATTTTAACTCTCCAAAAGCATGACATTTTTGAAGAAGAAATTTTACAAAATTCTACGGAAAATCAACGGATCGCGGCTCGTAAAACTGTAACCAAAAAAAAAGTTCCCATGTTAGTCAAGCGGAAAATGAAAATTCGCGACGAACGACCCCACTCACGGGCCGAGGGGCGCGTTTCTCGAGGAGTCAAACGATGCAATTTTCCATATTTCGAGAGGAAAAAAAATCGTCGATTATCGTGACCCACCCTGATACCCACGAACGCCGATCCGTAACGAATCTCGCCCATTTGCGCGAATGTTCCGCGCGGACGCGTCTGCTCTCTTCACTCGCGAGATTATCCAGTGAAAACAGATCAGCATGAATAAAAAAGGGAAGCTGCAGCGACGCAGGCGGAAGAGAGATCGACGATTCCCTCGGCTCGCGTAATCACGATCTCTTTGCAATTAATAAACATTTAATCATCCTCGGGATCACCAAAAAATATACCCAATTTAACGGGACATAATCATACGACACGCGAAAATGGTAAATGAAACCTTTTTTTTTCTTCGTTTCTACTTCGGAGGCGATTCGGAGGGATAATAATAATAATAATTGGGGAGTTTTACTTGCACACCCTTTACGGGTTTTTACGAGCCACCCACCCAACTACTATCCATTCTGTATCATCTCCTCGTACCTCCTCTGTTTTTCTGGGTGGGTGGATTTCCTCCAATAGACCTGCTTTTTTACGTGGGTTCCGAACCACGAGAGAACAGTTTAAGACATTTAGAAAAATCCATTGGTGTCGGCGGCGGGAATCGAACCCGGACCCACCGGGTGTGAGCCGGGCGCGTTGCCACTAGATTCGGAGGGATATTAAAAACGGTTAATCATCGCGATCGGTAAATCAGAAAAAAAAGAATGCGATCGTCGTTATTATTATTATTGCCGTTGTTGCTACCGCGAAGAGATTGAAAATATCACTTTCCATGTTCATTACAGCGCCATCTATTATTCTTCTGTGTTTGCTCAATTTTTCCTCCTTCGTCCGCCTAACGGTGAAGATTAATTTGCGAACGCGTGTATGGTTAAATCACGTGGGAGATTTATACGCGTAACTCTCTTGCACGGTTGCTCCGCGTTGAATCATAGCTTGTACATCGTCACGCTGTATGTACATGTATATATAACACACATGTGTAGATAGAGTCGAGCGTGTCCGTGAAATGTGCGCCATCGGACAATCCGGACACTCGCCGCTCTTCGGCGTCTATTCGTTCCTACGATACACGCGGCGAGGTACAGTTATCGAATGACAAAATCGTAAGAACACTTCCTATCGAGTCGTACAATCATGACAGGGCTCGAAAACGGTGATTCAATGTCGGATTCAGGACGGAATTTCGAATGGCAAAGTGACGGGACGGTTTGGCGTTTGATAACTCGGCAGGATTTCGCGGAATCTGACTTTTCTTCATCGACTTCCGGTTTGGCGACCCACCCGATGTATGCGGTTACACGGTTCAGCGTCATATTTTTGAAAATATTAAAGTAGATACGGATTAAGCTTTAGCGCCGGTTTTGTGTAGACATTGATGGATAATGGACGATGGACGACCCCTTAATGTCGGTACAACGGGTTCGCGCGTGAATCGATGCTTCTTGAGCCGTCTTGCGATCAAATGTTCGTTTTTTACCCACCCTAATAGACGCACACGCGTGCGCGATCGTAACGTGACAATTCTGTTATTTCCGTTATAAGCCGAGTGGCATTCGATGAATGTCTCGGAGCATCGTTGGGTGATTCTTGCGAGGCGATCTATCGTTCGGTAAAAGGTACTCACGTACGCACAACCGCGTCACCTTTGCCTCGTCGTTGCCACTTTGCTTCAACTTTCTTTTCGAGCTTGAGTCACTTTGTTGGAGGAAAAGAGCGAGGGGGGAGGCTGGGGACGGAGATCAATGGCTCGAAAAAGGAATCGACGTGAAAGAAAAAAGAAACAGAGAGGGGAGATGGAAGAAATATCGAGAGACTCTGGCACGTCTTGAGATTCCGTTCATCCCGATGTCCCGAACCGCGTTGGAACACTGGAAGGCAATGAAAAAAGGATGAAAAGCAACGTCCACCGCAAGAAAGAAACGATGGAAAAAGTATCGGGAAAATACCTGGGGAGGGAGAGAAGAGGATTATTAAGATACCGAGAATAAAACGTGTATTACACAGCACCGGAAGGACCGTACGGAAAAATGTTAAAAGTACATATACGAGTAATACATACGCATATACTTTGTACGTGAGGTGTTCAGCATGGTGAGCATTATAGCCTCCGATCGAGATAATATAACGTGCGATACGAGAGAGCGCCGGTTTGCGCTGCGAGGGAGAAAAAACTGCCGGTTGCTTCTATATCCTGCGAATCGAGAGAAAGAGGAACGTGAAAGATTATTCGAGCGAAACACTGTTATTTGTGAAAACAATCGTTCGATAGCTGACATTATGACAATAGCTGAATACAATAATTCCTCTATATTCCGGTGCAAGTATATATCTATGTACAACGTGGATAAACAGTTAAATACCTTGGAATCTCAATTAGCGAGATAAGCTATATAATGCCTGCCAGTTTTATTGACTCTCATTCTCTTACGTGGCATCCGTAGCATTTGTAATAAAAACCCGACTCCCAAGGTGCGTCGTACCGCGTACGAATAATTATCATCGTCCTCAATTTTTTCCTCCTTCTTCCCTCATGTAATCCATATACAGGCTGTCGCAAAATTGCATACTCGAGCACTTTTCGATCCGTCGGATCCTCGTCGAGGTTTCGGTTAATTCGTCCGGACTTGGAGAGTCATCTTGAATCCGGCTGTAAATGATTAACATCGATTTTTGTGAGACAACCTGTACACATAAATTCCCTGGACAAAAATGATATTTCTCGCGTGAAATGCGGAAATGTTTCGTGTGTCTGTTTATGGGTGTGGGTTTTTTTGAGCGTTGAACCCGGGGGATTTTATGTGCATGGGATTTTTCGAATGATCGGAATTATCAATTCGACGGTAGGATTAGAAGCCGGTGTTAATTCACCTTTGACCGAGCATAATGTGTGTCGCGGTCGTGTAAAAACTGGCTACTTTATGCGGTGACTCTTGCATATACTCGCAATCTTTCAGACATTATACACTCTTGGTGTACACACAATTACACACCAAGAGTCTCGAAGCGAGTGTATGCTCGACGCTCGGACGTTAACCATACCACATAAGAGCATCTGGTGATGATCAGTGATTTACTGTCCTGGCAGTATCAAGTCCTTGGCAATTGGTACATTTCTCTTTATCCTTTCTTCTTTTTTGCCTGTTGGTTTCGCGGCTCTTTAAAGCTCAACCGGAATGAAAATCACCGTTACCGAGGATACAGTCGAAGGGGAGAAAGAACGAAGGAGAGAAAACAGAATGACGAGGAGAATAAGCTTCACTTTGGAAGTATTCGCGGTGAGAAAGCGAGTTTTCGATGATGGATCTGTGATTTTTATAATCAGCGGGAAAAAATACGTCGATGTGGACTATTTAATCGAATTTTAAAAATCTAAAAAATTTTGCCATTTTTCGCCGAATCGGTTTAAATCACTCAAATGCTCGCCGTTTCTTTCCTGATTGAGGTGGACACTCAAACTTGCGCTGATTCTCTTCGCGATTGTTGAGGCTTCGAAATGCCGTTTGGTTCATCGTGATATCTTCGTTTTTCCATTTTTGGCAGATTTTTCAAGTTGGACCATCGATTTTCGCCAATTTTCCCATGCATACCCCTTTGCGTTTTTTTCGCTGATTTTCGACATCAATTTTGAGGGTGAACGAATTTAGCTATCGACATTTAACTTTCACCATTTTTTAAGTCTACTCGAGAGCGTCTCAAAACCCCCCCAAAAAATCTATGTAGCATAATTATCAACATAGTTATGACCACTTGAAATTTCGACTTTTCGACGATTTGAGGAAAGTGGCCCAGAACAGGCCGAATTTTTTTTTTTCAAATTTTCAACCTTTCAAAGACTTATTCGATCGGAAATTTTCCGCTGATTACAAAACCCACCGACTTTTCCTTGAAAACTCGATACTTCGACGAGAAAACAGTGATTAATTGATAAAATGCGTATTATTACATTTTCGGACTGAAATATTGAGTTTTCGATGAAAGATTGGTGTGTTTCGTAATCAGGGGGAAAAGATACATCGATATAGACCATTTAAAATCATTTTTGAAATCCAATATTTTTCTCCATTTTTTGCTGGATTGAGTTGATTCACTAAAATGTTTGCCATTTTTTTTTCGTGTGAGATAGGCTCTCCAACCTATGCTCATTCTCTTCGCAATTATTGAAGCTTCAAAACGCCGTTTGGTTCGTGAGGATATCTTCATTTTTCGATTTTTGGCAGATTTTTAAAGGTCAACCTTCGATTTTCGCCAATTTTCCCATACATACCCCTTTGCGTTTTTTTCGCCAATTTTCAACATCGATTTTAAGGGAGAAGAAATCGAGCTACCGACGTTTAACTTTCACCGTTTTTTAAGTCTACTCGAGAGCGTCTCCAAACCCCCCCAAAAAATGTCGATAGCACAAACAGAAGCGTAGTTATGACCATTTGAAATTTCGTCTTTTCGACGATTCTGAAAAAGTAGCCAAAAACGACGAAAATTGTTTTTTTCGAATTTTCAATCTTTCAGCAGCTTATCCGATCGGAAATTTCCCGCTGATTACGAAATCCACCGACTTTTCCCCGAAAACTCGATATTTCAATGAGAAAATAGAAATTAATTAATAAAATTCAAACAAGGGTCAACTTCCTCAGATCGCATCGACTATTTATTAGAAGAATAATTCAAAAAGTGCATTGAAGTCGACAGAAACTGAACAGTCGGAAGAACTCGACGAGAATAGAAAGATGAAAAACTCGATCGAGTCCGTATCGATTTAATAACGAGAGGCGTACAGGATTTCAAAAAGAAGAACTGCGAAGAAATTATCGCCAAAGATAATCAACGTAAAAACGGATCGTGTTAGAGATCCAGTCTCATTTCTCACACACACACACACACACACCGTCCCGGACGACTGAGCCCTCGAACTGTAAATACAACTGATTATCTCACTCGGCGTCCGTCGGTTTTGTGGTATGAACTTGAAATTCAAAAACAAAAAAGTACCAAGCGAAAAGGAAGAAGTGTTTTCGAGAGCGGAGAATGCAAAGAGGCGAGGTGAAACCGATCGATATGGTGTGCTACACACGAGTGGTAAACACGTGTGATTATCCAACTTCCGATATACAAACGCTGCCTGATCGAACGCGGTGCGAGTCTGAAGAATCATTTCTCGGCGAGGGATCGATTCGAATCGAGGGAAGAAATCGCGAAAAGCTTCGTTCGGAGTGGAGAAAAAAAGCCGGTCGCACGCGCACGCCACAATGTACGTATAGTACAGATACGAGACGTATCATTCCCTACACGAAAGATCGTCAAACACGCGAGAGAAAGAGACGAATCATGAAGAAACGGAGGGGAGGGCGTGAGAGAGAAGAAATACAAGTGCGGTATGACCGTTGCATCTTATCACGATGGTCGCGTGCTGCACCGTCCACGAGCACACGCGTATGCACGAGAATAGCGCAAAACACACAAAGAAGAGACATAGGAAGAGAATACCCCGAGGCACGCGGGTCACAGACCTCACGGAAGAGTTATTATACAGACGCCGAAGACATAACCTAAAACTGAGCTACGGAATTGTACACGTACGTACACGTTTTATACGCACACGCGTTCGTCTGTGTGTACACACAATGTCAAAACGGTCGGATGGAAATTCATCGACGTTCGGAATCGAAGATAGTGTTACGAACGTAACAATTACACGTACATTGTCGACAACGACGTACGAACTGAGACGTCAACTTCGCCGGAAGAAAACGAGTAACGGAGAAGAAAAGACGAATGTAGAAGGCGCGACGACGAGTTCATTTTTCACCCTAAAACAAGCTCGATGTTTTTCGTCGATGGAAACAACAATTTTCATCCTTAACTGAAGATTTGCGTATGAATCAAAATGGGGGCCTTTGCGTTCCCTGACGATAAGCCAATTTCCCGAAAGCGAGAAGGCTGAGCGGTGCGAGATTTAAATACAGGATGTTAAGTTGCATTTGCGCACTGCGAGCGTCAAAAGTGCGCTTGTTACACATCGGCAAGGCGAAAATTACCGCAATGATATGTGCCCACGTGCAGACGGGAAGAAGATCATAAAGAGAAAACTGGAATGTCCTTGGAACGTTCTTCCCATGAAATTCTTCCACGAGCGTGTTCGCCAAAGTGTTTAATTAAACTCGGCTCTTTCGCACAGTGAAAGTATTATATGCATCCAGCACAACGCTGCGCGAATGGGACGAATATATACTGTTGCCTTGCTCCGCCAAGGTCGAGGTGTCCATCGCGCAGCGAACGCATCGCGACATTCAATTTTTCCAAGTTGAATCCACTCACTGAACCGAAGAGAAACTGCGAAAAAGAAAATATGCGACATTCAATATTCCGTCGAGCAGCACTCGAGCCATTTCCTCGGGGAGTGTGGAAAATTCGAAAAGCAAATTCAGGACCAACTACTTGTTTATGGAGATATAATATAAATATATGCAATAATAATTATAATAAACTAGACATATATATTGCGGGCGAGTTTCGAAATTCCAAGTGGAAAAGTTGAAAAATTCCAAGTTTCAAACTTTGGCGATCGATAATTCGTTCGATTTCGGTCGTATGAATTTATAACATCGACTTTTGGGACACCCCGTATATATTCATAACGTATTCGATGTATTCCTCGATTCTTCTTCTCATGGGGAAAAAATTCTCGATTCAATTTATCTTTCAACGTTTCTTTTTCTCCTCCCTTTGTATCGTTACAGTGCAGAGCAAGGTGCGATGCTCGAAGGATCTCATGGAGGTCGATTTCGTCAGGAGCAGTCCGGACGAGAAAATATATCTTCAACAATTGAAGGACTATCCAGGTAAAACGAAAGGAAGAAAAGAAAAAAAAAAAGCATAAACATCCGCATAAACTTTTCATCGCTTCGCACGAGTCTCGCAATTTTCGAGATTATCCGCGTAGGAAATCCGCAAGCGTAATATCCGCCCCGATGCTCTTTTTACGCTCGTCAATTTTACTCTCTATAACGTGCAACAAAATAAATAAAGATGCGCGCACAGAGAGCCGTAATTCGTACGAGGAGAAAAAACAATTTAAAGCGCCTCAGTTTTGCTTTAACGACGAGCACTTTCCATGTTCTTTCGCGCACGACGCGCTCGGGTTACCGTGCCAAAGCAGAGACTTTGTACGCTCTTTTTCCACCAGTTTTTCTCTCACACTCGTACGCGCCATTTGAAAATTTCGAAATGTATTTTTGCCGAAAGCCCACGAGTAACCAGGCCGAAATTTGCATGTGCCAGTACAGAATTGTAGCAAAAAGTGGCTGAATGTTCAATCGTCCTTTGAAAGCAGATTTTCATTGAAATTTTTCCGAATTTTCAGACGAAGCGTGCAAACCGGTGTCGAGAAACGGCGTTGCTACCTTCAGCCTCGCTTTGGACGAGAAAAACATGTCGAGATGTGGAATCACTCGGGTCGTCAACAAGATGACGGTATTGACAAATAACGTTTTTTTTTTCGTCACAAAATGGACCATTTCTTTTTCTTGACGCAATGGAAAATTAATCACCCGAGGAGAGACCTCACTTCTGGAAAACTAGGATCTCTCAATGTCGATGTTACAAGTCGTCATAATTAAAAAGCTACAAACGAGAAAAGATGCTTTTTTCCCTCGCGCGGCTTTCTAAACAATGGATGAAATAATTCTCGACCGGAAGATTGAGAAAATTCGACGGAAAGAAGAAAAGAGAAGACTTTGAGTTGGCAAATTTTTTCAGGGTCAAAAAGTGTACTACCACCGAATCGTAGTCGAGGAACCTTCGGCCACCAGCAAGAGCACATTTACAGTAAAATGTATCGTAACGGAAGTACTTTATCAGTCGGAAATGCCGAGCGGTTTGAATCACACGGCTTCGAGGAGAAGCGTCCTTCCAGCCGGATTTCGGGAAGCCGAGTGAGTCGAAAATTAACTCAAATTAAACACGCACGTTACACCCTCGTGGTGGGCGAATGTTCGTACGATTTTTCGTCTTTTCGAAAAAAATTACGTTTCTCATTGCGATAAAAATGACGGCAAGGGGCCACGATTTCAAGATGGCGAACGGTTGCGTATAAATCAGCGTTTCGCGCGCGATTCCAGCCGAGTCTCTCGTCACGCACGAGAGCGAGGCTTAACGAGGCTCGCCCGCGATTTTACGAACCTCGCGAGTCGAGAGAATGAAGAAGAAAAATGAAGGAGGAAAAACACAATCATTCGTCACGACGTGTACCGCGTCGGACGTTACTCGCTAAATCGAACGGCGGCACAAGCGAACTCGCACGAACGCGCTTAATCAGTTGCACGCGTGTTTGTCATACACGCAGCGACATCCGCGGGAGGAATTCGCGCTCTCAGATCGTTCCTTCGTCTTCATTTTTCGCTCATCTTCCTCTCTCCTCTGTTCCACCTATTTTCCCCGCAAAACGAGATGAAAAGATGAGAAAAAAGCGAGTTACGAAAAGTTAAAAAAGCGAAAATATGAAAAAAGTCTATTATCGCGGAATTGCCGGAAAAGTTCGTTCGAATTACCGACGACGTCGAGTGCAAATCTCCTCGAACGTACATCTCTGTATGTGAAAAATAATGGCGCTGTACGATTTATATATAAATATGTATGACACGGATTCTCAGCGTGCCAACGTTTCGTTCGTTACGCTTGTCGAACACGCGAGACCGTGATTTATTAAAACGTTCCAGTTTAACGTGACCGTTCGTCGTGGGGTCTCCATGCTGCGATGATTTTTCATTTGTTTTATTGCTTCTCTTTTTTCGCGACCCGCAATCACCCGGGAATAACTCTCACGATCGCTAATGGCGAGAAAAATCGAATAAAAAACGGAAACAAAATTAATCGAGGTCGTAGTCTCGCCAAAACTACGGTATAAAATCGGTTCTCGAGCAAATCACTCTAATTTGACCGAGAAGTAAAACGTAAACCGTTTAAAGTTATTCGTTATAAATTTGAAAGGAAAATCCACGTCGAAACGATCCGCACCCAACGAGTTATTAATCGTCAAAGTTTCGGCCGATAGACGGCGCTTTATCGTCATAAAAGTAAAAAACGTATCGTCGTTTCGAGACAATGATTATTGTACTTTTTCATTTCAGGACCGATGACATCGGTGAGATCGCCGGTTCGGCGCCGATACCGAATTTGGGCGTGCGCGTGAGGCAGGGCGACACCCTCGTAACCGACGAGATCACCGTGAGATTAAACACGAAATTGCAGATGGAAATTTTCTTGGACGAAAGTTCGTCGTCGATCTACGGACTCCTGGTGTCTTTTATGCAAGCTACCGACACCGAGACTCAGGAGGAAACGTTCATTTTAAATGGGTACGGAGCCCCCCCCCCCTTGTTCGCCACTCCGACGCTCAAGGATGTGTAAAATATCATTTAGAGAAACATCACGTATTTTTGTTCTTTTTAACGAACCCCTCTGTTTCTCCTCCTTCCAGATGCGCCGTTGATCCTTATCTCTTTCAAAATTTCAAAACGGTAGACGGGCACTTTTTGGTGGCGACGTTCCGCGCCTTCAGATTCACCAATACTCTGTACGTGCAGTTCAGAGGCACCGTCAACGTCTGCCTCGACAAATGCCAAGGGGTAATTATCGTAACTCTCGTGGTCGATTCTGAAAAAGTCGAATTTCCTGTTTTCGGTTCAAAAGGCACGGAAGTAAATTCGTCGTCAGTGTCGTCGGTGGTGGGGAATTCGTCATTTTCTTACCAATTTGTCATCTTTCGTACGCCTGGTTTTTTTCAGATCGAATGCAGCAACGGTGAAATTGGCTACGGAAGGAAGAGAAGGTCCATAGGGGATCGGCCGAAAACGAACGAAGTGTTCGAGGTGAAAACGTCGACGTTTATCAAAGTTGACTTCGAGGGCGACGATATGTTGGACGAAGGTAAAAGTCGCCGGGATTCGTGTCTCGTTCCCGTTTTATTTCTTCTTTTTTCTTCCCTCCCTTTGACTCCCACTCCGCATTGAGCGAGGTTTTCTTTTTTTTTTTCATAATGCAGAACTCTCGGAATTCATCAGAAGAGGGAAGAATCGGACGAACGAACGCTCGGTGGTCGGCGAGGAGATAAGAGAGCAATTAATTTACAAAGAGGAAGTGTTATCCAAGACCGGAACGAGCGGGTCGTATTTCGTTGGAGCCTCGAACAGCCTCCTCGCCTTGCTCTGTCTATTGATATATTTTTGAATAATCGTAACTCAATCATCCGGTAAATCGAGGAAAAAAGGACAATCGCAGGCCCAAACTTTGAAACCCTCGTGTGATACTAAAATAAATCAAGATCATCTCGCGGAGGATTCGTGGCGGAATATATTTTTATTGATGGAGGTAAAACGAGGAAAAAGAAAAAATATACAAAAAAACAACGATCCCGACATGGATTACTCGATATTGATCTTGAATAACTGCCAAAACGAATAAACATTCGAATTTTCGTATCCGGAGATACTCGTCGGCAGTGTTTTGATGTCAATTAACACGAATAATGATAATAATAATAATCTCGACGTCGAGTCGAATAAACTGTAATAGAAAAAAAGTTGCCAATTGCCCGGATGAGAAAATCAAAGCTCTTGCGAAATCTGCTTGCGAAAACCGCCGAGTAAAAAAATCTGTAAAAAAACGTCATACTTCGCACAAACTCAAAGACCGACGCGACCTCGGTGCGAGTTGGGCGTTAAGGCGATATTTCGTCATTTTTAATAAACTTGGCAAAAAACGAAAATGAAAATAAAATGGTTTTTCAACGTGGAATGTCTTTGAGAAAAAAGTTGTGTCAAAAATATACGCAGTGTCCGATACGTCCGAAGAATACAAGGAAAAGGGAACTTGGGCTACATTCTGAAAACGCCGTATTTACTTTCCGGCATGGGAGCGTTTAGGCACGCGGCTAAACTGAGAGCGATGACTCGTCTGGTATCGACAGGATCTATGACCCCGTCGTCCCACAGTCTGCGGGAAAATGAACGTTTGTATATGCATGTACCTCTCGGAGGGTCTCGAAACTCGTGAATATTTCAATATTCATTGATTTTTCTTACCTGGCGCTGGAATAATACGGGCTGCCTTGTTCCTCGAATTGCTTCAGAATAGGAATCCTTAAATTATCCTCCTCCTCCTTCGTCCACTCTTTTCCATCTCGAGCTCGCTGGTCCCGAGTTATTTGCGCCAAAACTCCGGCCGCTTGTTCGCCTCCCATCACCGATATTCTCGAATTCGGCCAGGAGTAAAGAAATCGAGGCGAATAAGCTCTGCCGCACATTCCTTGAAAAAACAAATATCGTCACAAATTGCGTAACGCAAAGTATGTAAAACGCGCGTCGCAAGAAAGTATACTCGGAATTTAATGTATAACTTTATCGTTCGGGATATGAGAAACGGGTGTAGTGAAAAGATAATTTCGCAAAAATTAAAAAAAATTTTTTTTTTTTCAAAGGCGAATTTCATTACCGTTACTTTCTTTCGCGTTTATTCGCGCATGAATCGGGTTAATCGGGTTTATTTTTACGCCGGATTCTCGACAAAAAAAAAGAGAAGAGATGAGGGATGATTTCTTGTAATTAAATTTCGTTGAATTAACCGTAATTTCCTGCGCCGTGCGATCCTCCGATAACGACTGTAATTTTCGGTACTTTGGCACACGCTACAGCCATTACCATTTTGGCTCCGTTTTTCGCTATTCCCCCGGCTTCTGCGTCTTTCCCAGGCATGAAACCTGAAATAAAAAAAGACGAACATGCATAAACGATGCGCCGAGGATACTCGACGGTGTCCGCAGAGGTGGGAGCTCGACGAACCTGTGATGTTTTGCAGAAAAATCAGTGGATATTTCCGCTGGGCGCACAGCTGAACAAAGTGAGCACCCTTGAGTGCACTTTCGGAAAAAAGAACTCCGTTGTTGGCGACGATACCGACGGTGAAACCGTGAATTTTGGCAAATCCGGTAACCAACGTTTCCCCATATTGAGCTTTGAACTCGTCGAATCGCGAGCCATCGATTATTCTCGCTATAACTTCTTTAACGTCGAACGGTTTTTTCAAATTAGTCCCGACAATCCCGTAAATTTCATCCGGCGAGTGGACGGGCTCTTGGAATTCAGCGTCTATCCTCACATCCGCTGCTTTCCTGACGTGCAGATTTTGAACGATACGACGCGCCAAATAGAGGGCGTGATGGTCATCGACCGCAAAATGATCCGTGACCCCGGATGTTCTATTTACATCAATAACAAAATCCTATAAATAAATAAAATTTCGTCCTCGCTGTGAATAAAATCGATGAAATTCTCTCGACAAAAAAAAATAGGAAAAACATAACACGGTCCTCGCTCGAATTATCAAAATAATATTGCGTCCAACGCTTTTCGTCACTTTCTTTTTGTCTCTTTCGAGAATATTTTTGTACGAATGACAAGATTACCGACAATGGAGAGTAGCGCCGCCCAGATCTTCGGAGGTAACGACCTCGCCGGTGGAAGCTTTGACCAAAGGTGGTCCGGCCAAAAAAATTGTTCCCTGCTTGTCGATTATTATGTTCTCGTCGGCCATCGCTGGTACATACGCACCCCCGGCTGTGCAGCTTCCCATTACCACTGCGATCTGCGCTATTCCTTCGGCGCTCATGTTCGCCTGGACTCGAACAAAATAAATAAACATGAAAATTTGAAATATTCATTCAATCATTTACTGTTTCAATTATGTTTGTTTGCGTTGGATTTTTCAAAACGATTTCACGTTTGGAAATAGTCGCTTGTATGTTTTTCCTCGCACTTGCCTGATTGAAGAATATTCTTCCGAAATGTTCCTTGTCCGGAAATACATCGGCCTGTCGTGGCAAATTTGCACCCCCGCTGTCGACCAGGTAAACACAAGACAGACGATTTTCTCTCGCCACTTCTTGAGCCCTCAGATGTTTTTTCACGGTTATGGGGTAATACGAACCGCCCTTGACGGTCGCATCATTCGCAACAATGACGCACAGATTTCTTTGTCGTAATTTCGGATTTGCATTATTATGATTATCTTTGTTTTTCGGTGAAGCTACTTTGAGCGTTGGAAGCTATTTTTTTTGCTAATTTACTCGAAATTGTATGTTTCTTTTTGGTCAAAAAAATAAAATTTCTTTCTTTATAACGGAGATGTTATTATGGTTGACGTAAATAACAGTGATTACCCCTCGATTTTACCGATACCGGTGATAATACCACCAGCCGGTACTTCCTCTTTGCCGTACATCTCAAAGCCGGCGAGTTGCGATAATTCTAAAAATGGCGACCCGTCGTCCAAAAGTGCATCGATACGATCGCGCGGTAATAGCTTGCCTTTGCTCGTGTGTCTATCTCGTGCTTTTATCCCCCCGCCTTCGAGTATTTTTTCCACAGTGGTTTTAAGACGCTTCACGACTTTTTCCATTTCCACATAATTCTCCTTGAATGACGGAGGTTCATGGTGTAGGGGGGGGTGCATGTGTAAACATATACTTGCGCGTGTGTGTTCATTTCAATTTCGATTGGAAAACAAGAAGGCGCGCAACGTCCCGATTAATCGTGGACTGTACTGACTGTACACGTGTATACTATATAAGAGCTTTGAGATAAGCGCGTTGTTGGTGAGCTGGCAAATTTGCGTGGCTCTCCGCAACGACCTGAGGCTTTGACCTTCAAATTGCCCCGAAAAATGAATTGTGCGACATAAAGTTTACGAACATTTGAAAACAATGTTGGATCCGAAAAAAGATTCGGGCCCGAGTTGTATTCAACTCGTATGACTTGTTATGTTTTTCGATCGCTTCGCTTCAACGCAACATACCGCAACGACGTTACAGAGAATCTCAAAGGTAAATAAAAACAGCGACAAACCGGCAAATTTCTAACCTGATAGATGGGAGAAGAACGATTTTGCGAGCTGCCGATAACGGAGACTGCGTCGTGATAACATCTTGATAAATGGCGAAAACTTCTCGAGACATATCGGTACCTTATAAACATTTTTCTTGCAACGCGTGAATCTCTACTACTGTACAAACGGAATGGACACGATCGAAACACGCGGCGATCTTCTTGGATATACTTCGACAATAATCTACTCAACTGCTCAACGCCGCGTACGATAATGCAGCGCGTGCGACCGATTGCATATTTATTGAGCGTCGCGTTTGAGCCGAGCGCCATCTTTTGAAAAAATTTGCAAGCTGGAAAAAACAGGCCCTCTTGTACCGAGTGCAGCATAGTAGAAACAAAAACATTATCAGCGCTATACTTATTTGATCCGCTTCTCTATTAAACTATTCGTAAAGACATTAAAAATGAAAATAATCCATAAATTTTGGTGCTGAGCTAAAGTTTTTTGCG
Source organism: Heteropelma amictum (assembly GCA_959613375.1). Classification (NCBI taxonomy): domain Eukaryota; kingdom Metazoa; phylum Arthropoda; class Insecta; order Hymenoptera; family Ichneumonidae; genus Heteropelma; species Heteropelma amictum. Next base: position 31,876,301 of record OY390722.1, on the reverse strand, counting down.
CCATGTGCAGTAACGATGTATCTGTTACGCCCGACATTACCAACTTTTCATATTTGCGCAGACTCGTAGCTGTGTCTCACCACGTTTATACGTCCAAATGTACAAACATGTCCAAGCACGAATTAGTACGAACGCTTGCCGTGTAAACAGGAGTACAAGTTGGAATGGCTGCCGTATTGGCGCTGCGTTGCATTATTTACTGACAGTTTATCACAAAATCGTTCTCCGATAGCGCTCGAATTTCGCATTAAATTTCTTCACATTTACGCTCTGCGTAGGTTTGCAGTTTACAAAAATACTTTGCCAAGAGGAACAAAATGCCGAATTTGACGACGATAGCTCAATATCCTTTGAAGGTAAATAACTACGAAGAAATATATCCTTCGTCGGAATGATCGCGTAATTGCGTCACTATTTTACGCATATTAAAAGTGTACTCGTCTCTCGCTTGTCATGTGCTCATTTCGTACCATTGTCATCATAAAAAACGTCTCTACGAGCTGGTCAATACCTCCCAGTTTGTGCGCGTGTATGGATCTGTGTTATTTCATGGTCAAATTCTCGATCCTCTTATTCGCCCACTCCCCATTTAAAATGCTAATCCGGAAGTGACTCTGGAATAAAACCCAAAGTTTCTCTCGTATATGACGAAAAATGACGATATGCAGATTTTCTCGTTACATCTCCAACACAGTGTGCATACATCTAAAATTCCGACAATTATTCGAAAGACTCGTTTATTATATAAGTGAAACACAGGCGAGGGCGAAAGGGAAGCGAATCTCGTGTACGAAACTCGATACCGTACTACCTTGAGTTTGCACGACTGAAATCGATTCTTTGTTAAAGAAGAAAACCTGTTTGAAATTCTATACTCTTCCTTCGAGCAATTTCCGAATGGAATATTTCATTTTTTCCTGATAAACAATCGTCAGCGTTTGTACATCCATGTAACAAAAATGATAAATAAAATTTACCTACAACCCCTAAACTTTAAACCCTCGTTATTGACACAAAATAATCATCATTACAAAAGTTATTACAGATCTTATTCTCAGCCTTGGATCTGTAAAAATGATTTGTTTCTCAAATTTCAGGTTATATTTTCCATCCACTTGGTTCTCACGACATGGTGAGAAATTATTTAGAATGACGCGGTGGGGAAAAAAACTTTGAAAAAATGCAAAATAACGAAAGCTCTCCTTTTTGTTGTTTCGTTCTCAAGGGGCATGCAGGGAAATTGGTGTCCAAAGTCCGTCATGTTTTACAATCTTTTATTTTTCGTCTGCTTACTGTGGGCTATTCACAATATCGAGTCGGATGAACCGCTGCAATTTGTAAGTTCGACGACCGCGCTGAATCTCCGTCCGACATGATCTTCCCAAGATTCCATCTCGATATTTTTCTTTGCCAGGCACTTTTCATAAATGTACTATCCATATTGTTCGACGTCGTCACCCTGGCGGTCAGTTTTCCGAGCGAGTGTAAGTATCGCAATTTTCTTGTTTCCGAGTCGAGAGCAATTTGGTAGAGAATAAAGAAACAGCGTAACGAGTATATCAAAGCAATCGACGGTTCTTCCCGTAAGCAAAATTAATGAATTTCAATCGACGCTTTTGCATCCCTTTTTCTCTCTCTCTCCGATCACGCTGCAGAAGATCTATGCGTCTGTTTGATCGCACCCGACTGTTATATCGTAGCAGGTGCGTCCGAGAAGTTTAGCGCGGCTATCATGATAATAAACATGCTAGTACGCTTAGTCACCAGCGGTTTTCTATTGAGGATCGGACAAGCCAGAGGTGGAACTTTGGCGACCATTTTCCCTCCCGGTCCTGGTATGGGTGCGTAAAATGCAATTTACACAATATCGATTTGCACCGTAATTTCTCTGAGACGTCACGGCAATCGCTTCTTTTTTCACCGCAGAATTCAGTAGCAGACAGCAGTACGAGGACATATCTTATCCGGTACCGCAGAATTCCGATTTCGTTGGAATTTAGAGGTGAATTTTGGATACCGGAGGCCATGAAAATCATCGAGATGGAAGACGATCTTCCTTCTCGGCTGTACAGTTATTTATACGTTATGTTTTATAATTGAAAGAAACAAGGAACGCAACGAAACGTCGAAAAAACGGAAATTATGCGTGTTTCGCTAAACCGCCAAGTATCTAATGATTTCTAAAATATCCGCAATGTTCCCACGAAATGTTATTCTTGAATGCCTCGAATTACTCAACGTCACGTTTCACAAAGTAAATAAGCTTGAAAGATTTTATAAAAAACACTGACCACATATCCCGTGTATCACAGAAATAATACTCACTCGCACGTACTGGAAAGCTTGATGGAGTGGAAAACATCGTACACCTTGCAAAGTCACGAACGACCTGGCAATAAATGGTACGAGTTATTTTTCACTCGCTAAACACATGATCGTTAATGCGAAGAAAATTAAATTCAATGTTTCTCAAGCTGTACATTATCTCGATTATTTCGAGGCAATCTATGTATATTTTTACCGTCGGACGCAGTAATAAAATAATATTCAAAACCAAAGACGTTTTTCCTCCTATAATCTGCGTGGAGAATGGAAACGCAACAATATTTATTTTTCAAACAACTTTCGAATAATCCCGCGCGTTTCTCGAGCCCGGGGCCGTTCAGTGGTGGCGCGCGTGTCGCGTGCCGCCGCGGAGGGGCGCAGGGAGAGAGAGCGAGAGCATAAACAGGCAATCGGTGAGGAGCGAGTTTTCAGTAGTGTGCGTGACGTCGGTCGGGTGGCTCCGCACGCGGTTTCACCGCGAAACCTGACTCGCTGGATGTTCGGAAACATGGCGGCCAGCGACGACGAGCCGATGCATCTCTACGAGGTTTTTCAAAACTGCTTCAATAAAATCGCCAACAAGCAGTCCGGTGAGTTGGACGACATTGCTGGATAATATTTGTGTGGTTTTTTTCGTATGAATAAACAATCACGTGTACGTGCGCGTTCGCCCAAGCTCACGGCAACCTCGTGACGTTAAACACCCCCGTGGTCGTCGTAATTAAACGTACTACGAAGGTGCCCCCGTACCCGGGGGAGCAGTTGTTGTTTAATACACGTTGGTTACACGAGAACCAAGTGCAAGAGCGAAAATCGGACAAAGAGAATGAGAGAGAAAAAGATGAAATGATAAAGAAACGATCGGCGAAGGGAGAGGGACGTGAAACGATAGAAATTGATGGATGGGGCGACGAGCGCGTGTGTCTGTTTCTCTGGAAAAGCTGCTTGTTCGGTTTTTTTTTCTCCGTCACATTGTACGCGGACAAGTTTAAATGCTCGACGTATCAAGTGGCAAATTCACACAAAGAGTGTCGGTGTCGTTTCCCCTTGTTTTTTCTATTAACATTATCGTTCCATCGAGCTGACAAATCGCGCGAGTATAATTATTCTATTCCTCAAAACGTTCGAGCCGTGGTGGAGAAGTCGACCGGCTCGCTGACGCCCTGCGCCAACCTCGCGTCGATCAGCCCCGGTCCTCAAGACGCTTTTTTTTCTCTCGGGGAAAGCATCGCGCTGTGTTTTGGTTCGCTTGTCAATGTGCCGTACGGTGCTGCCCCTGTGGGGTTTTTCACACATCCCTTCGTGTAGTTTATCCCCCCCCCCCGCCGTTCGCCCGTCCCTACATACGCTGGCTCGGTTACGTTCTTTCTGTCGTAGTGCGCGCGCACGTACGTTCGCAAAGCCTAAAAAGCGAGCAGCCAAAGAAATAAAGAAACGTCCTCGATATTTTTCGATGAACCAAGATTCACATAGTTGTATTTATCAAGTTTTGTACGCTATTTGGGTCTCTCGTGATCATATATTATTATAGGTTATGGCGAATGGATTAAACTTTCATAAACTCTCTCGCGGTATTGTTTTTGCATCATTCGCGTCTCTCGACACTATTTTCTCTTCATTATCGTTCCTTATTATCAAACGAGTTTACCGGTACCGATATATATATATATATATATATATACACATATACAGAGAGAGAGAGAGAGAGTGGGGAGAATTCCACGATGATACGAGAGAGCGGGATTCTTATTTCATCGAGAATATACAAACGACATCGGTAGAGTAGCTACACCTGCCCTGTTGTGAGTCCTGTGTGCTATATGGACGTTGCAATATATGTATACATACGTACACGCACATCGCGCATTGCCACAAGCCTTTCAGTGGTTCTCAATCGTGCATACATATCTCGTTCAATGAAGCTCCTTGTAACCAACAGAATCCCCCAGAAATCCTATTTTGCATCTTTACAACAAGCATATCGAGGCAAAAAGCTCGATCCACGAACGGTTCCTGTGTTATGGAGCCATAAAATTAAACGAAAACAAACGACTGGAAAAAGCGTTGCCCGCTTCCGACTGAAAATTCTCATCTGCTCGGTATCTCGCGATTTCTCGCAAAAAAAAATGCCCAAAAGCTTCGATAACCTCAAATCTTTTTCTCCCGTCATTAAAATTACAACTCAAAGCATGGAAATCGATATCGAGTCGCAGTTTTCGTAATCACGACGCTCGTGAACGTGTCAAAAGAGAAATTCCGAAAACATACGTATTTCAAATACGTAAATTACCGGAAAGAAAGGAAAAGACGAAACGACCGTTTGGCAATCGTCCTGTTCGAGAGGCATATTCGCGTCGCGTAGGGAAAATTGCGATCGGTTCGACGTCACGATCGTCGCGAGTCAGCCGCGGCGCAATTTATGCTCTCGATTGATATCCTCTCTAGCTGCAGGATGATCAGTCGATCGAGCGGTCTCAATCGTGTCTCGTTAACGATTTAAGAATCCCAGACACAACACTCGTGACTTGTTTCTTCTCTCCCCCCTCCCCTCCTCTTTATATCGCTCTTTTACCGAAAGTATCACCGAGGGAGTGACACCGTGATGCACCTGTCTCTCGTTTTCTCTCTTTCCCCCCCTCCTTCCTCCTCTCCCATCGGCCCTAGCGTTTCTTCTTTAATTCCTTTTTTTTCCATCATTTTTCACTTCGTTCTTCAGCTTTTCTCTCTCTCTCCCTTTTCTCTCGTACAGGAGAGAGGGAAGGACGTGTAATTTCGTGACGCTGCGATTGGCAACGTTAAACGTTCGCTCCGAAAGTCCCGTTACTCGGTGCATTTTTCGCAAAAAAAAAAAAAAGGGGGAAAAAAAATGAAAAACTCGGCTAGCTCCGAGTTGGAAGCATCTGCTGCTCTCCGAGCGCTCCTCCGCCCCGTATAACGCGCCTTTGCGGGCTTTGCTCCTTGCTGCCCGGACCCACGTCGTTCTTTCGAATCCCCCGTCGTTGCTCGGCTATATTCGTCCCACCGTTTCGTCATCTTCAGGCCCGAACGCCATCTTTCTTTTTTTTCTCTCGTATTTCAATGAAAATTCACACACGACACTGAAATTCGTCCTTGATTCTCCTCTCGTACGTTTTCGAAACGAGAATTTCACAATTTCCTCAGCCTCAAACTTTTCCACAAAGCCACGATGATTTTCCATCAATACCAAAGCGATTTTCGTCCCGAGAGGTGTAAAAAATCGCGAAACTCGCGTTTACCGATCTGTCAATCGGACGAACGATGATCAACGAAATTCGCAAATGGTCGTCACGAAAATCCATTTTTGTACACTTACATTCATCTTCATGGTCGTCTGTGACGTTTTTTTTTTTTTTTTTTTTTTATACATTCTCAAGGACCGGCGAGAAGGGAGTGGGGGGCGGTGACACACGAGAAAAAACTTGTCGTTTTACGATAGGATATTCCAAACGATTTTTAAAACCTGTGAGTCTGCTCCAAAGTGCCGGACATCTGTTTAGGAAAAGAAGGATCGAGTGAATGAGCGAGCCAGAGGGTATAAGTGTGTGAGTGATTTCGTGCGTATGAGTGAGAGAGAGAGAGAGAATATTTTTGGGGCCCCGTAGTATGCACAACGGTTCGAAACCGCGAGCACCAGAAATGTGCAGCCGGTAAAAGCATGAAAGCCCGATGGCGCCTTCCGACTGGTACCCCGCAGGGGCACAGATTTTTCGGGACCAACAAAGCAGGTGTTACTGTTTCGCCAACGTCATTTCGAGCTCGAATGAAACGCGAAAAGACAGAGGCGAACAAACGCCTGTACATACACACATCGATCGAATAATCAAGTCGAATCGATCGGGGCTCAACGAAAACACGAACTTTCCCCACTTTTTCCATCGATTTTCGTTCCTTCTCCACTTTTCCCCTTACGAGTGTCGTATAATTTTGAACATGACGAAAAAACAAGTCGCAGAGCGCGAACTTTGAAGCCGCCATTCGTGCTCTTGAGCATCATCGAGATCAAAGCGTCTTTTCCTCGATGTTTCCCATCTTTCGGGAGTTTTCCGCAAAGATACGACGATGAAAAGAGTGTCAAAAGACGCGTATCGCGAAGTGCATACGGCGGTTGTACAAATTACAGCGAACTGTGAAGCAAACAGTAAACAAAGAGGAGGGAGGGAGGGGAACGGGTTTTTTTTCAAAGTCTGGCTCGTTTATCCTCGAAGGGCGAATCGGTACATCGAATTTTACATCGATCGATGTAAAATTCGCAAAGATCGGAGAACGCGTCGTTTCCTCTCCTTTTGGCGCCTGTTAAAGAAGGGGAGAGAGAGAGTTGAGTTGAGTTGGTTTATTTATGCCATGGTATACACCTTCAGGCAATAAAATTATAAAAGAGTATTAAACATAGCGCAGAAAAGAAACAAAGGCAGTGCTACTGCAGTCATGAAGACAGTAGCACATAGAAGAAGATGCAATAAAGTAAAAACAGATTGAGTATTTGTTTAAATATGTGCTTAAAATTAAATAGCGCGATATAACATCGTAAGTAAGAATACAAATAAAATAAATAATAAATAGAGGCAGTGGCCTAGTGGTAACGCGCCCGGCTCACACCCGGTGGGTCCGGGTTCGATTCCCGCCGCCGACGCCAATGGATTTTTCTAAGTGTCTTAAACTGTTCTCTCGTGGTTCGAAACCCACGTAAAAAAGTAGGTCTATTGGAGGAAATCCACCCACCCAGAAAAACAGAGGAGGTACGAGGAGATGATACAGAATGGGTAATAGTTGGGTGGGTGGCTCGTAAAAACCCGTAAAGGGTGTGCAAGTAAAACTCCCCAATTATTATTATTAATAAATAATAAATAGATAATAGATAGGATCCTCATCTTCTATACAATCTGGAAGTATAGTTACAATAATGGAGGTGGAGGGTTAGGATAGAGAAGTAGTAGAAGAAGTCGAGAGAGAGAGAGAGAGAGAGAGAGAGAGAGAGAGAGCAGGTAACGGATACACACGGGTCACCTGTTGAACTCTCCGGACTGTGGGATGAATCGCGAAAGAGGGTTGCAAAAGTTCTGAGCTTTCCCGCAGTCAGCTCTCCGCGGTGTGTTACAAACGCGCCGCGCTGAGAGAGAAAACGCGTGAATGAAAATGCAACGACACAAGAAGCAGGCAGGATCAGGCAGGATTGGGTAGTTGCCGAGTCTGTTATATAGAAGTATAACGGTGGGTTATAGCACGGCCCAAGGGGTGGTGGCCAAGAACATCGGACACGTGCGACTCACGTGCCGCGGCACGCGTTTGCGTTTTGCGTCCGCGCCGTCGTCAAATCCTTTGTCTCTCTCTCTCTTCCTCCCTCTCCCTCACCCGCTCCGCGACGCTTTCTCTCGGAAATTGGAAAATTGACTCAACACCCAATCAAATCTCTACCATTTTCCAACATCGATACCGCGAGATGAAAATCATGCGTATTTCAATGTCATCCGACCGTTTCACGTTTTCATCCTTGTTTCTTCATTTTGCGCGTCTATTTTCGCCCCGAAACGCGACAAATTCCATTGTTTCGTTCCATCGATCAATCTCCGTGTATTTTCGGAACGCTTTGCGTTCGCGAGCTCGATTTTTATCGGCGAATTCGAACGTTCCATTCGACCCCGTTGATAATGAAATTAGCTTCGATCCCTGACTTACCGACCGAGAACGAGCTTTCTAGAACAATTTTCGCCGCCGTATTTTCTCCGCGTTTTTTGCTGGTTAATTCCACAATCGCTGAAATACCGCGTGACGTAGGAATCTCAACGAGTTTCCGGCACAAACGATCCAATTTTGACGAACTTGATCTTTTTTCCTTCTTATCTTCCGATCTACAACGCGACATTGTCATTTTCGTCACTCGGAGGCTTTTACGTAATTTGTTATCGCGCTCGTCGTATTTTCCATCGATTTCACACATTTCTTCGTATCACGTATTCGATTATCATTTTCCAACCGCGTCCCTCTCAAACCGGCGCCCAATTCATTCTTTCGCACCAACAAACAGCGTCCGCTTTCTTTTCTAACCTAAAAAAAAAACGAAACTCACGTTGACCCGAGAATCTCCATCCCCCGCATCCAGCCGCGTGAAAATCGCGAGAAACGCGAGTCGCCGAGTCGAAAATTGACAAACGTTGAAATTTATTATTATTATCATTATCCGCTACGTAAACTTTTAGCATTGAGAGCCCCTGAATGGTTTTACGGGCCCCGAAGTTCGACGCCACTGTCCCGCGTTGGGCCCCTTCTAGTGTAACACACACGAAGGGGCGTAGAGGCGGAGGAGGGAGGGAGGGGGGGGGGCAACGACAGCTGCTGCCTGCTACGGCAGTCGTCTCCCTTTTCTCCGGTCCCGAGTCTCTCTCTCTCTCGACCCGTCTTCCTCTTGCCGTCCCCTCGTTCTCAATTTTTTTTTCTTTTTCCCACTGGCTTTCAAATACTCCTCGCCCTGATCTCTCCCCCCCCCCCTCCCCCTCCTCCTCCCTCTTGTCCCACGTACGAACCCCACCAAACGATTCGGTCGCGTGGCAGGCAGCAAGCACTCTTTTATTCTTCCTCCTCCTCCTCTTCTTATTCTTCTTCATACTCCTCCACACACGGAGGAAAACGAAAACAAAAAGTAACGATACTCGTTCATATTCTCTTTATCCCGCAAAAGCTGGCGCAATCATCGAGTCGCTCTCTTCGGGCTTTTATTTCAACGTCCGAAACTCGCAAACGCGCAAAAGTCCATTCTTCACGCCTCTCGTGGCGTTCAACTCGTCCTGTAAACACATAAAGCGAGAGAACGAAAGTTTCCCCCTGCGAATCGCCATTATTTCGCGATCTCGAAGGAGAAAATGTGAATTTGAAAAAAGCGACGAAAAAAAAATGTCGAACGAAGCGAGAGATCGTGGAGGAAAAGTCTGGATTTTTTAGAGTCAAGGAAATCTTGGATGTTTTTTTTTTTTTTTTTTTTTTTTTCCCCACCTTGCTCCATATTTTCTTCTTCGAGGCTGGAATATCACGAGAGCGGGATGATTTTGAGAGAAGCGAGATGAAAGGGAATAGGGCGGATGAAATACGGCGGGAAATTCGTGTTTCAGGTTGGGCACCAGTGGCTACCTGAACCACCTCCCCCCTTCTCGTCTTTCCCAAAGTTTTTTTTCTCGTCCTCGTCTCTCTCTCTCTCTCTTTTTTCTCCCCTCGACTCTGAATCTATTCTCCCGGTATAAAGTGTACAGTATCCCCATGGTGCATTGGCCAACCCCCTCTGACGATTTATCGAGGGTTCCACGAGCTTGGCCGGAGATCATTCCCTTCTCCGCGATGTGAACCTGAGTCGTTTTTATCTATGAGGTTCACACTTTGCATCTCTCTCTCTCTCTCGCTCTCTCTCTCTCGGTCATTTTTACATTATTCTTACATGCATGTGTGCATAAGGTGTACACGAGGTTTACCTGCCGAACAAGACGACAATCCCCGGGTCGCGTGGCAGGCCTGTACCGGCCGAGACCGCACAATAAATTCATCATTTCAAACGTTTTTCATTCTTTTGTATATATTCTATGCCCCCGAAGCTTGCACACACAGACGCTGTCTCACACACACACACACACAGTCATAATCGCTGGACCGCGGTACGAAATTTTTCGGCAGCATCCGACAGTCGCGGGGGCTTCTTCTCAACTATCTTCTTCGTTCCAATCGATCGTTTCGTTTCGAAATTGACCGATTCGACAACGAAAATCACTCGTTCGTCATTTATTTTTGCCGACAAGAGGAACGAAAATTCGAGTTGTACCAAAATCGTACTAAATTCATCGCGAGTTACCCGCGTGAACCCCCTTAATCGATGTATTTTTTCTCCTGGTTGTATAATCCGTGCAAGTTTTTTCATTTTGCCAATAAAGAACGGACCAGTTTGTCGAGCGATCTTTTTACGAGACGTCCGGAGGCTGCACAATTTTGTCAAATCGGGCATTTTTCGCCGCCGTAATCCGATGAGGGCGCCCGCTGCATCGTCTCGCCTTTTCTCTCGTCCGGTCGGAGCGCGTTATTTATTTATTCCTTTTTTCTTCGGGCGCTTTTTTTTTAATCGCACAACGACGAAGATAATAAGATGGGAATTTTCAGAGTACCACAGCAGCCCTTTGTCAACGCCATGCCGTGGGCGAGGTTATTGCGCACCGATGTGCACTTGAAGTTTACATCGCGCGTTGATCCGTAAAGCGAAAAAAGAGTCGAGGTGCGCGATCGACGTATCGCGGCCGCATTGAATGTCACGCTCCTTCTCTCCCCCTTTTTTTGCTCCCGCATCGTCCGCCGAAAACGTGACGTCGAATTTTTGCATCTCCGAGACGCACCGTCGGTTTCAGCATCGTCGAAAAATGATCTTCGCACTCTCGTGAAACTTCGCGATAACCGTGAAACAGACGACGGAAAAAAATCGAACTAAAGCCACGCGATGAAAACGCTCAAAAAAAGTATCTTTTTTTTTCGCGTTTTTAAAATTCTTCAAAAAATACAGTATCGAAATTCGATTCTCGGATTCGCTTTGGATCGAACAAATTTTTGTAAATAAATCAACGAAACAAAGTGGCGCTGTGGGAGAATAAAAATGTCCGTCCCGTTACGTCGCGTCAGTCGCGGAGCGGCTTGACACTTTGCGCTACTGTTTCGCTCGTTGCGACGACTCGTCGAGGCTGCTTCGAGCGGGAAATCGATCTGACGTTCGGTCCACGATCCGTCGGGCGGTCGATCGGCTAGCGAAAAAGTTTCCGGATAGCGCGAGGGGGGGAGGGAAAGACGATAGCAGCAGGGAAAGCCATCCCGATGGTGAACGTGACGACACTACGTCACAGAGAGGTCCAGCAAGGTTACGAGCAATTTTCTGAGGATGACACGAGTGTCTCCGCGCTGTGAGAATTTAGTCTGTCCTTTGATGCATGATATTGCTTGTCCGAGAGTATATAATTTCGCGGTAACGCGCCACACGGTTCGCCAAACGTGTCACAACCAAGCCGAAACCGTTGGGATTCATAGTTATCTCGTAGATACGTATGTATGGGCCATTTCGAGTCAAATCGACCACGCTCCGCGTCCAGCCTCGCGCTCTCTCGATTCAGCCCCTCGAAATTCATGCCTCTTTCCTTCACCGCACTCCGAAAGAGGCTCCTCTTGTCTCTTTTTATCGCGCGTGAAATCGTGATGAGATTCGCGCGAATCCGAGCAATGCCGAGTTTGAAAAGTCGGTCGATTTTTCGTTGAACGCCTCGTACGCAGCAGAGTCCCGCCGAACGACCGTCGTTTTCCCTGCCACTACCGGAAACCGATGCCTTTTCCGTCCCTTCCAGTCGGAGTTGCCATTATCTCTACGCGCAATCCGTCAAATTTGTTAATCCTTCCGTCGTTTCATGTCCTCCGGACCCCCATTGAACTTACTCCCAGACTCGCTATTTACGAACGCGCGGAAATACTTTTTTTCGTCTTGTGCAGAAATTTTCATGTTTTATCCTGTTACAGAAAAGCCCGGTTTCCAATCACCGTATGGCCCCGCAATGGACAATGGAATGGTGAGTTGAGGCTTTATCTTCGATCGATATTATCGCGTTTTCTTTTAGACTTCCGGAAACATTTGACGTACCATTTTTTTTTTTTTTTTTTTTTCCGTTTAAAACGATGCAACGCCTCGTTCAATTATATTACTCATTGTTCCGTAATGTCATTAGTTACATGCACATCTTTCAGCGGATTTGAAAATAATAATCAATGGCAAAAAAAATGGCACGTGCAGTTTGAAAATTGTATTTTATTCCGGTCTCGCTCCGCGTTCATAAATTTACCCGCGCGTCGCTGTTTTATTGGGGATTAATCGACGTTTTTTTTCTTCCTCCTCCTCAGTGCTGTATTTATACCACTTTGCGAATAAGAAAAAATCGGAGGCTGTTGCGTTCATAGCACGCGAGTGGAGAAAAAACCTACCTGAGAAAAAGTTACTTATTCTTCCGCTCTTCTTTGTACTTGCTCTCGAGACTTGGACCCCTCCTAACTCTCTCCCTCTCTCTCTCTCTATCTTTCTCTGCCTGCTTCACCCTCGACATAATCTGAAAACTTTCGTGCCGGCGATATTTTCGCACAGTGACTGTCATTCGCGATTTTTCCTCTCCTGGACCGGGAAAACATTACGAAAATTGCGAATATTCAAAAATTCGAAAAGTTCGAAATATCGCTCGCACTTTTGACGAAACATTTTTCCATCACGCGTGGTCCAAATGCGGCGGAAAGCATAGTCGGAATTCTTGAATTCACATTTTCCCGATCAATATCGCGAGAACGACGTGGAAAATGATGAAATTTTTCAAGACGATTTTCCGCGACGGAAAATCGTTGGAGAGAGAAAAAAAATGCAGCGGCGAACCGAATTTTCGAGGTCGCGTACCCCCTTAAGGGATGCGAAAATTTTCGTAACCTTTTGTCTCACAGGGTCGAGTTGAATACCACTGTGGCTCTCGAGTTTAATATCACTCACGATCTCTTTTTCTCTCGCTCCTCGGCAGCCATGTACTTTATACAGCATCGTACAACTCATTTCTTCTTCCCTTATTTGCTCATTCCACTCGAACCCGCGGGTACTTAATTCACCGCTCGTCCTCCATTATCCAAATATCGCCGCGGAATATCCGCGTCAAATTCTACACGAGCAATCGCTGTTTTTCACGATTACAAAAAATACACGTAAATTTGATACTCCAAAAATATTTGCTCCATGTCGAGAGGCGTAGTTGACGATTTTCCGATACCAGCGACATTGTTTCACAAATCGCCCGCAAAGTGCCGGAATACGCGTGAAATTTACCGAAATTATCAGCGTTTTTTTCGTCCCGCGTTTCGCACGATTTTTGCTTCGATATCGAGCTACGAAAAAAACTTGAAAAAATCGCTGTTTATCACGATTACAAAAAATACACGTAAATTTGATACTCGAAAAATATTTGCTCCATGTCGAGAGGCGTAGTTGACGATTTTTCGATACCAGCGACATTGTTTCACAAATCGCCCGTAAAGTGCCAGAATACGCGTTAAATTTACCGAAATTATCAGCGTTTTTTTCGTCCCGCGTTTCGCACGATTTTTGCTTCGATATCGAGCTACGAAAAAAACTTGAAAAAATCGCTGTTTTTCACGATTACAAAAAATACACTTAAATTTGATACTCTACAAATATTTGCTCCATGTCGAGAGGCGTAGTTGACGATTTTCCGATACCAGCGACATTGTTTCACAAATCGCCCGCAAAGTGCCAGAATACGCGTGAAATTTACCGAAATTATCAGCGTTTTTTTCGTCCCGCGTTTCGCACGATTTTTGCTTCGATATCGAGCTACGAAAAAAACTTGAAAAAATCGCTGTTTATCACGATTACAAAAAACACACGTAAATTTGATACTCGAAAAATATTCGCTCCATGTCGAGAGGCGTAGTTGACGATTTTTCGATACCAGCGACATTGTTTCACAAATCGCCCGCAAAGTGCCAGAATACGCGTTAAATTTACCGAAATTATCAGCGTTTTTTTCATCCCGCGTTTCGCACGATTTTTGCTTCGATATCGAGCTACGAAAAAAACAAAAAAAAGAACACCCCAAAAAGTGTGCGAGCGCGTGCGGGGTGGTCCGATAATTCAATAAACAAAACAAAAGGAGGAAAGAAAAAGACTCGCGTCTCTTTCTCCGGCAGGATCACCGTCCCGACAAAAGCCCCGGGGTGATTGACCCTAATCGTCGCTTTCTCACGACTCATTTGTTTTCCTTCTGTTTCAGACGTACGGCGGCGGTGCTTTCGGGCCGACCGCGGGTGGTCCGGGCGGTGGACCAGGCGGAGGTGGTAGCGGCGGGGTCGGCGTCGAGGGTGCCACCTACCCTCCCGACTCGCCCTATTTTCCGTTCGGCACTCGCGGTGTACAACCCCCTTCGTCCGTAACGACCCCTACCCCGGCATCGAATCCCGCGACGCCAACCGGCAACAGCGCGCGTTTGCCAAATCCCTCGGCCGGTAAGTTTGCCCAGTGTCATTTCAATCTCGAAAAATCATCGATATGCGAAAAATCGCGACTTTTTCGAAAAAAAAAAACCAAAAAAAAAATCGACTTCTCAACGCCGACAAATAACGAAAAAAAATCTCCCGAATTCACACTCTGACTTTGCTTTTTCCGTTGCTCCCAAAGGTGCCGCCGCCGTCAAAAGGAAGAAAGACGTAAGTTTTAGACATTTTCGAAAATTCGCTCATCAGCCCGCCATTTTCGCACATCTTCGACAATTAACGAAACGCGCTTTGTCTTTTTTTTCCCTTCAACCGCATCAGTGTCTTGGGAGCGGAGATGGCGAGGTCGTCACGAATCAACATTGGGTGAGTCTGACGACAAAATTCATCGATCCGAGACTTTTTCCCCTTTTTTTGAAAATTTTCCGCCAAAAATCGATTTTATACGCGAGTACACGCGCGTTGAATCAGCTGGACCATACGGGGTCATTAAACGAGTCGGTAAAGGTGAACTTCCTGACGCCGAAAAAATAAAAGAAGCGCTCGAATTTTCCTTCGACTTATAGGAAAAAAGAAACAAAAAAATGCTCCGAAAATGCTCTCTTCGCTCGTACGATCGCACCGGAAGTTCAGTCTCGCCTCTTTTCCCGTTTGTCCGCCCCCCCCCTCTCTCGCTCATCTTTTTCACCTCTTTGAGTCCGTGGTACGATTCTCGTCGGAGCGAACCGTCTCGACGATTAAATGCGCCGCGCGACGCTCGTTGCCGTGCCTGTGCCTCGTTTGTCCGTGTATGTTTAAACAAGTTTTCCCGTGCGTCTCGATTTCACGACAACCGCTGAAGCGATCACGATCGTCGGACGTATAATATGTATTTAATTGAACAAAACACACCGTAAAACGTGTCTCTCGTTTTTATCGACGCGTGTCGTATCCTCGGTGTCGCTTTTCCCCGCTTGTTTGACAAACACATCGCTGAATGAAGCACACGGCTCTGGTCGGCTCGCAGCGACCACGAGGCGTTTTTCCATCTCTCGAAAATATTCGAAAAAAATTCCACAATACCGCAACGTTTGCTCCGCGGAATTAACGTGCTTTTTTTTTTCTTCTCGCCTTCGAGGTTGAGGAAAATTAAAATTAAACTCAAGATTACGTTTTTTTCCTTCTCGGCGTATCACTTTTTGAGATATCGACGAGGACGCTTCCGGCTCTGTCGATTTTTGCTCGAAAAGGGGGGGGGGCGGGGAAGCTCACGGTACGTTCTCTCGCTTCCTTTGTTTTTTTTGTTTTTCGGAGGGAAAATTGAAAAATCAGCCGTGGTATCGTCGAGTTCCGGTCGTAAAAGTGGAAAAAAACGGAATTTTGGAAGAGAGGCAGTGGCCTAGTGGTAACGCGCACGGCTCACACCCGGTGGGTCCGGGTTCGATTCCCGCCGCCGACACCAATGGATTTTTCTAAGTGTCTTAAACTGTTCTCTCGTGGTTCGGAACCCACGTAAAAAAGTAGGTCTATTGGAGGAAATCCACCCACCCAGAAAAGCAAAGGAGGTACGAGGAAATGACACAGAATGGGTAGTAGTTGGGTGGGTGGCTTGTAAAAACCCGTAGAGGGTGTGCAAGTAAAACTCCCCAATTATTATTATTAATTATTAAACGGAATTTTGGAAGTTTTGCCACTTGGACCGAGAACCGATCGTCATCCGGAGGCTCTCGGAGTACCTCCTCTCTGTCCTTCCGTCCTTCTCGCTCGAGGCGTTTTTCCATCTCTCGAAAAAATTCGAAAAAAATTCCACAATACCGCAACGTTTGCTCCGCGGAATTAACGTGCTTTTTTTTTTCTTCTCGCCTTCGAGGTTGAGGAAAATTAAAATTAAATTCAAGATTACGTTTTTTTCCTTCTCGGCGTATCACTTTTTGAGATATCGACGAGGACGTTTCCGGCTCTGTCGATTTTTGCTGAAAAAGGGGCGGGAGCTCACGGTACGTTCTCCCGGTTCCTTTGTTTTTTTCGTTTTTCGGAGGGAAAATTGAAAAATCAGCCGCGGGATCGTCGAGTTCCGGTCGTAAAAGTGGAAAAAAACGGAATTTTGGAAGTTTTGCCACTTGGACCGAGAACCGATCGTCATCCGGAGGCTCTCGGGGTACCTCCTCTCAGTCCTTCCGTCCTTCTCGCTCGAGGCGTTTTTCCATCTCTCGAAAAAATTCGAAAAAAATTCCACAATACCGCAACGTTTGTTCCGCGGAATTAACGTGCTTTTTTTTTTCTTCTCGCGTTCGAGGTTGAGGAAAATTAAAATTAAACTCAAGATTACGTTTTTTTCCTTCTCGGCGTATCACTTTTTGAGATATCGACGAGGACGTTTCCGGCTCTGTCGATTTTTGCTCGAAAAGGGGGGGGGGGGGGGGGGAAGTCCACGGTACGTTCTCTCGCTTCCTTTGTTTTTTTTCGTTTTTCGGAGGGAAAATTGAAAAATCAGCCGCGGGATCGTCGAGTTCCGGTCGTAAAAGTGGAAAAAACGGAATTTTGGAAGTTTTGCCACTTGGACCGAGAACCGATCGTCATCCGGAGGCTCTCGGGGTGCCTCCTCTCTGTCCTTCCGTCCTTCTCGCTCGTTCTTAAGGGGTACGCGTATTAGAGTATCGCGTGTGGAATAACGCGGGGGTCAAACGAGGCCCCGAATAAAGGGCCCGTTTTTATAATGCCCCTGGTGAGGCTAACCGATACGCCCGCGCCATATGGTGTCGCGTGCTGCGGTCGCCAGACCGTAGACAGCTCCGCGCGGTTTCTCTCCGCTCTTCCCCGTCATCGTCTCGAGAACGGGAGGTTTTCGTGCACACACGCGTATCAAAATGCCCGAGCGTAGAACCACGAGGAATTCCCGTGTACAGGGTGTCCCAAACCGGATGCGGGACGCTACATCGGCGATTCAAAATCGAAAATTCTTTGCGAAATTTTTCGTTCGACCGGTCCGCGAGTTTCTTCATACCCCGGTGTCTCGAATCAGCGAGGGCAAAGAGGGAACATTCTCAGGCGCCGTTTAAACATTGACGAATGGAAAAGACTTTTTTTTTTACCATAAAAAACGCATTTTTTGATTTTTCGATTCCGAATCCGACTCGACTTTGAATTACCGACGCGCGATTGTTCTCAGGGCACCCTGCGTGTGGGATCGAGCATCGTCCCGTTCCATCGCACAAGAGCGCGATCAAAACCACAAAAAACGCATTTTTTGCAAAAAAAAACGCATTTTTTTATTTTTTCGATTCCGAATCCGACTCGACTTTGAATTACCGACGCGCGATTGTTCTCAGGACACCCTGCGTGTGGGATTAAGCATCGTCCCGTTCCATCGCACAAGAGCGCGAACAAAACCACAAAAAACGCATTTTTTGCAAAAAAAAAACGCATTTTTTGATTTTTTCGATTCCGAATCCTACTCGACTTTGAATTACCGACGCGCGATTGTTCTCAGGACACCCTGCACCCTGCAGCACGAACAAAACCATAAAAAACGCATTTTTTGCAAAAAAAAACGCATTTTTTGATTTTTTCGATTCCGAATCCTACTCGACTTTGAATTACCGACGCGCGATTGTTCCCAGGACACCCTGCGTGTGGGATTAAGCATCGTCCCGATCCATCGCACAAGAGCGCGAACAAAAAAAAATCGAATTCATCATAGTCCGCTGGCTAATCGGGTTTTTTGAGTTTCGTTCCTCCCGGTAATTTTTTCATTCCCGCGAGTCATCCAAAAGCCCCGTTTACGCGCGTTTCACCGACCGGAAGTCGCTGTACGCGACGTCGACGCCTGGAAGGCCCGCCATTTTCGGAATATCGAAATTGCTTGAAAAAACTAAGGAGGAAAGCGAGTGAAGGGACGGCGAGTTTTGCGTCCGCACAGCGATGTTTCAATTAGTCCCGTTGATGGAAGAGAAAATCGCGTGCCTCGCGATCGCCGGCTCTTCGCCTTTCGTAAATCTTTGCGATAGCACAAACGTTCTTTGCCTAGCGTACACATATTTGCCTAAAAGAGAGAGAGAGAGAGAGAGCAGGAGAGAGAGAGAGAGAGAGACGATTCTGCTCGACGTTTGACGGACACCTGTTGCATCGTTTCGTTTTCTCCTCTCGTCCCTCGCGATTTCTTTCTCCGCGACGCTATCCCCTGGCATTGAAAAAAAAAAAAAACAGCCCCTTCCGTTCTTACTCCGCGACGATGCGGAAATACGCGGGTTTGGTTTTTTTCCCCGCAAAGTCAGCAACGACGTTCGGAGCCGACGCTGATTTTTCATCCAGCAACGACCAAAACGAAGCTCGACTCGAAGAGTCTCGAGAAGACAAAACCGCGTCCGCGGATTCTTTCGAATTCCGGTAGCGTCCCGGGGTAGAGTCGAGAGTCGCCCTCCGGCGAATGTACCCCCTTAATCATCAAAGACATTGGACAAATCCTATCTGGAGATGTTATTCAATATTCCGTTGGGCAAATCGACAGCTCGGATAATTAACAACGCGTTTAGCATTAACGATATGTATCTCGGAACAATGGGACTAACCCTGCGGGACGACCGTTCGACGGCTGCAGCGGGGAGGAGGGTTTGCCTCTGGAACACCCCGGATTACCGAGATAAATTATGTACCACATTGGGGACATCGGTATGTCGATTGTACTGTTCGATCGATGTTATATAGAACGTCGCTTCTCTCCCCCTTCACCCTCCCCCCCTCCCCTCCGCTGATGCCTTATCGTAATATACAGCTACCTACAGAGGGCTCATTAAATTACATCCACGTATTGCGTACTTCGAATAATTACGTCAGAGATACTTCAGTCGTTCGGGAGATTTTTCTTTCGGAAATTGTACAAAGATGCTGCTTTTTTCTGTCGATTATAAATGAGACAAAATTCTGCTCGAAAAACTGCGGATATTGAGAATCTTACGGGCTGCCAAAGATGCATATGGGTGGAGATACAGATAGATGAGAGGATCTCCCCCCCCCCTCCAGTGATGCTTTATCGTAATACACAGCTACCTACAGAGGGCTCATTAAATTACATCCACCAATCGCGTATTTCGTATAATTACATCAGAGATACTTCAGTCTTTCGGAAATTGTACAAAGATGCTGGTTTTTTCTATCGATTATAAATAAGACAAAATTCAGCTCGAAAAACTGCGAATCTTGAGAATCTCACGGGCTTGCCAAAGATGCATATGGGTGGAGATACAGATAGATGAGAGGATCTCCCCCCCCCTCCAGTGATGCTTTATCGTAATACACAGCTACCTACAGAGGGCTCATTAAATTACATCCACCAATCGCGTATTTTGTATAATCACATCAGAGATACTTCAGTCGTTCGGAAGATTCTTCTTTCGGAAATTGTACAAAGATGCTGCTTTTTTCTATCGATTATAAATGAGACAAAATTCAGCTCGAAAAACTGCGAATCTTGAGAATCTCACGGGCTGCTAAAGATGCATATGGGTAGAGATACAGATAGATGAGATCTCCCCGCCGCCCCCCCCCCCCCTCCCCTCCGCTGATGCCTTATCGTAATATACAGCTACCTACAAAGGGCTCCTTAAATTACATCCACGTATTGCGTACTTCGGACAATTACATCAGAGATACTTCAGTCGTTCGGGAGATTCTTCTTTCGGAAATTGTACAAAGATGCTGCTTTTTTCTATCGATTATAAATGAGACAAAATTCAGCTCGAAAAACTGCGAATCTACCAAAGCCATATGGGTGGGCTGCCAAAGATGCATATGGGTGGAGATACAGATAGATGAGAGGATCTCCCCCCCCCCTCCAGTGATGCTTTATCCTAATATACAGCTACCTACAGAGGGCTCATTAAATTACATCCACCAATTGCGTACTTCGTATAATTACATCAGAGATACTTCAGTCGTTCGGGAGATTCTTCTTTCGGAAATTGTACAAAGATTCTGCTTTTTTCTATCGATTAAATGGGACAAAATTCAGCTCGAAAAACTGCGACTCTTGAGAATCTCACGGGCTGCTAAAGATGCATATGGGTGGAGATACGGATGAGAAAGATGGTTGCAATGGTGGTGGTCGTCGTTGGAAACCCTCGCAGAGTGGTCCAGCGCGCTCTTCCACAAGTGCCCACTCGATGGGCAAAGCCAGAGAGAGAGAGAGAAATGTGGAGAAATGGACAAAAGCACACGAGCATATGCTCCCTCTGGTTAGCCCCGCAATAAATGCCGTTGTCTCGCCTACGCATATTCTCCCGTTACGTGTTCGATATGCGATAGCCACTGTAGGCTCAAGAGGGAATCAGACTAGGAAGGACCAGGGCTGGGGAGCACAGAAGCGATGGAAGCCCCCAGTGTTGCCCACATTGTTCCTCGCAACAAGTCCGATGGATCATTGAATTTCCACGGTTTGACGATTCCGTTTTACCAGTTAAGGGGTTACATACATCCGACGATGATAATTCGTAAGCCCCCTTAACGATAGACCCACCGAGCGGTTGATCGACCGGGGGTGACTGGACATCAGCGCCCTCTTCCGTCTCATTCTCGAGTGGATCGCGTTCTTCCCTTCAAATTTCCATTCTCGCGTCTCTTGGCCCCTTTTCCATCTCTCTCACTTTTTTCCCTCCTACAAACAAACGCAATTATTGTTACGAGGTCACGTGGCTCCTCGTAACACATTCAGGAACACCGAGTCGCGATGTTGCAGCTTTTTTCAACCGGACATTACCGGCCAGTCGCTGAAGAAACGTCCCGGAAGTTTGCGCCATCTTTGCGATTTCTCTCGCCGAAAATTGCAATCTCAGCGAATCGTCCATTTTTTTTCTCGCGCCCCGAAGAATCCTCGCAAAGTCCGTTCTCAGGTGCGCACTCGGCGCACCTGAGAAACCGCGCGTTTGCCTTGGATAATACTAATTTCATCTCCCCCCCCCCTTCTTGCTGTATTTTTGCTTCTCCCTTTCGTACCTAAATTCGAGTGTACCACGCGCGAGTGCCATTGTGTTTGCTTTAAAGGGGCTCGTCGAGGAAAAAGAATAAAAAAAAAAAAAGATGCGCAGGAGCAACCGGCTCGTTGGATCTATCTGCCGCGCGACCCCCTTATTTTCTTCCGTCGAGCACCCTTCTTTATTTGTTTTCTTTTTTTTTTACGCGGTTATGAGACCCTTCGGTTTCCAAATTTTCGTCCCCCCCCTCTTCATCCGGTACGGTTTGGCACACGCGCGAGGGCCCCGAAGGATCGAAGCGGCACAGAGGGGAGGGGAAATGCAGCGTGGATTGCAGAATTTCGTATAATCGTTTTTTCGTAGCTTGTCGAAATGAATAAAAATAAGAAAAGAGAGGCAGTGGCCTAGTGGTTACGCGCCCGGCTCACACCCGGTGGGTCCGGGTTCGATTCCCGCCGCCGACACCAATGGATTTTTTTTAAGTGTCTTAAACTGTTCTCTCGTGGTTCGGAACCCACGTAAAAAAGTAGGTCTATTGGAGGAAATCCACCCACCCAGAAAAACAGAGGAGGTACGAAGGAGATAAGACAGAATGGGTAGTAGTTGGGTGGGTGGCTCGTAAAAACCCGTAAAGGGTGTGCAAGTAAAACTCCCCAATTATTATTACTATTAAAAATAAGAAATGAAGAAAAAAGGAAAAAAAACAGAAAGAAATTGCGTGAAAAAGGCGCCGGACGTTTATTTTCCAGTTCTCTCGCGATGAATTCTCGTTCCGAGTGATATTTTTATTATTCGACGTTCAATGCAATTCGTATTTAACGTCCGATCGGATTTGAGAGGCGCTCGTTCCGCTCGGACGAGGCGCGTTGCGGGTAACGGCTAATTGATTATAATAACACAACGATATCCCGACGTTGATGCCCCTGCCTCGAGTGACCCTTCTCCGCGCTCCCTCGGCAGCAAGGGCAAAGTGAAAAGCGCTCGAAATTCACCGGAGCACAGTTTGAAATCGTTCCGACGTACAGCTTGCACTGCGCGCCCTCTCGTGTTTTCCTCGCGCAAACAGAGATTGTCAATACCAACCGTACAAGCAAACACACGCGTAAAAATCGTCTTCGTCGGCTCCGGACGATTTTTCATTCTCAGGGGGGGGGGGGGGGGGGGAGGGTAGAGAGGTTAAACGATAAATGTTCTCCCTCTTTTCCGTAATTTTCGTAACGAAAAGTACGATCGAGTATCTTCGAGTGCTTTAATGAAGCTTTCGAGGGGACAAGAATTTCCGAAACGTCGGGATGACGAAAACGAAGGAAAAAAAAAAGATACGAAAATCTCGTCCAAGACGCTGGCACATGGCCCGATGGTTTTCAAGTTCCGCCTGTAATTCTGGCTGAAAGGGACCGACGAGGAGGACCGAATTCGCCGGGAGAAAGAGAGAGAGAGAGACGCGATCGAGAAGAGAGTTTACTTGACTCTTGGTTTCTTTTTCACGTCTTTCTGCTCACGGTCGGATGTGGCCCGCTTTAAGGGCCGAAAACCCCACGCCGGCCTCTCTCGGATGTCTCGTAACGCCACGGTTACGTTTTCCAGACGGCCAGATAAGACGCGAAGAGGCAGGGAGAAAAAAAAACTCGAGACGTTGCCAATGAGAAAAAAAAAACAAGAAACGGAGACGAGCGATACGGTTTTTCCTCACCAAAGTTTGAAAAATCATAATGGGAATGGAATTCTCCATTTTTATTTATAGATCGGGAAATGAGCGAGTGATTTTACATCAGGGTTTTTTTTTCCCCCTTTTTTTTCACGTCGTGAACTTTTAGTTGAGCATTTTCGTTATTTTCCTCTCTCTCTCTCTCTCTCTCTCGCTCTCTTCTTCTTCTTCTTTTTTTTTCATCTTGCTCGTTCGTGCTTACGAACCTGAAGAACGAGAGAGAAAGGAACTTTGGTCGGTACTGGATCTCACCCTACGGCGGCATCCCTTCCACGGTTTCCGCCCCTAACTGCTCCAGCATCCTACCCTTTACCCTTCCAGGTTTCTCACGTCCCTCGTGCTCACGTCGGCATCGAGCATTGGCGCAGCACGACGTGGATTTTCATTCTCCTACTTGCGCGATTGTATCGCGAATTATTTTCAACCACTCCGTCATCGTCGATTTCGCTTTGAGCTTCCAAACTCGCGCTGATTCATCGCGCAAACCTTTTTCGTCAATGTGAAATCATGAAAAAGATGACGAAACGTGCGAGAAAACGATTTTCGACGTTTGGAGCTCGTAGTCTCGCCAAAAGCTTTGGGGAAGTGCTTAAAGTTTTCTGAAACTGGTGCAGGATCAATCGTTTGGTTGGATTTATATGCATCGAACAAAATATAAACAAAAATGAATAAATAATATCATATTTTAGCGTCATTATTGACTGAAAATATTGATTCTCCATAAATTTGCGTATTAAGGTAGTTCTATCGTTTTATCGTTTTCTTAAGATTTTGTTGAAAATTTGAATACGTATTCTTTGATGTCACATATACGTGTGTAATAAATTTTGGTAGGTTTTACCACGTGGAAGTTGAGATATTTATTGGTAAAAATCACAATTTTCGGTAGTCTCTCGTAAGAGCGCGTGTTAAAAGTTGCATTTTCATCAATGAATATCTTGGCTTCTACGTGGTGAAGCCTTCTAAAACTTTGCATACATTTTTATGCAACATCAAAGAAGATTTCTTGAGTTTTCCAAAAAAGTCTTGAGAAAATTTTTTTCGCAATTTTTGTAATTATAGAGCAAGCACATATCACCTGGGATGACCGTGAATTTGGAGTATGCTGTTCTTTAGTCGATTTGCAACAACTTTTCTTATTTAACTGAAGCCCGCGAACCATTTTGTATGTGAGAAAAACTGCAAAACAATTTCTCGATTTGAATCTAACGATAGAACTACCTTAAGGTAGTTCTATCGTTTTATCGTTTTCTTAAGATTTTGTTGAAAATTTGAATACGTATTCTTTGATGTCATATATACGTGTGTAATAAATTTTGGAAGGTTTTACCACGTGGAAGTTGAGATATTTATTGGTAAAAATCACATTTTTCGGTAGTCTCTCGTAAGAGCGCGTGTTAAAAGTTGCATTTTCATCAATGAATATCTTGGCTTCTACGTGGTGAAGCCTTCTAAAACTTTGCATACATTTTTATGCAACATCAAAGAAGATTTCTTGAGTTTTCCAAAAAAGTCTTGAGAAAATTTTTTTCGCAATTTTTGTAATTATAGAGCAAGCACATATCACCTGGGATGACCGTGAATTTGGAGTATGCTGTTCTTTAGTCGATTTGCAACAACTTTTCTTATTTAACCGAAGCCCGCGAACCATTTTGTATGTGAGAAAAACTGCAAAACAATTTCTCGATTTGAATCTAACGATAGAACTACCTTAATTGTGAAAAATGAGAGAGAGAGAGAGAGAGAGAGAGGGCTGAGTAACTTTTGTAACGTTAAAAGGGAAGGAAAAATCGAGAAACTGCGAGATCTCTCGCGAATAACCGAACCGCACGCGGCAGCGATGAAGTATAGCTCGAGTGGCGATTTTAATCTTGAAAAAAGAGCGTCCCGGCGATCCGTTAACGTGGAAAAAAGAAGGGATGAGAAAAATGTGATAAAACAGGATCCGTGTACTCGTTGAGATTGTTCTCCTTTTCCATGGAGAAGGAGCATTGTCGAGCGGCAATTCGTCCAAATATAGAGCGCGGTAACGAATCTCCGCTGCGATCGTTCGCCTCGACTTATCGGGACTCGGCAAAGAGGCAGCAGTGTGTACACGCGTATTATAATATACGGCACAGCGGAAGAAACGGCGAACAACGACCTTTGCATCGTGATTTCCCCCTCCCCCCCCCCCCTCCTTTCGATCGAGCGATCAATTTTTTTCGGCAAAACTCTTCTCGACTCTCCAACGCAGCGTAGAAACGTGGGATATCAGCAGCGAACGCGCGTGGAGCGCCCTCGGGCGGCCCGAAAGCGCGGCGCACGTGCGAATTAACAATTTCGCCATGTCGGATGATTTTTTTTGTTTTTCGCTATGAAATTTCATGGGAAACGACGAAACGACGTTAATTCGGCGAAAGACCCTGCGTTTGGGGGGGAAACGTCGATTTGTCGAAGAAGAAACAGTGAGAAAAACGTAGCGAGATCCGCCATGTTCCTTTTTTATCGACGGGAGAGGTAAATCGAGCGGATCGGTGGTGGCTAATCGTTTTTGTAATTCACCGACCGTTGGCGATTCGGTGCTGACTTACGCCAGTGGGGGTAGAAACGAGCGCCCTCGAGAAGCCCCCGAAACCCTCTGCAACCTCCGCAACCACTCTGCAGTTAATGTGTTCCAGAGGCTGCTGCTACGACGACCGCCGAGTGGGTTCCTCCGCCTCGCTTCTATGTACGCCATCGTTCTTACGACGCCAGTTAGCCGGGTCTTCTTCCCCTTTCCATCTCTCTCTCTCTCTCTCTGCCTCTATTTCTTTCTCTCTTTGGATGGTTGAAACTAAACCCCCGGGATAACAACGAAGCAACCTCCCACTCGTAGAAAAGAGAGCGGAAGATCTTGGCTTTCTCTCCGAGCTCTTTCCCTATCCCGTATTGTCGTGTATCATACACTCGATCCCTCCCTCTCTCTCTCGCTCTCTCTCGTAAATGCGAGTTTGGACGAGCTGTCAAGGGCTCCGGGAACCAGTTTTCCGCGTGCGTGTGTGTGTGTGTACGTAAAGAAAAGAGAGCAGCAACGTTTTGTTGCCAAAAATGAGAAGAGATAACGATTTTGATGCAGGAAAAGTCTGAGAAAAATCGAACAAACACGAGCGGCAGGACGATTTTGCTGAAAACAAAAGTAAATCGATAAAAGCTTCGCCGCCATTTTCTTTACTTCATTTCGTTTTATTACACATTTGAAAAACCGTCCGCGCGACGTAAATGACAAAAGAGTCATAATCAGATTAGTGGAAGGAAAAAGAAAAATTCTTACGAGTACAGCTCGTTCAGAGTCAACGACACGACACGAAAAAAAAATGGTCGATTATTTCGAGCCACCCCAATGTACACACGAAAACGTGTATACTTCAAATAAAACGAGAGCAGCAGAAAAGAGAGCAGCAACGTTTTGTTGTCAAAAATGAGAAGAGATAACGATTTTGATGCAGGAAAAGTCTGAGAAAAATCGAACAAACACGAGCGGCAAGACGATTTTGCTGAAAACAAAAGTAAATCGATAAAAGCTTCGCCGCCATTTTCTTTACTTCATTTCGTTTTATTACACATTTGAAAAACCGTCCGCGCGACGTAAATGACAAAAGAGTCATAATCAGATTAGTAGAAGGAAAAAGAAAAATTCTTACGAGTACAGCTCGTTCAGAGTCAACGACACGACACGAAAAAAAAATGGTCGATTATTTCGAGCCACCCCAATGTACACACGAAAACGTGTATACTTCAAATAAAACGAGAGCAGCAGAAAAGAGAGCAGCAACGTTTTGTTGCCAAAAATGAGAAGAGATAACGATTTTGATGCAGGAAAAGTCTGAGAAAAATCGAACAAACACGAGCAGCAAGACGATTTTGCTGAAAACAAAAGTAAATCGATAAAAGCTTCGCCGCCATTTTCTTTACTTCATTTCGTTTTATTACACATTTGAAAAACCGTCCGCGAGACGTAAATGACAAAAGAGTCATAATCAGATTAGTGGAAGGAAAAAGAAAAATTCTTACGAGTACAGCTCGTTCAGAGTCAACGACACGACGGTGATCTTTGGCAACCGTCGGCTTCATAGTCGTCGTTCGACGGAGCGTAAAATTGCTCTTTTCCCAGAATATAATGATCACACCCGAAAGAATCGATTGTTCGATGTATATATATGCAAACATGTATTTACTCGAGTCCTTTGTAATGATGTAACTCGAGTACCGAGCTACGATGAAGAATGTTTAAAAACTCCCGATTCATAACCTCAAAATCGCTGAACAATAAACTGCATAGTCTCGCGCCGCGGGACCAAGACCAATTTGACGAGCGGAGAAAATATATTTATCGTTTTTTACTAAAACGTAACGCACATACGTCGCTCGAGAGCTCCTCCAGTTTACACAGTTGTTCCACCGAGGTTACCTAATTATTTGTAAGTTTCTCGATGACGAACGTAGCTGCTCCCCTCGAGGGACGCCCGTGACATCGAAACGCCTCGTTCTCTCTCTCTCTCCCGCTCGCTCCCCTCGTTTTCGTGTTTCTCCGGAGGCAAAAAACAAAGGAATACGTTCGTGTCTCGCTCCCGTCCCGAGGTATCGATGCTTTTCGAAATGTTACGAAATAATAATAATCATAGGCGATCTTCCGGGAAAGCACGCAGCGAGGATTACACGGGCACGAAAAAAGTGCATTTTTTGTCTTTGCAAAATGCGTTTTTCGGGCCCAACGATATACATATATATATATGTATTCTTTTTTTCGAGTTTCTCCATAATTAAACGCCACCGTAAACCGTTTACGATCGTTTTTTTCCCTCGTACGTACGTATAGTCGCGTACGGGAGAGAGAGAGAGAGCGAGAGATAAAAGGGAGAGATGACGATAAAACGATGATGACGCTGAAAAAGGAAGCATTTATGTTTCAAGCACCAACCGAATCATCAAGCTCGAGCTTCGCGTATAACCGAAGCTATGGTGATTATGACTCATCGCTAATGGCATCTCAGACTTGCCTTTTCTTCTGAAAATACAAGTTGAGTATATATTTGCGTACATCGTGATGCTTCCTCGATGATCCTCGTGTCGTTGAAGATCATCAGGTTTGATGAATTTCATTGTTTCGATTTTTAAAAAAACCAACGAAGAGGAGAGGTGTTGCACTTTTCGTAATTGCGGCTGTACGATGTAACAGGCTCGTAAATTTAATTGGAATCAATTTCGCCTTTGTCGTCTACGTCGCTTTGTCACTCTCGAAATCGTTCATGCTCCAAGATTTTCTTTGACGGGCACAAATCGGTGAGCTATAATTGTCGATTGATCGCTCGATTGAGCGGGAAAGAAAAAACACATGTACACGTACGTGCGTTTATATATATATATATGTATATATATGTATTGGGGCGGATTAAAATAATCGACAATTTTTTTAATGAACCGGAAATACCTTATTATTGATATTAAGAGGTCCCTTTTTTCAATTTTCCATTGAACCATGCCATTTGAACAGCGGGAGACGATTATTTTCAACTTTTGTCATTTATTTTAAAAATTGAAGAAATTCTGGATAAGATCCATCATTTTTTGATACTGTTGGCATTGAAATGATAATGAAGGACGCGAAAGTGTCATGTAAAGTTTCTGTAAAAATATGTTACAGAGTTACAAAGTAGCAAAGTTTGACAAAGTTTTTTAGTATCTATAACCAGGGCTCGTGTTTAAAGCGGTCTTTATTGCGATGCCGAACGATACATTTTTTTGCTGCATCGAGAAAAAAAATGGTCGATTATTTCGAGCCACCCCAATGTACACACGAAAACGTGTATACTTCGAATAAAACTCGACTCGCCGAGAGGTCAGGCAGTGCGATAATGAGAGATTATTGGAATTGCAGCGAGAGTGCTCGCTCGATTACTTCGCGCTCCGAGCTCAACAAGTGGGCCAATGTTTTTAGGACGGTAACGGAGCAACCAGTGAATCGCGTTATAGTCCAGCGAATGAACGAACGAACGAGAAAAGAAGCGGAAAGAAAGATGGAGAGAGAGAGAGAGAGAGAGAAGAAGATTAGAGCATGACGAGCGCAAACCTCCAGTAGTAGGAAGTTTGCAGAGCCTCGTCAATAGTGCGTTCTCTCTTTTTTTTTCCTATACGCGTTCGAGGTCCCAAAGCGCCCTGCTGTATGAACACATGTACCTTATACCGGGTAGTTTTGTAACTCTTGCTGGTGCAAGCCCGTACGTCCAAGCTTCCCCCCCCCCCCTTCTCTCGCTCCAGAGAACGATGGAAAAAAACGGATCTTCTAGGTTTAGGGGTTGCTTTCCCGCTCGTTGTGTCACGGACGAGAAGAGCAGTGCTTCGAGCGAGGGGAAAAGCAGCGCGAGAGAGGAGGGCGCGCTCGTAGCGCGTAACGCGGCGGTAGAAGGGAAACTCGTGAGGGGAATCGCTAGGCAGAGAAAGAGAGAAAGAACGACCGAACGGAGCGAGAGAGGTAGTGTAGTCGAGTCGCTTCCCCTCGCTGAGCGTCAGTCGCGTCGCGAATCTCGCTCCGGTAGGGTGTCGTTGTTCTCACGACACATCGTTTCTTTTTTTTAATCCCGACGAAACGTCGTAATTGTATCGTGGTGCTCTGCTCTTCGCTCTTGTCCACTGTTGAATCGATGGAAAATTCATTTGAAACGAGTGGTTATCGATATCGACGCGATTCTCAATCGCGTTGGATAAAGTGATTCGCGCAAGTTATATTTGTTAAATATCACCTTTGACCGACAACGTGGCGTTGTTTCGGCAAAAGTTTGCTGGAATTACGGAAATATACGTGTAACGCGTCGACGAACGTAACGGAAGCGACGAATTTTGATACACGTACTGTTAAACTCGGTGTGCATCAACGTTTTATAATTCGTTTAAATGTTTATACACTCGAGTGGCCGCGCGTTTGTTTGTGCGCGTGTGCGTTGTTCGCGATTATCCCGAGAATTCGTTCTCTTCCAAGATTGAACTCTGGAATACCGTGGTTTTTATCATTTTCGGAGAAAATCATCAACGTTTGAATGTCGCGCGATTGTCCAGTGCTGGTTTGCTTTATCCTCGAGAGGATCCCGTGATCTTTTCATCCGGAAACAACAGAGCCGAAACGAGCGCGAAGATACGTGACATTTCCCTGCACGCATTTATTTCTCTCTCTTTATCACCGTCTGTTTTACCGACCGAGATCGCACACTCGCGACACGAGATTCGGAGATGCGCTTTGTGCGAATGTTTTTGTGACAACGAACGAATTTGTTTCAAGGAAAACGGGATAATGTTTGTCGAAGCGCGCGTTATTCGATAGTCGCTCGGTGTTTGAGGTTAATAAAGGACGCGCGTTCGATCGTATTCTCGAGTGAGGAGTCGTGGACGAATAAAAAAACACGAAAATTCGGGGAAGAAACGAAACGTTTGGAATGAAAATGACGCGGGACGAGTGCACATTGACTTGGTCGCGTGAAATTTGATATCGGCATAAATTTGGCTCATCCGAATGTTGAATCCTTGCTCGAATCTTCGCGAAAAACGTACCGCGATATAATCGAGGCGAGAAATAACAACAAGAATCTCATTCGAAAAGATTGCAAAAAAAACGTGTTGGTGCGAATAGGCGTTCGTTTATTGGGCGATAGTCGATGAAAATCTCCCGGACAATGCAATCCAACACGATACTCCGCGATGTTGGAAACACGGAAAAGTTGATGGGAAATAATAACAATTTGAATAATAATGGATCACCGGGAGCGGAAATAATGTTCCAGATGGAAGACGAGGGACTAACGCAGCTCGGTAGCGTTTTCCAATCGGCTTACCAATCCATTGTCGGTGGTGGTCCACAGGTAATTCAACTCGAAATACAGTGCTTGTTTTTTTTTCATTTTCCCCGAATGTACGAAAAGAAAGTCGATCGAAACCGACGTTTTCGCTCGTGCATTCGACGATACGTGGCGGAGTCACGTGGACAAAGTATCACGTCAAATCCCGATGGGTATTTCGCATGCAGTATCAACATCGCCGACTGTTTCCAGCGTGGAAATGTCGCCGATATTCTCTAGCTTATGTTTCAATCCCGATTAGACTAGTATCATTGAGGAAAAAATCGAATCCGAGATGTCGAAATC
Source organism: Heteropelma amictum (assembly GCA_959613375.1). Classification (NCBI taxonomy): domain Eukaryota; kingdom Metazoa; phylum Arthropoda; class Insecta; order Hymenoptera; family Ichneumonidae; genus Heteropelma; species Heteropelma amictum. The sequence continues at coordinate 31,845,117 of OY390722.1, read as the reverse complement.
GTCGGAGCGCGCGCGTCACGCGTAAGCTTTAAATACAAGTCGAGTCCTATAATGCAATTTGACGAATAAAGGAAGACGATATAACGGGATACGGCGAAAAACGTTGATGTAACTCTGCGATTTCTCCCACTCGTCATTGTTTCGCAAAATGGAATTTATATCTAATTTAAATGCAGCTTAGCCAAAAATAATGCGATTATGCGTTAGCTCATTCCGTTGGTTAATCTTCTTTGCACACCATTGTTATCCGTATGGTACGGGGGAGCTTGAGAGAGTCGGCGTTGGAGGGCGCGCGCGTGCGCGAACGAGAGACAGCGATAGCAGCGCCGAGAGGAGTGGGACGGAGTCGCGAGCAAAGTGGCGGGGTTGAGGGAAGCGACGCGGTAGAACGAATGGAAGAGAGCGAGAGAGAGCGACTGAGCGGGTGGCGGGAGGGGGAGGGGGAGAAGGAGAAGAGCGAGATGTAAACGGTCTACTCGTTCGCGCGAGGCGCAACGTACACTGTACATTATTTCAGTACCGAGTCGATCCGTTGGTAGAGCCGATCCTCTCTCGCTGGCTTATGGACTAACAGAGAGAGACGCCTGCGGTTCTCATTCAATTTTTCTCCACAAACAACACTTGATAATCGTTCGGAAGGTTCGCTCTATATAGCCGTGCCGGAAATGTATGCGTTATTTAATTACTGTTTTTTTTTTGAGAAATCGTATCGATGTAAGCACGAATATCGAAATCTCGAGGATGCAATGTTTTCAATGTCTCTCAAATGGCAGGACAAACATACTCGATACACGCGTATATGCACACGCCGCGTTATTCACGCTTTACGCTTCCTTCTTTCCCTCTGCCTTTTCTTTCACTTTGTACGGAGAAAAAGAGGGCGCATCTCTCGTTGTGTACAATTTCTTGGCTCTGTGCCTGTTGGCCGCCGGCCCGTTGCCTCGTTTTTCCCAAAGTTTGTTTCCAACCTCGTGCTTCCTCTCCCTTACTTTGGATTTATTTTGAAAAAAAAAAACGTCATATTTCACCGACAGGGTGGAAAATAAAAATATCGATGCGTCGATTCGCGACAAACGGAAAATCTTTCTATACGATATTCCTTATTGTGTACCTAAAAAAAAAATGGCGCCCATTGTGTACACTCTCCGTCTCTCTTTCTTTCCTTCTCGTTACGTTTTGTTTCATTCAAAGTCTCGCCGCAGACCGAAGCTGCAACGAAACCAGTTTTCGGCGAGTACACAGGCAACCCGCGCCACTTCCGGTCCGGCGCTCTCGGCCGCATCCGGTTCTCGTATACCGGCGAAATTTCCGTCGCTCCCAGACGGCAACCGGTTGACCTCGAGACCCGGTCCTAACGTCTCACGAGCTCTCCATTTTCTACGAGCGGAAAAAAATATAAATAAAACAGAAACGTCTCGTCCGCGCACATACGCGAGAGGTTAGGAAAGGGCCCACGCGGCTTCAACGTAAAGTTTCCCCTTGAAGATTAAACCGAAATTTTAAGTGCTGTTTTGATCCCATTGACTCTCAAAGTACATGGATTCTCGAAAAGGCCACAAAATTACGTGCCCTCCGCTTATCGAATCCAAAGAACGATCACGAACGAGCTCGATATTATTGTTTATTAATTCTCATTGGCTGATCATCACTGCAACAACAGCTCGTGTCTCGTGCTCTCTGCAAACCTGTCCTTTTCTCTCTCTCTCTCTCTCTCTCTCTCTCTCTCCCCCTCTCTCTCTCTCTCTCCTCGTGTAATCCACGCTAGGTATTAGCATTAGTATCTCACGCGTATGTATGCGTGCATACACACACGAATGTATGTATATCCTTCTCGTATGATTGCACACTTGTATTCGTAACACGATGTGCTTGCCCTACCGATACGCCTGGCTAACACCGAGCTTTCGGGACATTGTCTCTGTCGTACGATCAACACGCAAATATATACACTAACGCCAGAGGCAGAGCGACAAAGAGAGAGAGAGAGATACAGGCCTGTTCAGTATATGATTTTCAAGTTTGCATCGTCGAAAACCAACGAATTCGCGATACGTTTATTCGTCAACATCCCTCGACGTGCATTTGCAAAAAAGTCAAAAATATACATCATCAGAATTACGCAAAAAAAAGATTCAATCCCACTGGCCTGGAATTCCGAAATTCCATTGCTTCCTGCTAGAAAATTTTCGAAAATTTGAAAAAAAAAACCGTCGTCTAGCTTCCCTAGCGAACTCCACTGAATCACCCTGTACATGTATACGATAACTGTTTGGAGATGGCGCATAGTTTCACGGGAAACACGCGTCGCGTATACAGGATGGAGATGGAGAGCAACGATGTACAGATATGCGCACTAGCGACATGTGTGATACATCATTGCGCAGAGGTGGCAAGGGTATTGTACGGAGATCCAAGAGACGCGGGGAGAGAGAGAGAGGGTGAGAGAGGTCCACGTACCAATAGCAAAATTCTACGATCCAAATTGCGATTTCCGCCTTGCCATAATCATGATCCCCGGTTCCTCGCAATTATCAACCCCTTCGGCAAGGGCTCTAACCCCCTCCCTCCGTTTTATCATCAAAACTGCATCAACCTATAACACAGCAGTGATTTTTTGCAGCGAAAAGCGCCTATGAACTTTTCGACCTTGAATTTCATCCCCTATTTTGGTGGAACTTTTCGACGTTCGATTGTGGAACACCCTGTACACGCGTGTACGTGCCCGTTATTAGTTGGTTCGGTGTCCGACACAAAATCCAAGAGCGGTCGGCCTTCGGGTCACCGCGAAGAGAGACAGGGAGGAACAGTACGTTAGGATGATGTATGTTCGTGCCTAATGACGCCCAAGTGGGCGTCAACGGCCTGCATATCTCTTTCTCCTCCCCCCCTCTCTGTATCTCCATATACATAGCTCGCTATTCGCTGTCCGAAATTTAGATTCGCTATCCGAAATTCGCCTCGTCTTTTCTAGTCGCGATCGGCAACCGCTGCTGACAAAATCACGATGGTCAAATCCTCGTATCGTTTACGCACGAAAGAGCGAAAGAGGCGAGACGGAATTTTCATTGAAACTTTGTCAGCGTTGGTGGGTGCACCGGAAACATTAAAAACGAGGGGAAAAAGATAGCTCTTTGATTCTGTGGTAAGGCACAGTGGCGAATTAAGAGGAGGCATCGATATCGCAAAGAAAAAGAAAACAATCGTATTTTATTCATCTGTTGCAGGTGAGTAATAAACAGCTGGCGTTAAGTGAGAAACGAATTTATGATTCGCAGTCTAGTAAGGTAAGGAAAAGTTTGAGAGCGCCGTATAGCGCTCGCTTTCTGTCGCCTTTTTTCCCTTCTTCTTCTTCTTCCTCCTCGTCTTTTTCTCTCCGACGAACGAGCATTTTCTCATCCACCCTCCTCCGTCCCAAGCCTCGCTCCGAGACTTCCGGAAACGGAGACCTCTCTTGCGAGCTTCCGAACGATATATACATTATTATATATGTACAAGTATGTTGTACGTGTATATACACGAACCAGGAATCAGGACCGCCCGGGAAACTCTCTAGAATTTTTGGAAAGTGAGTGGCTTCGAAGAGGGGGCGGTTCGAGGGGAAAAAAGAATCTCCCTCGTCTCGAGAATCGACGCGCCCCCTCGCGAGCACGAAAGAGCCTGCGAGGGGCCATATGGCGTCGCCCCGGGGTCCGATTTACGACACGATTTTCTTCGACAGGAAAAAAATAGTGGTTTTCGATTTTTTTGGAAATATTCAACCTCCAAAATCTCGTCATCCTCGTTACTTTCTCGTTTCTCTCTCGCCATATCGCGATGCCAACAACAATTCGTCAATTATCTCGATGATAATCATCCATTCGGCGGTAATCTATTATCATCCGCTGCACGTGTGCTGTCGCGACTGTTTGGCGAGGGCCTTTTATCGCGATCGCGATACATAACACACACACACGGGTCCGCCACGACGACGAGCATCGATTTATCTTTCCCGGCCGATTAATCAGCTGTTGATATTACGTAAACACCGTATATACCGACGGATCCGCGAAAGGAGAGGAGAAAAAAGCAGAAATTGTCACTCGCAGCGCGACGAAATCGCGTCGACGCTCGTTCAACGATGACCGTAGAAAATTAGCCCGTGAATCTCTCGAAAATCTCGCGAGACACTCTTTTTTTCTCTTTCCTCTTCGAGACTCGAGGAATGAAACGAAGAAAAAAAACGACAATTATTACTCGCAGCGCGACGAATCCATCGGGGCTTTTGAATAACGACCGTGGAGGATTAACCCGTGAATCTTTCGAAAATCTCGCGTGGCCTCGAGCGGAGAGGCTCAGGAGAGACACAGAACGAACTGAGAGTTGAGTCAGGTCATGGTATATGGCTTGTTTGCACAGGATTGCGAGAAAGACGGAGAGAGAGAGAGAGAGAGAGAGAGAGAGAGAGAGAGAGAGAGAGGAATAACGAGTGCTCAAGGGCTTGGAAATTTCTTCTTCAAGTTTCTGTATCTCTCGATCGATTGTGCGAAGCGTTCGTACTGTACAACTGCTCTATTACACTCCAAATGAGTTTCAACGATTTGTCTACCAGATTATAGCTTTTCAGATCGTGCCCTTCCGTACCAACCTGCTCGAGATCGTTCTCTCCCCCATGTGCATATGTATAGGTATGTTTATATCGTTACATATACATATATACATATGCACATAGATAACCACGCGGCTTGTCGATGCTTTCTCAACCGGCGAGCTCGCTTCGCCCACGAATCCCGCAACTTCCGGCAATCTTTCCCCCCGGTCGGAAAACCAGTCTTGATGTGAAAAAAAAAAAAAAGTTGCTCTCTTTTGTCGAAAAGAGATGAAAGGGCGATGGTGGCGCCCTTACGTTTTTTTCGGGCGAATGGGTTATCCACCGTTAGCGCGAAAACCTCACCAGGCTGAAACCCCCTCGAGGAGCATCGGGGAGGGTTTCTAGTGCGAATTTATTGACTTTTACTATAAATACACCGACCGAGCCGAGCTCGCTTTACTTTCGCGTCTCTCTCGTTCCACTCTTTAGTTTCTTTCTTTCCGTCGTTCGCCTCATCGCCTTAAAGCTCATATTCCATGTCCATACACACGTATATCCTAGCCTGGTAATTTTCAGTGTTACATATGGGCTGTTTCACGCCAAATGGGACACTCTTCAAACTTTGGTTTTTCGTATCGATTTCTTCCCCTCGAGCTTCTTGAAAAAAATCAAAGTTCCAAAATTGACGGATTTTCGGCTGAACGCCCCGTATATACAACATCTATACAAACACTGAGACACGCACGCGGAAAAATGGAAAAGTCGAAAGATCGTTTTCGCTCGGTGGAGGAAAATATTCTCACACGAGTATATGCACAAAGGAGGATGGTTCGATTTTTTCATTTCTCCATCTTGGTTTTTTTCTTCTTCCTTCCACGAGTTTCGAAATCGTTTTTGTCCCCCCCCTCCCCTCGTGAATCTCCAGAATTCTTTTTCCCCCCTTCGCGCTTCGTAAACATTCCATCGCCTTGAGGAGATGAAACGATACAAGCGTTATTCGTCGGGAATAATTCGTCGATTATCGTCTTCGACACTCGTCTTCGAATTTCGTTGTTCTCTTTGCACAGGTGTTTTCACATCGACGTTGCTACGCGCAATCTCTCTCCGTCTCTCTTTTCTCACGTCGGTCCTCCTCGTTATTGCGGATGATGAAAATGAAAAAATTAAGAAAAAAGAAAAAACGATATCGATCGATCGAACGAGACGGAAACTCGTGGGATGTTTCGCCCTCCCCCTCCAGCCGATATTCCGATAAACGACAATGATAAAACAGCAACAAACGATGAGCAGGAACGATGTTTTATTTGTCCACCGGAGTCACGTGGTAATAATGATGATAATTCATTGCCGTTACGCGTCTCTCTTAATTTTTATTCAATCTCTCGTCCGATCTCGCCAGTACCTCGTTTTATTCGTTCTTCTTCTGACTAAGGTCGTTAAATTCGTCTCCCCCGAGTGGATATTTCGCTCGGTCGCGTCTTCCGGGCCTAGCGTAGAATTTTTCGTTGACGCGAGACTCTCCGCTCTCTCTCTCTCTCTCTCTCTTTATTCCCTCAGCGTACTCGCGAGGGTTCGTACGTTGCTTCACTGAGGGAATACACGAATCGGACATGTACACACACACGCGCATGCGCGCGCGCGTGTGTATAAGGCCCCGCGGTTGTTGAGCGCGTCGTTGAATCTGCGCGCGCATGCGCGTGCGTGCGTGGACGAGGGCAGACCGATGCGTCGGTGAGGTTATAATACTACAAGCCCGGAGAGAGCAGCTGTCCGCCAGGTGCGTGGCCGAACGGCCAATCGCGGGACTCGCTCGAGAGAAACCCCGAGAGAGGGCCCCCAGGGTGCTCAACCTTCGCTCGGACCCAACTGGTATTATAACCTCTAAAACAAAATCATCGTGTTTGCCGTTGCGCGCCCCCTCGAGCCAGACACACTTTACCTGCGGAACTTGCACGCACGCAGGGGTAGCTGGGTGTACCTGTCGCGAGAGCAACATTTTAATGCCACCCTGGAGCACGTATATACACGTATGTGTACATGCAATTCCGTGCACATATATGTCGTACAGACTGGAGCCGTTGCCCCTAACTTTGTCCGCGTGGAATTGGTACGTTCTTCTTTTTTTTTATCTCACAGAGTCAAAAGAAGGCAGGTAATACCGCTTTTCTATCGATTTAAAATCGTTCGCGGATTATAAAGCAACGTTGATCGATAAAGGGCGATGGAAGCGATGGGAGACTGCGATAACGAACGTAATAGTAACGATAATAACAAAATAAATCCCTCTGCGATTTAATTCCAGTTCATTAATTACATTATTATTATTATTATTATTATATCGCAACGAGCTGCGAATTTCGAATAATTTTGTTTTACCAACGCGTGGTTGTTTTACCTTTGAAATATCGCCGTGGCGAATAATAATAACAGCAATAATAATTTTCATGTCACGTACATAATATCACACGAGTACTGTCTGTATAACGAGCTCTCAGGGTTGAAGCAAATTTGTTCTCGCTGCCAAAGTATTCGCTTCGATATACACGCTCTCGGGAAAAACACGACGCTTTGCCCCGTGAGTTACCATTTTATTTTGTCAGCTCGAAACTCGCAAAGGCACTCGTTAGCCGCGTACGACGATAATAATTCCATGACGCGTCGGGGTACCGTTGAATTCGGTTCAATTGATCGAATTTTACATGCTTTTCAACTAATTTTGTTTTATCGTCGCATTGTCATTTCACCGTCGTTGTACCGACGGATGATAACAATAGTTTTGATATTATCTTCATATTCATGCATGGGTACGCGTATGATTATGCACGCGTTGGTCACAGAGATGTGTACGAGAGTGTACAGGCGATGCCGGGTGGCGGAAAATTTACCGTTTAGTCGTGATAACCGTTTAGGGTAAACGTCGGCTCCTTTGTCACACCCACGCATTCCACCGTTAAAACTTGGACGCAACGAGCGTTATACATAGGAGCGACGATAGATCTCGCGCAAAAGCCGACTTTGGACGTTCCCCGTTCGGTCTCGAGGCACTCTCGCGGTCTCACCGTCGTACCGCGCGCGCAGCCGTACGACAAACGCCGAGCGCTCCTTGCGCGCACGTGCACCCAACAATTTTTCAACAATTAACGTATGCGCGATATCATGCGAAATTGTACGAATGCGGTGATGCAATCGCGAACCAGGAAACGACTAAACGATAGCTCGGCGCTTTCGTCTTTATTCTTTCTCTCGCTTTGTTTTTTTTTTCTTCATCCTTCGTTTCTCGTCTCTCGGTGTTTTTCGACGTTGGATCTACACGTGCGGGAGAATTCCTCGGTGAAGGGACGGTGATGGTAACTTCCCGCGACGAAATTTCTATCCCCAAAAACAGTCTCAAAAAAAAAAATCGATTTCGGTGATTTAGTTTTCCGTCGATAATTTTTCTCGCGAAATCTGCATTATCGACGTTGCAAACGCTGCGAAATTCGTCATTGGAGGAGAAACTTTGAGATTTCTTTCCTTCCTCCTTCTCGATCTCTCACACCCCTCGTTTACTCCGAGGCTTCGCTCTCTCTCTCTCTCTCTCTCTCTCTCTCTCTCTTCGCCTTCCTCCACGCAGCGAGAAAATAAACAAAAAGCCCTCGAATCCGCGTTGACCCCGCTTTCGTGCGTTTTTCGTCTCCTCGCTTTTAAGAATCCTCCGCACTTGTTTACACACCGCTGGGTCATATATTTCCATCGTAAAAAACAGAGAATACAATTCCAAGAGGCTGAGAGCAATAGCGCGGGGAACTAACGAAAAGAACGAGGAACAAAAAAAAAAGGACGACGGTCACTCCTCGCGTCCCGAGAATACGTCTATCGTTATGGCGTCCTTTTTTTTTCGCATCTCATTTTCGCGTTTAACGATATTTTTGCGTCACGGGCGAACCTTCCGCTGCTGTATGTTCGCGGTGACTCCCCCCCCCCCCCCCCCCCTTTGCATCTTTTTCTCAACGCTGATCAGCGGAGAAACATTTATTCACGCTGATTTCGAAGACAGAAAAAAAACCCTGTGAGAACAATGTCGTTCTTCGGACGAGAATAAAGTATGAAAATTGAAAGGTTCACGGAGAGTCGATAAAGAAGGATGGATCGAGGGGCAGCCTCGGGGGATATGGACGATCGTTGTATTTGACGTGAAATGAAAAAGGGAGGGAAAAAAAGCGGAAAGAGGCGAATGAAAATATCTCTATGCAGATCCTTCGTGTTGTTTCTCCTTTTTTTTCGCGTGTGTACGCAATCCAATTTTACTGGACCGGCGCGCGGCTCTCTTCGACCTTTTCCATCATGTGCGCGGCTTTACGCGGTGTATATCAGCACACAGTGGCGCGATTTACATATTTCGGCGTGCGTTTGACCGGTAATAATGTTGCGCTCGTTTTGCAACGAATGGCGCTACACATATGGAGCTATTCGACTCTCTCTCTCTCTCTCTTTCTCTCTTTCGTAAATCGTCGTTGGGTCGAAACGATTCAATGTATATATAATACCACGCGGCCCGTTCTTGCGCGTTATTCCCCTTTGAAAAATCAACTAAAACCAGCCCGAACGAAACAAAACGAGGCTCGCACGAAAATATAATTCAACCATCGAGTTCGCCTGGCCAGTCGGTTGAAAATGGCTCTCTCTCTCTCTCTGTGCATTCATTACGTACATCCGCAACAATTTCCAAAAATGAAAATACGTATTGGGGTGTTTCATTTTCGGTCAAAATTTTATTTTTCTCTCGTGAAAAATGCATTTTATCCGCATCCACGAGAGATTTCATTGAAATCTCGAACTGAAGACTCGAACGCGTGCTCGGGGACGTTTTGCGAAAAATTTCATGCTCCGAGAAGCCTCGCTGATTATTTTTCGAAAAAAACGCCGTGGGCGAAGATTCAGATTGAAAAAAATACAATTTCCGACACGAAAGATCGTGTTTGTTGCAACGTTAACGTTTGAACAATAAGAAAAAAAACAATGCATAGATGGATGGGTGAATATAAAACGATTTTCGAAGAATTTATTTAGTTATTCGTTTGTACGCGCGATGAAAAAAAAAAGAAAAGAAAATCGACGACGAGAAGGAGAGAACGGGGGCGAAATATGCGACAATTCATACGTATGACCGTTACACACCGGCCATTGATCAACGGGTATAAAACGACGTCGAAAAAAAAAAAAACAAAAAAAACTGACTTTTTCTACTCTCGACGATTCACGTCGCAAACTCTCGTTCTTCCACCCCATTTTCGAAACGTTAACCGAACGCGAAAGTAGCAACGGACATGTCGAAAATGTCGGCAAAAATTCGCATCGATGAATCGTAAATTTCCATCGAGGAATCGTCAACCGGAAGTGAGCATCCCCGGCGATTTTTCACTTTAAATATTCAAGTAACAGGGTATTTCACTCCGCCGTGACGGGAGGGAGGTGAACTTCTTCCTGCAATTTCCCTTTTCTCGAGGACGAAAGAAAATGCCTCTCCGCGAGTCTCTCTCGATTTCGTCCTTCCGCGCTCATCCGTTCGACGATATTTTCCGCGCGCACATATACACATACACACACACACACAAAAGATATATATATCCGCGTTTCGTACCAATCGAGACTTTTCCGTCGAGCTTTTATTCGTTATCCCTGGCGCGTCGTTTTTAAGTACCTTCCCGTGTCGCCTGCAAATTCTCTTTATCCTCTCTGAGCTTCGGAAAATTCCAGATCCATTCTCCGCGTCTTTTTTCACCCTCTTCATCCCCCTTAACCCTCGCTTCGCCTCGCTCTATCACTCCTTCTTCCTCCTTCCATCTCGCACCATTTTGTTTCGCCCAAAAGTCTCGTGGGCATTTTCGACGCGCCGGAATTTTCGTCGTCGGGTGCGCAAAGTCGCTCGATCTTTCGCGCCATTGTAGGAGGGTTCGCGAACTCAAGGACTCTCTTACGGAGTTGGATACGTCGGGCGACGTCATCGTCGGCCGGGGGGAGGGAGCTTCGAGAGAAAGGGGAGAATAAATAAAAATAGATCGATGAGGCGGTAGAAATCTCTCGCGCGAAGGATAGCTCGGCGTTCGAGAGCCCTCGACGCTCGTATTCTCGTCAAATCATCCTCCGGTGTTTCTTTTTTGCCGCTCGACGGCTCGAGACTGAAGTTCGCGTGTTTCAAGGGACATTCGATTTCGCGAATGAAGCAACGAGAAGTCGGAAAAAAGTCCATCTCGTAGGCTCGATGATTATTTTCCACCTTAAGGTAGTTCTATCGTTAGATTCAAATCGAGAAATTGTTTTGCAGTTTTTCTCACATACAAAATGGTTCGCGGGCTTCGGTTAAATAAGAAAAGTTGTTGCAAATCGACTAAAGAACAGCATACTCCAAATTCACGGTCATCCCAGGTGATATGTGCTTGCTCTATAATTACAAAAATTGCGAAAAAAATGTTCTTAAGATTTTTTTGGAAAACTCGAGAAATCTTCTTTGATGTTGCATAAAAATGTATGCAAAGTTTTAGAAGGCTTCACCACGTAGAAGCCAAGATATTCATTGATGAAAATGCAACTTTTAACACGCGCTCTTACGAGAGACTACCGAAAATTGTGATTTTTACCGATAAATATCTCAACTTCCACGTGGTAAAACCTTCCAAAATTTATTACACACGTATATATGACATCAAAGAATACGTATTCAAATTTTCAACAAAATCTTAAGAAAACGATAAAACGATAGAACTACCTTAATTATTCTCCCTCCTTCCGGTGGTCCTCGGATCGTACGAAACTGAAAAAAGAAAAAGAACAGTCGCGCCAGCGTGCGCGGGGGAGAAGAAACGTGTTTGGTCTCGAAAGTTCGATGCGCCACGCGCGGCCGAACGTCGCGACACGCGCGCGGCGGTGTGCGACTTTGCGTTTAATCGTCGACCGTTGACAGACGGCACGTTTCGTACGGTTGACGTACGGGCGAACGTCAATCCGTATCGGGGTGTCCCTCGCCCGAATGACGACACTTTTCCACGCTTAATTAACGTCGCGGGATGTTTTCGCACATTTTACATTCCAATCACTTTTTCCCACTCGTTGTACTCGTTGAATCGTCGAAAACCACGATCGAGGCGGAATCAACGACGACTACGAATGGGAAAATTGCATTTTTCTCTTGATCACAACGCAGCATCCTGTTTTCAAAAAAGACGTTTCTTTACGGTGCAAAGTACACCCTGATGCGAATTTTCAGCGAGATTTTCGCAAAATCTTCGATACAGTATCGTATATAATAAACTATACGACTGTAAGATTGTGCATTTTTCGAAGCTTTCTTCTCCCGAGATGTGCGTAAAGTAATATAGATGTATAGGTATATATTGGACAAAAATAATTATGGAATTTTATTTTTTCATATATATTTATATATATATGTATATGAGAGCGATATATCGGTTGAAAGATGAAATACAAATACAAAAAGTTTCATGAGAGGCAGTGGCCTAGTGGTAACGCGCCCGGCTCACACCCGGTGGGTCCGGGTTCGATTCCCGCCGCCGACACCAATGGATTTTTCTAAGTGTCTTAAACTGTTCTCTCGTGGTTCGGAACCCACGTAAAAAAGTAGGTCTATTGGAAACCCACCCAGAAAAAGCAAAGGAGGTACGAGGAAATGATACAGAATGGGTAGTAGTTGGGTGGGTGGCTTGTAAAAACCCGTAAAGGGTGTGCAAGTAAAACTCCCCAAAATAAAAAAAAAATACAAAAAGTTTCGTCAAACACGATACAACAAAGAGGAACAAAAAAAAGTCAAGCGTGTGGAAACGAGGGATTCGTTACGCTGTAGGAATATCGTGTGTGTTGTCCCGATAATGGAATATCTGAAAATGTCGGACTAAATCGAGCAATAAACCAGCAGCGCCCTCTAGTCGCGATATTCGCCCACGCGATATCCACGCGGTTTACCGTTTTCTCATTTGTCATTACACGATCAATTAACGATGCTCGGAAGGTACAATATCAATAAAACCGAACGTGAATCTCGCGTACTCGGCGAAGACACAAAAATCTGAAAAAAAAAATCAAAAAAATCAGCCCGAAGACGCCAATAACAATATCGAACTATCGTCTTCCTTTTTTCTCACTTTCTCTTCATATTTTCCACATTTTATGCCTCTCTTTTTATTTTACAAAATTTCTTGGAAAATTCAAAAAAGATGCTTGAAAAAATTGGCAAAATTTGGCAAAAATGGTCTTGATTCGAAATTAACGGTATGATTGATTTTTTTTTCCGATTTTTGTGCCGTCGCCTTCGCTTTTTGTTTTTTTGCCGTTCTGTACAGTCAGAATCATCCTCGAGCGTATGGTTGTAACCGCCGCGACCGGGCGAACTCTCGTTCCATCTTGGAGCGCTTTTTCCTTTTTCATTTTTTTCTGACTTTGTCCGTCGCGTAAATCCAACGCATTCCGGAAGTTGAGCGCAGCCGCGTGTCCGTCGTACCACGCGGAGGATAATAAGGCAACGCGCGTTTCCAAAAACACTCGGTTTTTCGCCCTTTGCCCGATGATTGAGTATACAAAAGATAAAAACAAGCGTACAATCTCCCTTGGCATCGAAAATTTCACACCGAACGATCGTGCTATTTCATAAAAACAATCGATACGGATGGGCATGAATGACTCGCGATAAAAATGTCCGCCGATGGAATCTGCCGAAAAGATTATTCCGCGTGTTTTCGAAAAAAAAAAGAAAAAAAAACTAAAAATTACTCAATTGCGCCTTTTTCTCGGCTTATCTTTTACTACGTTGAATTTTAACACCCGTATCACGCACGAGAGCATCAAAGATCGATCATCGATTCTCATAATCGAGGTTCCGATCGACGTTCGTTAAATTCAATCGGTAAATCATTTTTTCGTCAATTTTCATCGCGACAGCAGGATTTTTTGTTTCTTTATATTTTTTTTTATGCAACAACAACAACAATAATAACAATAGGGGCGTTGCAATAATTGCTGCTATCGAGTTTTCGAGAGCAAGAGCCGAGTACTCCGCTGTACCGTAAAATACATTTTCGCTAATCATATTTCCCTTGTATGCAAAAAACGAGAAGTACGTGCTCCCTCTGGTGCGAGATATTCGCGACTGGAGAAAAAAAAATGAATTTTCCCGATAGGCTATCGCGGTAACGCAATTGCCGGTGCTCTCTGTACTCCGCGAGGCACTTTGCAGCCGGGAATCACAGAGGCCAGAGACAAATACGCGCCTACGTGCGCGAAGGCTCGTTAGAAACCTACACGAGCGCCCCCACACGCAAACCAGAGAGAGAAAGATTGATTTTACATACAGGGATTGTTATGCATTGGCTCCGGTAAATACTCACACGAGCATATTCTCGTTGCGCATGAATATGCATCCATATAATGCTGTGTGTGTGTGTATATATATATATATATATGTATATGTGTGTATATATATATATGTATATATATGTATATTCACATGTAAGAGAGAGAGGGAGAATAGAATAATATTGTACTTACATTGCAGACGTGAGAGTGTTCCCTGTGTGTTTGGGCTGAGAGGGTGAACGACGCCACGGACTTGGGGTAGTTAAGGCATTATAGCTTGACTACAAATCATAAGGCAGACCCTTCATGTGGAAGGGTCGGCTGACAGTTCTCCGAGAACGTTACAACGTTCTCTCTCTCTCTCTCTCGCTTTAGTAACATTACGATGCGAGTCTGCATCGTGTATTTCGATGTTACAGCGAGTTCGGCAGGCACCAACAAAGTCACCCTTCGCTGGGCCCTTCTCGCCCACACCCCACAAAATGGTAACCATTCTCTCACTTTCCTCCATCGTGGGACTCGACTCCTCCTTGTTACCATGTACACACTCGCGCTCTCATCATCCCCGTCGATTGTGATCTATATCTGTATATTTAACCGCGCCAAAAAAAAAGAAGCAATCGATTTTCTCTTTCTTGGCCGTTGGGAAAAAAATGTTTCCATGTACTTTGAAAGGGAAAACGGTTTTTTGCCTTTTCTTACTGAAATTTCGAGTTTTCGGGAAAAACTCGGCGAGTTTTGTAGCCGGCGGAAAATTTGCGATGGAACAGGCTGGTGAACTGTCGAAAATTCGGAAAAAAACATTTTCCTCATTTTTGGCCACTTTTTCAGAATCGTCGAAAAGCCGAAATTTCAAGTGGCTATGACTGCGGTTCAAATCGTGCTACATAGATTTTTTCGGGGGGTTTTGGATAGCCCTGGAGTAGACTTAAAAAACGGTGAAAGTTACATGTCGATAGCTAAATTCCTTCACCCCCAAAATCGATGTCGAAAATCAGCGAAAAAAACGCAAAGGGGTATGTATGGGAAAATTGGCGAAAATCGATGGTCGGACTTCAAAAATCTGCCAAAAATCGAAAAATCAAGATATCCACACGAACCAAACGGCATTTCGAAGCTGCAACAATTGCCCGGAGAATGAGCACATGCTGGAGTGTTTACCTCAATCAGAAAAAAAATTGCGAGCGTTTTAGTGGTTTGAACCGATTTGGCAAAAAAAAAGAACATTTCGAATCAAACAATCTACATCGATGTATTTTTTCCAGCCGATTACGAAACAAAACAGTGGGAGAATGACCTTGGAAATGCTCTTTCATCCCCACGTGAATAGTTCTCGGCCCCGGAAACATCCAAATAATTTTTCAATAATTTTCGAAATTTTTCCTGCCGGCGATTCAATAATCAAGTGCTTCAAACTTTGATATAACGTTGAAATAAAGCCAAACGCAGAGTTTCCACGATGGAGCATCCTGTCTCTCGGTGAAACGAGCTTGCGTCGTCATTTTTTCGTTCCTCCTCTCTGATCGATGCTTACTCGACGTTGGAGGGTCGATTATACAGCGAGGCGAGAGGAGGAAACATCGCGCTTCCGTCTTATCATCGACTCCAACCCTCGGAGAGCGTCGTGTTGCACCGCGAACGAGTGCATGCTGCCTTTTGCCTCTTTCTTTATTGCGCCTTGGCGTTTTCTCGGTATTCGCAGTTGCAGAGTTCGCGAGACTCGCGCGAGACGCGAGAAAAACGATGCGCTCTCTCTCCGAGCGAAAACGAGACATTACGAACGTTACGGCGTACGCTAATGAGAATGCTCGGTCATCAGGCGCGATAAAGATCGCGTTTATCTACGAGCAGCGAGAGCGAAAACTCGAGCCGTCCGATGATGTCACATTTGCTCGTCAGAGCGCGCCGTACACCGACCACTTTCGAGACTGCCTCGTTGGAGTCCAACGAACGTATATCCGATGAATTTCCGTTTTGTATTCGAGTCATTTTTAGCAATTTTCAAAATTTATCAGAAAAAATCGCGTTTTCAACGATTCGGACCTGAAAATCGCGGTTTGCTCTTTTAATCGGATTGAATTTTCGAAATATGCACAAGAATAACATCCCATCGTCGAAGACGCGGAGAATAACAAAAATGGACCATTTTCGTTGTTCGTTTCAGCGATGGGATTTCGAACATCGCATAGTTTAGTCCTTCGAGGTTTTGTCTCTCCCTCTTTCTCTCTCTCTCTCTCTCTCTCTCTCTCTCTCTCTCGCTGGAAAACGCGAAAGACACCCGTGTGTCATATCGTAATCAGCGATTCGCGTAAAAGGACTTTTCCCAGATGCTCACTGCGAGGTCGAACGAAGAGACGTATATACTCGTGTTGTTCCGCGAGTTACTTATTAGGTCTATACAATCGTGCGCCGCTGTCTTTTTTTCCTTTGCCATACCGCAAAAAGAAAAACGCAATCCCGCATCGGATCATTGCGACCCTCGTGGGAAAAAAATCCATTTCATTTTTCCGCGCGCCGTAAAATATTTTTGCAAAAACATCATTTTTACATCGTACGTGAAACGTGAATTTTTCCAAACTCGCAACTCGAAGTGTAACTCGCGAGCATACATTCGATTGCAAACAATCTGTAATTACATGTACAATTTTTTTGAATGTTTTTTTCCAAAAATTGACTCGAAAAATGACGAAACAGTCGTAATTTATCGCAATTATTACAAATAATTACTTTCTCATTGCGCATATCCATTATTGCAATTCACAATTCATTCGTATCGTTACTTTTCGTTACGGTGTAAAATATTTTTGCAGAAACATTTGTAATTACATGTACAATTTTTTTGAATGTTTTTTTCCAAAAATTGACTCGAAAAATGACGAAACAGTCGTAATTTATCGCAATTATTACAAATAATTACTTTCTCATTGCGCATATCCATTATTGCAATTCACAATTCATTCGTATCGTTACTTTTTGTTACGGTGTAAAATATTTTTGCAGAAACATTTGTAATTACATGTACAATTTTTTTGAATGTTTTTTTCCAAAAATTGACTCGAAAAATGACGAAACAGTCGTAATTTATCGCAATTATTACAAATAATTACTTTCTCATTGCGCATATCCATTATTGCAATTCACAATTCATTCGTATCGTTACTTTTTGTTACGGTGTAAAATATTTTTGCAGAAACATTTGTAATTACATGTACAATTTTTTTGAATGTTTTTTTCCAAAAATTGACTCGAAAAATGACGAAACAGTCGTAATTTATCGCAATTATTACAAATAATTACTTTCACATTGCGCATATCCATTATTGCAATTCACAATTCATTCGTATCGTTACTTTTTGTTACGGTGTAAAATATTTTTGCAGAAACATTTGTAATTACATGTACAATTTTTTTGAATGTTTTTTTCCAAAAATGGACTCGAAAAATGACGAAACAGTCGTAATTTATCGCAATTATTACAAATAATTACTTTCTCATTGCGCATATCCATTATTGCAATTCACAATTCATTCGTATCGTTACTTTTCGTTACGGTGTAAAATATTTTTGCAGAAACATTTGTAATTACATGTACAATTTTTTTGAATGTTTTTTTCCAAAAATTGACTCGAAAAATGACGAAACAGTCGTAATTTATCGCAATTATTACAAATAATTACTTTCACATTGCGCATATCCATTATTGCAATTCACAATTCATTCGTATCGTTACTTTTCGTTACGGTGTAAAATATTTTTGCAGAAACATTTGTAATTACATGTACAATTTTTTTGAATGTTTTTTTCCAAAAATTGACTCGAAAAATGACGAAACAGTCGTAATTTATCGCAATTATTACAAATAATTACTTTAACATTGCGCATATCCAGTGTTTAAATTCACAATTCAGTCTTATCGTTACTTTTTGACGAGACGACGATTTTAACGATGTCGCGATGTTTTTCGCGTCCTCGAACAGAGTCTATTCGTCGGAGCCTCGGCGATTCTATTCTCTTCGACGACTCGAACGACCCTGCGGGAGAAAAGGAGAAGAAAAAAAGATGAATGTCGCGATGAACGGAAAATTATCGAGATTACCGTATTTACGTGTGATTTCTTTTTTCCTCGATCGTTCGTTATGCTCGTTCCAACAAAGGGAAAAAATATTCCCATCGCGCGCGCGACTCTCCCGCTATGGAGTCCCGTCCATCTTTGATCCTCTCGCGGGTCGTTCAGGGTCGTTTTTGTCATTGTTATTGTGCCCCTGCGCCTGGAAAATGCTGCTCGTTAAACGCACGTTGAAAAATTCATTCCGAGCCGAGCGAGCTTCTCGCACATTCGCGCAGAGTCGCTCAGTCGATAATGTCGGCCACACTCAACTCGAGACATCGCAAAAATGGCTCGATCGGCGATTCCCAGTTTCGGAAAAACCTGACGGGCGTTATATTTATGTACATCCGTGTATATACATATATTTATATACGCGAGTCGTCGGACGAGTCACACTCGGTTCTCGTTCTTTCCGCAAAACGATCGCAGCGCTCGAAGCGCGCGGTGTCTTTCGTACGAAACAAAGTCCGGAGAGCGCAAGGACTCACGTACGACGTATTACCGACGACGATACGATTCAGCGTCGAAAAGCGCTAATAATCCTCACCGGAAGTCTCGGCGGTGAATTGTTCTCTTGAGAAAAAGAAAAAGAGACAACGGAAGAACTCCGAAAAAGTGGATTTTCGCTTCGAGGAGCTGCCGCACGGAAATTTCTTTCTTTCTCGTATAAATTTTGTTTTTTTTTTCGTTGTTTTTTTTTCGGAATATAGTCGAATTGTTTTTCAAACGTTGACGATGAATTTGGCAGGAATAGCGAGCATCGACTCGGTCGGAAATGTAGAGCGTTTTCGTTTGGAAAAAATCTTGCGCGATCCAAGATGGCGGGCGATGCGCGAAACTTGTTCAATTGCATGCTTTTAATGCGTCGTTTGTCTCTCTTTGTTTCAGGTAAGTCAGGGGAATCAGTACACAGAACTCAGAAGAGTCGAATCGGCGGGTCGCAATTGGGTGAGGAATAAGTGCAAAAATGAGCATTTTTTTCATTCTCATAATTCTCCCGTTAATTTTCTTATTTCGATGTGTTTTTTTTGCGCCTCGTCTTTCCCGCGCTATTTTCCACGAAAATAACACGGGAAAATGCGACGAGGGACATTTTAACATTAATTTTGAGCGTTAAAACGGAAGCGGACTTTTTTTTTTTCATCTCACCAAAAAACCTAAAGCTCGATTGGAGAAATTTTTTTTTTTTAAACACCCTAATGTATATACAGACTTTGCAGTACAGCGCACGCTGAAACGGTGAGAGTAAATTTGCAGCCACTGAGTTTCATTCAACAAAACTTTCCAACACCGCGCCTAATCGTACGCTGTAGCCCCCCCCCCCCCCCCCCCCCCTCGCCCCTTCGCTGCAAACGCCCGATCAGTCGGTACGCGCGGATCACCAACAGATGTACGAGAAACGGAGTGTGCAAAATTTGACGCTCTCGTTGCGGTAAAAAAAAAAAAATTTGAAAAAATCCGGTGGCGCCCCCATCGCGCGTAATAGATTAACGTGATGTTGAATCTTGCAACATACCGTGTTTCCTCGTTCTTTCAAGTTGAATTTTGCGACATCTTCGTGAAAAATTCTTCACGTTCCACCGAGTATTCGTCAAATTGAAAAAATATATTTGGCACCGAGCGATGTCGACTGAAATACTAAAAACAAAATTGTCGCTCTGTCGTTTCGTTCCAACGATGCAAATTTCAACATTGATATACGGGAAATTGCAATTAATTGCACACACGACATGAAAATTATATAATTCAATAATGATCATTGTCGTTTGGCGAAGATCTCTGTGAACTTGATGAAATTAGCCAGCGTAGAAATATGCACTGTACAGCAGCACTTGCGAGTCTTTATGCAATCCTACGAATGTTTGTATACACATGTCTATTAGGGTGACCCGTTTTGACCCACTATTTCATTATTTTCAAGTCTCGCACGAAAATACGAAAGATTTTTCGTATTCGATGGGCCCTCGAAAGAGGGATGAAGAAATTTGGCGGTGTCGGTAAAGAATTTTGAAAATTCCGAAAATGGTCAAAATCGAAAAAAGAAATAGTAGCTTGAAATCTGTCACCCTAATGTCCGTGTACGTAAAAGTATAGGGAGGCTATTCGCGTCCTCACGGTTTGTATCGAAGCGCTCGTCGGGCTGAAAACCTCGCCGAGAGTACGCGAAAAAGAAGCGATTGATGAAACCGCACACGACGGTTCAGAGTTTTGCGTAATCGCAGCTACAACTCGTTTTTCGCGCTCGCAGCACTGCTGCTGTACGTTTCGATCAGGCGGTTTTGTTTTCCCCGCTGAAAACTCGATGCAAAATCGTTTGAATCGTTTCACAACCGCGGTTAGATTTTTCTCTCTCTCTCTCTCCGTCGCCTTCGAATCACACGCACGAGCGAAGGCTCGTCCTTCTCTCACTCGTGCCTCTCGAATCCCCGCAGTCTCTTTGCGATTTATTTTCTCCCTTTATTCCACTCACGGAACGTTGACGAGAGAAGGCGGCAGGCAGTCTGGCTGGTTGGCTTCTTGGCCGCGAGTGGCGCAACCGCCGGCCCCCCTCCCTTCCCACCTACCTGACAATCTTCTAGTTGCACTTTACCGCCGCTATAAACACGACGGGCGCAGTCGTCACCGACCGTGCAGCTTTGCTCCCGCGTACGATCGCGAAAAAACGCGTTGGCTGTTTTTGTCACGTGACTTTTGTCCTTCGGCTGTATTCGCGACAGTTGCTCTCGCACGCACACGCACGGTCCGTTGTTACACGTTTTGGTAAACAAAAAGGCAGAAGGGCCCACGAATTCGTTCAACGAAAGATCGATATCGTCGTGCCATGTTTACATTTTTCTCTTTCTTTCGAAATTCCACTCGATTACAGAGCTCTAAATGGCTAAATAGCATACATGGCACTTGCCTGCATCGCGAATTATCGTTCTCAGTCAAACGCGAATAAAATTCGCAACTTGTCGCGCATTTCGAATGTTCTCGAAGTGCCTCTCGATTCTCGAAATTTCATTCGGAAATTGGCCACTTTCGATCGTATTTCTGCCCTTCTCCGACCTTTCGTCAAATTACGAAACCATAAAGGCCGACGGAACTTTGCTGGTATTTCCCAAATCGTAAATAAAGAGAGAAAAAGAGCGTTTTATTTCCGGTGTCTCGGCCGATCGGCCAGAACTCGCAAGTGCCGTTCTACCTGTGGATCCTTGCCACCCGTTGCCCACGAAAAAGGAAAGAAAAGAAAAGTAGCCCCTCCGTGCGAAATTAAATTGTTCTCGCGAATGCACCAGCGGAGCCTCGTCCCTGCCGAGATTATTTCGCCTCGTACGTGACTCTCGGGGGAATACTCGTCGGTTATTTCCGAACCCCCCACGGGGCTCGAGAAGGAACGCTTCGCGCGACCCTCGTGAAATTTATGGACTGTCACTCGAGTGCAAAATTACCTGCTCCTTCCGGGGGACCCTCAATTTCCGTTATTATCACGACGAATTAATCCGCAACGTCTGAATTTCATTTAATCCACAAAACCACGCTCGTTCCTCCTTCCTTCAACTCGCTCCCACCTCCCATTCGCGATGTTCGCGTTTTTTTTTTCGAAATTCCGTAATTCCCGACGAAAATTCGCCCAAAATTGATGAGGGATTTTTCAAACCGAAGAGTTTCCAAAAATTTCCCCTTCACGACCTTGTGCACCGACCCGAGAAATAATCCCCGTGGAATCTTTTCCCATTGGACGACGTAAAAGCACGAGGCGGAGGCGGAGTACGCGCTTTCTGGGCACACTTGACGTTTCTCGTAGGCGAGCGTGACCGCCCGCTAATACCCAATGCCACGGCACATACTAATTAGCGGATGGACGGAGAGAGCGCGTATTGTTTCGAGCGTGTCTCGAATACGCGACTTTGTACTTTACCCTCGTCCCTCCCTCGAGGGTCAGCGGAGGCAACACTGCCGAAGGAAAATTCGCCTCCGATCGTCCGGGGGAAATATCCCTCTCGGATTTTGAATTCACAATTGTCGTTTAAAAAAAAAATTACGCAACACCAGGACGATCGAAAAGGAAAGCGGTGAACGTTGAAACTAAAAAGAAAATCAACATCGCTTTGAAATTCGTGCAGACGCACTTTTCGTATTTTCATTTTTTGAAAATTTATACGGAAGATGCACTTGGAAATATCCCTCCCGGATTTTGCATTCACAATTGTCGTTTAAAAAGACAATACGCAACACGAGGACGGTCGAAGAAGAAAGCGGTGAACGTTGAAACTAAAAAGAAAATCAAAATCGCTTTGAAATTCGCGCAAACGCACTTTTCGTATTTTCATTTTTTGAAAATTTATACGAAAGATACACTTGGAAGTATCCCTCCCGGATTTTGCATTCACAATTGTCGTTTAAAAAGACAATACGCAACACGAGGATGGTCGAAAAAGAAAGCGGTGAACGTTGAAACTAAAAAGAAAATCAACATCGCTTTGAAATTCGTGCAGACGCACTTTTCGTATTTTCATTTTTTGAAAATTTATACGAAAGATACACTTGGAAATATCCCTCCCGGATTTTGCATTCACAATTGTCGTTTAAAAAGACAATACGCAACACGAGGACGGTCGAAGACGAAAGCGGTGAACGTTGAAACTAAAAAGAAAATCAACATTCGTATTTTCATTTTTTGAAAATTTATACGAAAGATACACTTGGAAATATCCCTCCCGGATTTTGCATTCACAATTGTCGTTTAAAAAGACAACACGCAACACGAGGATGGTCGAAGAAGAAAGCGGTGAACGTTGAAACTAAAAAGAAAATCAAAATCGCTTTGAAATTCGCGCAAACGCACTTTTCGTATTTTCATTTTTTGAAAATTTATACGAAAGATGCACTTGGAAATATCCCTCCCGGATTTTGCATTCACAATTGTCGTTTAAAAAGACAATACGCAACACGAGGACGGTCGAAAAAGAAAGCGGTGAACGTTGAAACTAAAAAGAAAATCAACATCGCTTTGAAATTCGTGCAAACGCACTTTTCGTATTTTCATTTTTTGAAAATTTATACGAAAGATACAGATTTTTGTTACAGCGTTGAAAAATCGTGAATGAATGGTCAATTTTTAATATAGCACACGTAGGGTAGAGGGAGAGTGAGAAAATCGAATTCGAAAAATCGAGAGATCAGTTTTTGTCGTTTCGCTCGCTGTTTTTTTCTTTTTTCTAATCTTCCGCCGATTCCGTGGAATCCGAGAAGGTCGTTGACGTTCCGAATGCTCTTTTTAGACCGAAAAAATGCACCAGAGACCACCGCGTAATCACCTCGTTATCCCACCTTGATTTATATATTTCTAACGTCATTATGAAACCGCAGAGATTTTTCCGAGTGCTCGAGTCAGCTGTTGTCCTCTCCTCTCGCCTCCTCGCAAGTACGATGAAGGTTATGGAAAAGAATGACGTACGTATAATGGCCTCGTTGAGGACACACAATTTTATAAATAAATCCCCAAAAATACGCTATACAAAGGCGAAAAATCTTGGACAATTTCGATTCCACGCGTCGCTGCTTATTTCTCCAAGATTCTGATCCTTCTCGCAACAAAAAAATCCTCCTTTGTCTTCTAATCAAACTTCCAACTCTTCCAAGCGTGTTACGCTTTTTTTCTTCTTTTTTCCTCAAGTCTATTCACACTGTATTTAATTCGTACGAACGTCGACCGAACACGAGAACAACCTGTATTTTCTCGTAAAATTATAAACACGAGGGGAATAATTTGAAAAAAAGTTTGCGATAATATCTTCATTGATATTCTTCTCACTCGTTTTTTTTTTTCTTACACCGCAGCGCCCTCTTGTTTGTCCGGAATATCCATAATATCGTTGACGAAAGAAAATCGGCAAAACTGAAAATGATCGATCTCGGTAATTGCGCAATTTGCGTATTCCGCCGGTTCCGCCGTGCGACCAATTCCGTCGCGATGCTGTCGCAAAAGTGCGAGAGCGACGTTCGAAATTGCGTCAAAGTTGGCTCGTGTGCGGTCAGAAGGCAGCGGGAGCAATAAAATCGTCACGCGGACGACGACTCGATCGGTCTTTTCACCATTTTGAGGAGGCGCCATTTTGTTTTCCCTCAAACGCGAGTGAACAATGCCCCGAAACGCGAGCGTCATTTTTTCCATCCGACTATTACGCGAGCGCGCCTCGAACAATTACGTGGCGTCGTTGCGTCGATGTGCAGCGAAACGCGAGAGAGTTACGAACATTTTCATCGTCGGAAGTGCATCGATATTCGGTCGAGTCTCGTCGTTGGGAAAAACGATCACGTAACGCAACTTATCGTCGACTAATTGACGATTATGCGGCAGCGTGAGGGACGACGTCGACGGCGACGCGACGACATGATCGTTGTGATCGGTTTACACAACAGTCGGTCGTACAGTGTGACTAAACGCGCGAAGGAAGCTTACAAAGTCGCGAGACGGGGAGAGGAAGCTCTCTGGACGCGTAGACGCGTATTGGGAATGTCAAGTTATCCGTAAAGAATTACGTATGCACACCTGCCGCTCGCGAGAAGCGAACACACTTTTCAGACGCTAGATGGCCACACGGCCACGCCCGCGCGCGAGCAAACGCGTAAAAAGGTTGAGAAATTATAGACGCTTGCTCCTCCTTGCGTCTTTCGAGGCTGTAACCCATGAAAAGTTGGGGGAGAAACGTTAAGGTAGTTCTATCGTTAGATTCAAATCGAGAAATTGTTTTGCAGTTTTTCTCACATACAAAATGGTTCGCGGGCTTCAGTTAAATAAGAAAAGTTGTTGCAAATCGACCAAAGAACAGCATACTCCAAATTCACGGTCATCCCAGGTGATATGTGCTTGCTCTATAATTACAAAAATTGTGAAAAAAATTTTCTCAAGATTTTTTCGGAAAACTCAAGAAATCTTCTTTGATGTTGCATAAAAATGTATGCAAAGTTTTAGAAGGCTTCACCACGTAGAAGCCAAGATATTCATTGATGAAAATGCAACTTTTAACACGCGCTCTTACGAGAGACTACCGAAAATTGTGATTTTTACCAATAAATATCTCAACTTCCACGTGGTAAAACCTACCAAAATTTATTACACACGTATATATGACATCAAAGAATACGTATTCAAATTTTCAACAAAATCTTAAGAAAACGATAAAACGATAGAACTACCTTAAACAACGACGCGCGAGTGATATACACCTCGATAATAGCAGAGGAGAAACTCGAGAGGAAAATTAGTACGATCGATCGATTGCAGCATTTGTTTTTTTCCAAAACGCTCCTCCTTTTCGTTACTCATTGTAGCTACGTTCACTCCACACCGAATCTACACGATTATGGTGTCCAATTAGCACTCCTCATCCTCCGCGATATTCTCGCGATTAATATTCCCCCGATCACCTGCTCCGTTGGGACGACGGGGATGTAACAGAAAAACACGAAACGGAAGTCGCCGCGGCGTTTCTCGCTCTGCAGTGACACTCTGTGAGAACTCGATGAACTTTGATCGACTCGCCAGAGTCTACTTTGAAGTGTCGAACCTGAATTCGACGAAATTTTTGGCGAAAAAAGTAAGGACGCGCCGGAATTTATGTAGAAACGATGGACAATTTGAGGTTATGTTCGCGCAAACGCGTTCTCGGGATTTTTCACGCGTGCGGTTCGTGACGAGACGAGTTTTTCACTTTAACGCAACCGTCTTTTCGTAACGTAATTCTCGGGTAATCCTCGTCCACAAACACTTTTTACCGTTTGCACGTGGCGTACGCAAAATTACGGACGACTCGATACCCGCATGTCCATCTGCCTTGACGTTACAGCCAGCCACCGTTTCCTCGCGTGACGAGAATATTCCTGTACTCCCGATTATCCATACGCGATCGTTTCTAGTGTTCCATCGTACCGGAAGTACTTGTGCGATCACCTCGCTGCCGTTGGTCCTCCACAGGCCTTTTCCTCAAAAACCATAATTCACGGATGAAACTTGAGATAATTCCAGCGAGTAACGACGCAAGTGCGTCGCTCAAAAAGTCGAATTTCGCAAAAAAAAAAAAAAACACTCTTCGAATCGCGAATATCGAGGCTAAGCCGTGGAAGAAAGATCGCGAAAATGGGCAAAGATTTCGTGGTCCGTGCTTTCGAGAAATTTCGAAAATGCGCTGTCGATTTACGGTTTTCGATCGATTAGGATCGTGAGAAAAAGGAAGATGATCGCGGCGATCGCGTCCGGCTACAGCGGGAGAACGAAACGTTCCCACGAGCTGGAAAACTTATGAGGGCTGAGGGTCCGAGCACCTGGAACCCTCTCGAGAGAGAGATAGCCATTGAAAAAAAAAAAAAGAAACAATAAAACACAGGATCGAGTTATACAGAATTAATGGGGGACTCGCCATTAGCTTTTCTCTCACCCTCGATACCCTGCTCGGCTCGCTAGACGAGACAGAGAGATGGACAAACATCGCGTGTGCTTTCGAAAAGTTCCTTAGCTGGCTCGACTTCCGCACACGTGCGGACGAAAAGTAAAAAAAAAAAGCAACGAGCAAAGAGCGCGAATTGTCGATTTTATTCTTCGGTGACGCAACTGCGTCTCGTTCCAAAATACGTCGTCCGACTCTCGAATAATCCTCGTTATTTTCCGCCATTTCGAATGTATCCTTCGAACGAATTCGGTCCCTCTGACGTTCGTCAAAATCACGTTCGACGATAAGCGGAGCGTAAAACCCGATACAATTGTCTCCTTGTTCGCCAAGGTCGTTTGGATGTACTTTCCGAGAGATCCGTCGGTTATTGTCATCATTGATGTGTTGGCGACACTCGAAAATACGTAGATGTAAAAAAAAAAGATGGCGGACGAGGATAATCGAAGTTTAGGATAAAACGCGTTTTGGATTTCATATTCCTTGTTTCGCCGGAGACCTCTGCGAATGTAAATCATCGTTGGACATCAATATCGGTCTTGCGGACGTTACGCTGACGATGCACAAAAGACCAAACCGGATAGCCACACGCCTTCGAAATATTAAGATTTTCCAATAGATTCCCCTTTTTCTTCCCTCTCTGTCTCTCTTTCGTATATCCTCTATTTCGATATACATACATATTTCTTCGAGAGGGAAATACAGACGGGAGAGCCAATAAAAATTGAAATACCGCTAACGTTGCTCCCCCATATATCTCGAATTGCTTATATCTGTCGGTAAAGGAGATTCCTTCGAACCGTCGCAAATTTCGAGAGTCTCAACTGGTCTCCACCGCGTGCGAAGTTGTAATCTTTCTCTCGTCCATCGAGCACGGTGTTTCGTACGACGTTGCGTTTCCGGAATTTGCGATAAAACGAAACTACGATTTTTCACACTTTTCTTTACGAAAATCGTTTGTTTGTTGTTTTTGGCGTTTCTCCAAATTTCCCATTGAAAATTCAGCAATAAAAAAACGTTTCCGATCCGTCAAAACAATGTTTCATTCGTCTTTGTTGAATTGGTCGATGAAAATAAATGTGTAAAAATATCGAAAATCTTCCCAGCCTCCTCTTTCCTCTCACCGCCTGTTGGCTCTGCTTCTCGAAGACAATCGCGGCTGCAAGTTCGTCGGCTGACGCTCGCGAGAATCGAACTTTTGGCCCCGCGCGAGGCGACTCGCCTCTCGAGTCTGCGAAAACGATTTACCTCCTCGCGGAAGCTCTCGCGACAAACAAAAGTTTCGATCGAGAGAGAACAAGGGAGAGAAAGTTTCTCTCCTTTGATTCTTTTCCCTCTCGATAATAGACGAGAAAGTGGTTTGATAATATTGTGGAGCAACGTGACCGTTTCTCAAGGAGATATTGTTGAATTAGAGAGAGAGAAAGAGAGAGAGAGTAAAATGCGAGATTGGCTGAACCTCGAGAGTAGCTCTAGAGATAAAATGACTTACCTCCGTTCTCTCTCCGTTGTTTATTCCGAGAAATTCCTTCGAAATTAATGGCTATCGATAGCAGCCTTTTTTCCCTCGAGACAGCATTAGAGTAGACTCGCCCCCGTTCCTCCCCTGGCCTCTTTGCGTTTCTCTCCTCGTTCTCTATTTCCTCTCGTTCCCCTCGCAATCGCCGTCTCTCCTCTTCGATTCCATACGCGACTGGAACGAGACGCGCCGAGGAAAATGGACTTATCGTGGTCAAAGTTATCGGTTTGGGTCAGTGATAAACGACGATGATTTGTTTTTCCACTCCGTTCCTCATTTTCGTATCTCCGGACGTGTATTCTTCAATTTGCATCATTTATTCCTCGTACATTTTCATCAACCTCATTTCCCTCGGGCCTTCAACCAGCATCCTTGTATACAGAGATAATATCGCGTCGAATCCCGCTCGTCCCGCAACGAACGAGAACCTCGTCGCGTCCCAAAGGATTTCAACACCCAACGCACGAGGGACGACCCAAACGCTCTTCGATTCCGTTGACCTTTGACGCTTCCACACCCGACGCTCAATGGATTTTCATTGGTCCACAACGTCCTTGACGTTTTAGCGTTTCGCTAAATTTGCACTTTGCTCTCATCGCCGACTCTTTCGAGATACGCGAATTTGCCGCGTTCCTGGACACGAGTTCAACAGGCCGGAGCAAATGCTCCCTGGATTGCCCCGCGCAACGTCGTGTATTTTTCATTTCTTTCTTCGTTACGTCGACGCTTGTTCTTTCCTTGCACGCCTCATCGGCGCGGCAAGACGGCGAAGGAAACCGTTGGCGGAGCGCTGAAAGTTCAACGATTGCGTTTTACGAGTCAGGGGAGCAAAAAAAAAGTACCGTTAGACTTCCTCAAGGGTGCTGCGGGCGCGAGGACCTCGCTACCAGCGTCAGGTCCTTCGCTGTCGTCCGATCGCTCGCGCGCGAATTTACTCTCGCAAAAGAGACGCGCGGTCAGGATTTTCTATTTTTTCTCTTCTTCAAATCGAAGATACGAGTAGGTTTTGTCGAAAAAGTTCCCAGTCGCGTGTGCACGCGACGATATATGAAAGTACGGTTTGAGTTTGTTTAGCGACCATTTTGCCCCACATTCTTCCGACTTGGGATGTTTGTTCGAATTGACATTCGAAGATTTTTCGGTGATGATGATGAGTTGAATGTTTAAGGTAGTTCTATCGTTTTATCGTTTTCTTAAGATTTTGTTGAAAATTTGAATACGTATTCTTTGATGTCATATATACGTGTGTAATGAATTTTGGTAGGTTTTACCACGTGGAAGTTGAGATATTTATTGGTAAAAATCACAATTTTCGGTAGTCTCTCGTAAGAGCGCGTGTTAAAAGTTGCATTTTCATCAATGAATATCTTGGCTTCTACGTGGTGAAGCCTTCTAAAACTTTGCATACATTTTTATGCAACATCAAAGAAGATTTCTTGAGTTTTCCAAAAAAAATTTAAGAAAATTTTTTTCGCAATTTTTGTAATTATAGAGCAAGCACACATCACCTGGGATGACCGTGAATTTGGAGTATGCTGTTCTTTAGTCGATTTGCAACAACTTTTCTTATTTAACCGAAGCCCGCGAACCATTTTGTATGTGAGAAAAACTGCAAAACAATTTCTCGATTTGAATCTAACGATAGAACTGCCTTAGCGAAATTGCCACGCTCTTTTTTATCACGAGAGATCCGTCATTCGGTTTGTGAATGAACGTGATTGTAACGAATTCTTGTAACGAAGCATAAAAAATTGTTTTCCATGCCATGAAACAAACGAATGGAATGGAATATGTATTCTGTATCTAATTGACGTTTGCGCGTGGTGTCTGGCGCTTTTTTTCTCATCTGTTGCAGTATGGCTCGGAAGAATTTGGACAGGACTCGCCGAGGTACACATCGCCGAAGGCTGCGGCTCTCTACGCGGATCCCTACTATATCGGTAATTACAGAAACACTTTTTTTTTCACAATCCCGAACCTGAATTCTTCGTTACGATGAAAACCATACTCCAATAAGCACGAAAACAACGTTTCGTTCGAAAATACATGCTGCATGTTTACATCCGGAAATGAAAAATCAATAATATTACCGTCCAGTATGAAATTACACGAGAAAAAAAGAAAAATGGATTTCATTGATTATCGAGCTTCGAAATTGGTCAAAGTTGGCTTCGGTCAAAGTTTGCCTCTGGCTCCGTTAACCTCGAGACAAAGTGTACTTCGTACGCTTCCGGTACGGAAAAAACGCGCCAACGAAATTACGAATCGGCCAAAGTATCGCTGCGAATCATGCCAGGAGATAATTGCTCTTGTTTCGGAGTACCATTAAGGCCATGGGGGATACCCCCTCCCCTATCGAAATTTAGAAAAATTCTCAGGCAAAATCTATAAATCGGATCGATTTGAAATTTTTTGTGAGTATTTAGTGACACAACACGGAGGGAATGACGATTTCGCAATTTCGAAATTTTTCAAAACAAATTTTTTGTAGAGTGAAAATTTTTTCAAAATTTCGAAATTCTAAAATCGTCATTCCCTCCGGGCTATATCACTGAATACCCACAACAAATTTCAAACCGATCCGATTCATAGATTTTGCCGGAGAATTTTTCTAAGCTTCGATTTACGGATGTAACACATCGCCTTAAGCAATGGCCATTTTTTTGAGACCACCCCTTCAGGAGCCCTCTAAACCCTCTTGGGGTGGTTCAACGACGCTGAGGCTCTCGTGGATGCCGATGACGAGGATCGTTTTGTACGTGGTGCGATGAATAAATGACGTTTTTATTTCTGTAATTATTTTGCAGATGGCAATACGACCGGTACGGGCGCAGGTGATCCATGGACGGCTGGCGGTGGAGGAGTTCAACCACCTTACAGCGGCTACGCACAACCTCATCTTGCCCAGCCTGCCTACCCTATGCACTTACCGCACGACCCCATGGTGAGTCTTGGCGACCAATCACGAGTCACGACCTTCCTCGACGTGACGCTGATGAGGAGCTTCATGCGGCAATTATGACTCAATGAAACGACGAATTTTTTCGCTAAAAATGACTTTAATCGTCAAAAAAACAATTCCGAATTATTTCTATTATCGAAATTATGCGTATCACGTTTGTCTCGGTTATTCCATGATTTAGGAGAAAATTAAATAATCACGCGGTACGAAAGTACAATGAGGACTCACCGTTTTTGGTTAAACTGATAAAAAAAACACGTTTTTTCACTTTTGTTTGTGGTATTTTTAGCGGAAACGAGATACTTTTGTTAGACTTTTCATGTTACTTTTTCGGTAGTCAAAGTTGGAAAAATTCGTGTTACAAAGTACGAATTGTCGCCGGGAGAGTGTTTCCGTCATAAGATCGCGTGTTTAGGACCGTCAGAAGTGAAGCCTCTGCGAATGTTTTCTCGATAACTGCACGGCGGATCCACAAATAGTCGGAATTTTCGGTTGGCGTTAAATTCGCGTCAGCCTCCTTAAATCACTGTGCATTTACGAGTCAACAAACGAGTATGAAAGACGTAAGAAGTAGTATGTCTCTCTGCTTCGTTGCTCCGAAAAGACGTTTTCTTTTTCTTTTTTTTTATTGCAAAAGCCGATTCGAGATCGACAAACGGGTGTTGAAAATGAGGAAAATATGAAAAAGTCGCTTCGGCTTTTC
This sequence comes from Heteropelma amictum, assembly GCA_959613375.1. Lineage (NCBI taxonomy): Eukaryota > Metazoa > Arthropoda > Insecta > Hymenoptera > Ichneumonidae > Heteropelma > Heteropelma amictum. The sequence goes on along the minus strand of OY390722.1, from coordinate 31,813,487 downwards.
GCTCCTCTGACGTTCCATGGCGATACAGTAATTTTTGGAAGGAACGAGCTTGTTTGAAATTTTCTAATTTGTTGATAAATATACTTTGATTCCCGAGTGCAAGTTCTCGGCTTGCTGCCTCGCGGTAAAGTGATTTAAAATTAGACGTTTTATGGGTAGTTGTCGTTACCCAGCTTGGATGCCATCACGAGATCGACGAAGAAAGATTGAGAGAGAGAGAGAGAGAGAGAGAGAGAGAGAGAGAGAGGGAATAGTACTTAGTACACGGATCTCAAAGCGTATCCGATATCAAAGCTCAAACTGGCACGCGCGAGAGACAGGGATAGAGAAATTGATAAATAGATAGAAATAGAGATAGAGGGAGAAGGGGAGGACCGGGAGGAGGAGAGAGTTAGACGAAACTTCCATTACAGCGAGCCCTTTGAGTGGCCGCAACGTTCATTTCGACAATAGATTTTAGGCACACCCCCCAACGAAAGGCTAGAAAAATTTGAGGCAAGAATTTAAATACTATCTGCACGTGTCTGACGCAACTTGACATTTTTTTTTAGATATTGTTCGTTATAGAAAGTAATTTATTAAATTAATCAAATTGAATGATAAAAAATGATGTGATACGAAAAGAAAAGAATCCGCGTGATGCAACGATGTATCGACAAGGCCTCTCGTAACCGTCGAAAATAAAATTGTTTATTTTAAGCTTATGCAGCTCGAGTATTTCGAGCATATTCGTCGTTTCAAATGCGCGATTTCATACACATCATTTAAATGACAAAAATAATTAATCGTCAATTTGTTCCGTTACTTCATTGAGTCATAAAATACGCGTGAACGTTCTCAAGAAACTCGTTCTCTGTGAAAAACGAGTAATTAACGAAAAAGAAAGGGGAGAATTCGAAAAAGACGTCAAAAAATTTCGAAACTCACCCTCCTCTCCCCTTGATGAGAGAACAAAGGTTGATCGAACGAATTTGTGTCGCCAGACGTATTCAGCCATGTCGCCGAACGGCGAACCGGCAGCGCCGATTCTCGGCTCCGCGGTGACAAGCGCAGCTTCCTTGCCTCCAATGTCGACGTTCCGCGGGAGCGGTGCGGTCGCAGCGAGTAGCGGTACCGGTGCTCCCTCTCCCGCGTCGTTGCAATACAGCCATAGTCCGGGTGCTCCTGGCGCAGCAACCGCCTCCTCGAATGCAACGAATGCCCCGAGCAACAACCAAACACCCACGGGCGACGGTCTCGGAAAGGCGCTGGTATCCGTCGTAAGCAATCGAGTGAGTATTCTCATTAATGTTTTTTTTCTTCCCTCCCCTTTCTCCCGGTCGCTCCGCGGCACTGCATCGAGACGGACATTTCCATCAACGCGAAAAAAAAAAAGACCATGCACTCTGAAAAAATGACACTAAAATCTGCGCAAAGTTTGGTGAGATACTTTCCAAGTTGTTCGACAAAACGCTCGTGCCGATTTTTCTCGCGTCTTTATTGTTTTCAAGATTTTTTTCCTCACAAACTTTCGACCGCAGAATCGACGATTTTTATTTGCGACGATCGGTGTGAATTTAAACAATTTATTCGATTCGTACAGATTTATCCTACGGACCAATCAGTCTCGAGCTACAGCAGCAATCCCTCGACGCCGGTGAGCTCGCCACCGCCATTGAGCGGAGCCGGCGGTTCAGCGCCGGGATGGGCGCCCGGTGCAGCGCCAGTCTCGCCGCATTTCACCGCCGATCCCAATCACGGCACGATACACATGGTACGGTTCCTCGTTCCACGTTGTATTAATCGCTTTTTTCTTTTCATTCTTTTTTTTATACAATCATTCGCATCGCCAACGACAAACGGGTAGAAAAAAATCGTGTCGTTGCAAAAAACAATGTTGCTCGGATCGCGCCCCGTGAGTTAAGTACGGACGTGCGTTATCCCCCTCCCCCTCTCCTCCATTCTCGTTCAATTCACACGTTGATTCAATCATTCGGATACGCACGCGCTCTGTTGAATCACTGGCAACTGAAAAAGAAAAACGAACGAAAAAAAGAAGAAAAAAAATACACACACGCGCGCGTGTGTATTTTTTTTCTTCTTTTTTTTGAAGGGAACACGGAAGCCATGTCCTAACACACATCGTGAGTTTTGTGGATTAATCCGTAACTAACAAACACGCAAGCTTTGATATTTCACGAGGGACTCGAAAAAAGGAACAATGAAAAAAAAAAAACCCAGAAAAAAAAACGTATTTCATCGCACCGAGTGTGCATTTGGCATGACGATCGCACAAAGTTATCTCTTCCTCGCAAAAGTTGGCACAAGAGTGAAATTTCACCGATTCGTTCGATTTATTATTATTATTATTATTATTATTATTGGTTTTTTTTTTGTTCTTCCTTTCGTTATATTACGTTGTTTTTTTTTTTTAATTTTTTCTCACAAATACGTATATTATTTTTAATCTCACCATTCTTGTTTGTTGTGGACGTTGCGTTGACTTGGTTGTTTTTTTTTTTGGTTTTGTTGTTGCGTTGGTGTTGTGTGTGAGAAGCCGGCGCCCGAACAGCAGAGGCTAGACGATGCCATCGGCTTTCTTCGCGACCATGCCGAGGTGAGGATTGCCGATTTTCATTTTATTCTTTTATTGTCAATTTTGTTCATCTCCTCGCTCGTCTTTTTTCGACGATCGTAAATACGCATACTCGCATACACACGCGAGCGTGTGTGTGTACTACTTTTCACCCACCCCTGTTTCACGTGTTACCGATCATGGCGACATTCTCCCGCGCACTCACGATTAATCGGGAAATCTCATCAGTCAAACGTCACATCCGTTGTCGCGTCATCTTTTTTCTTCTTTTTCATTCGCGCGCTTTGAATTTTTTTCCTTTTTTTTTTTGGCGTAATTCGCGTCGCGCAGACGCGACATATCGAGAGTGAAATTTTGTGTAATCGGGTATCTGGCTTTTCGGTATTCTGTTGGTACAGGGGACGCGGATGGAGGAACGATTGGACGACGCGATAAACGTCCTCAGAAATCACGCCGAGAGCCAACTCGGTCTTCACCTCGGTCCCGTGGGGCCTCACGGTTCGTTATATTCTCATACCTCACCACCGCAGTTGGATCATTTGGTAAGCAATCTAGACGCGAGTAATTAGCCGGTTTTCATTTTTGTCTCTTTTCCGGCGTCTCGCGCGATATTTTTCATATCGCCCGCATTGAAACCGAGAGATTCAACGTTTTTGCCGCCGGTCGAAAAAAGGCCATTTTGGACGGATGGAGCGGCAAAAGTATCCGAGCGATCTGTTAAAAAAAAAGCATGCGTATCAGCCTCGAGATCGTCAAATGCCATTCCGGCGGGGACGAAACGGAGTTTGATCGATGCTCCTCGGTCCGCGTCCGGCTGAATACTCTCTAAAACTCGCGGTTTCGATGCGGATGATATGAAAAAGAGAAAAAAAAAGTGCATCGACTGATTTTTGCTTTTTAATATTCAACAGGCGAGTCCACATTCTGCGGTAACGGTCGCGCAACCTCAAGGATCTTATCCCGGTCTCGCACCTACCCCCGATACCGACGGTTCCATAAAAATCGAAAGGCTACCGGTCACGAATGCCAGTAAGTCAAATTTTCCAAATTCCCCCTCCGAAGACTTTGAAGATAATTCTTTATCGATAATAATAATAATAATAATCAAAAGCCTCGAAAAACGTCGAAGCGTGTGTGTCGGTGGACAGTTTTACGATTTTTTTGCTCTTCTCGTTCGTGCCTTTTTAAGGTCCACCAGGTGTTCTCTCTCTCTCTCTCTCTCTCTCTCTTGGCGTCCCACGATTCATCCTCCTCTTATGGTGCTATCGGATAAATCACGCGAGTCTACCGCGAATTCTACTGCCGCTAACGCACTCATCGAGAGTCGCAACATTCCTCTCGGGCTTTTATTGTTCTCCGACAACATCGGAGAACGGAGGCTGCCTCTTTCTCTCTCTCTCTCTCTCTCTCTCTCTTCTCGTCGTTTAATCTCCGTCATTCGCGCTCCTTCCTCATTTATCCGTATCTCCGACCGAAAATAATTTTCAAACCGAGGCGACCATTCGCGATGGCGATGAATGAACGATATATCTTTCGCCGTCTTGAGTTTCTCGTTGCGTATTCCCTCGATCCTATTACGGACGAGAGTGGCATTCTAAAAGGATCTCCCGTTCCGCGCGGTTATTGTTCGAGATAATCCGCGAATCACTTTTTTTTTATCAATCTTGACTACGAACTACGATCACGGGCGAATGAATGATCAAAAGAGAGTCTCGAGGAAAAAAACGCGACGAGCTCGGTCGAACGAGGATAACATCGATTTTTCAAAAATTCGTCACGATGCGGATTTCGCGTCGATGATTTCGTTGAAGTATTCGGGAATTGAAGGAGAATCATTGAAATTCGCCCGTGAGCGTTTATGGCGAACGACGTTTGTACGAATCGAGCGGTATTACGTGATATGAATGTAGCAGCGGCTTTTAACGTTTTACAATGATGAATGGGTTGAGTCATTTCGATAGCTCGACGCGGATAAAGAATGGCCAAGGTTTATATTCCCTCTGAAAATCTCCATTCAATCCGTGGGACAGGACAAATGCGTAAAAGTCAGCCTTCCGCGTCTCGGAACGCTTCTGGAGTACCGTGAAAGTAAAAGTCGGAGTAACGCGACCGCTCCTGCATTGTCAAACGTTTAAGGAGATAACTGTATCGGGATATCGCTTATTCACTCGAGAGAGCTACCGTGCCTCGCCGTTCTCTTTATTCAATCCACCGATCCATTTTCAACACGCGGAGATGTGTTTTCTTTGCATCGAAGAGCGAAAAAATGAACCGGAAATGCACATCATTTTTCGTAATAAAAATAATGAATTTTCGAGTGAATTTTTCAAATTCTTCACTCGAGAGAGCTACCGTGCCTCGCCGTTCTCTTTATTCGATCCACCGATGTTTTTCCTTTGCATCGAAGACCAAAAAAATGACCCGGAAATGCACATCATTTTTCGTAATAAAAATAATGAATTTTCGCGTGAATTTTTCAAATTCTTCACTCGAGAGAGCTACCGTGCCTCGCCGTTCTCTTTATTCGATCCACCGATGTTTTTCCTTTGCATCGAAGAGCAAAAAAATGAACCGGAAATGCACATCATTTTTCGTAATAAAAATAATGAATTTTCGAGTGAATTTTTCAAATTCTTCACTCGAGAGAGCTACCGTGCCTCGCCGTTCTCTTTATTCGATCCACCGATGTTTTTCCTTTGCATCGAAGACCAAAAAAATGACCCGGAAATGCACATCATTTTTCGTAATAAAAATAATGAATTTTCGCGTGAATTTTTCAAATTCTTCACTCGAGAGAGCTACCGTGCCTCGCCGTTCTCTTTATTCAATCCACCGATGTTTTTCCTTTGCATCGAAGAGCAAAAAAATGAACCGGAAATGCGCATCATTTTTCGTAATAAAAATAATGAATTTTCGCGTGAATTTTTCAAATTCTTCACTCGAGAGAGCTACCGTGCCTCTCCGTTCTCTTTATTCAATCCACCGATGTTTTTCCTTTGCATCGAAGAGCAAAAAAATGAACCGGAAATGCACATCATTTTTCGTAATAAAAATAATGAATTTTCGAGTGAATTTTTCAAATTCTTCACTCGAGAGAGCTACCGTGCCTCGCCGTTCTCTTTATTCAATCCACCGATGTTTTTCCTTTGCATCGAAGAGCAAAAAAATGAACCGGAAATGCACATCATTTTTCGTAATAAAAATAATGAATTTTCGCGTGAATTTTTCAAATTCTTCACTCGAGAGAGCTACCTCGCCGTTCTCTTCATTCTTTGCATCGAAGAGCAAAAAAATGAACCGGAAATGCACATAATTATCGATAACAAAAATAATGAATTCTCAATTGAATTTTTCAAATTGTTTCGCGCGTACAATAGTCGTCGAAATAAGTGGCGGTGTTAATACTTGTCAGAATACATCTCCTTAGAGAAAAGAAAAGATCCGCCAGACAGCAGTGCCGGTGAGACGAAACCATCGAGCAGCGAGCTGCCCGCGGGAGTCATAGGGGGCGCAACCGTCAATTCAACGTCCCAGGGAAAAGGAACGAAAAGGTCGAGGAGGTAGTAAGTGTCAGAATTACTATTGTATTTTATAAGGAATAATCCGGCGACGAATGAATAGTTGCAAAAACAAATATCGTCGCACGCAAATTGCAGCGACGTCATCGAGGGCTCGCTAAATTCGATCGCATTTGACAACAAAAATATGCACACACTCGCGTGGGGAATATTTGATTTATCGTAATGAAAAATATCGCAATAGCATTTTACACCGCTCTGAGAACGACTCGGGAGACGCAGGGAGGCATTCATTTTCCTTCATAAAGATATCAAAGCTTTCGTGCCCATGGCTCTAATTAAAAACCACTCGCGTAACGCGAATGAAAATGTAAACTTGTCAAATTTTGCGACAAACACGCCATCTACGTGCACACGACATTCAATGCCGATAACACCGTATCGCCGCAATGTTGAAAGCACAAAATGAAAAAAACAAAAAAACAAATGATTGCGACAACCTAAACTAACTTGCTTTGTCTTTGAAAAATCGTTGTTCGAGCGCCGATGAAGACTGCGACGATCCAGGCACCAAAGCGGTGCGCGAAAAAGAACGCAGACAGGCCAACAACGTTCGGGAAAGGTTAGTGGAGAACACACGCAGTAATAAGCACAATTTTCTTGCATTTTGGTAAAATTATATCGCGCCCAAATCCATCGATCGATCTCACCTTCCTTCCGGTCCGTATTATCATCATTGTCACTATTGTCATTTTTTATTTCTCAACTTTTTTTATGTTTCCTCTCATTCGATGTTCCACTCTTATGTCGGATCACGAAATCGTAACGTTGCTTGCTGAAAAAAAAATTCTCTTTAGCCTCGATAATATCGGTACGCAATCGTCAAAATTTATCATCGTCACACGTGATTCTTCATTTCATCATTGACATCTCATTACGAATTCGCATCATACCCCTCACTGAGCATGTTAAACATTAAGTTTTCTGTATTTGTTGGGGTAATTAGACGGTATTTCATTTTCCGCTAATTAGGAATATTCCGTACGAAATACAACACGCGATGTAATCAATATGAGTTTTCGTCGTTCGTCTCGTTTCCTCTGCGTTTCTCCTATCCATCTTCCCCATACAACATCTCAAACCTTCCATCGCACTCGTCATCCACGCATCATTCGACCAAATCTCGTTTCGAGTCGAGTTCAAACGAATTGAGAAATTTCCGCCACGGAATTGAAATTTGACAAAGTGACGAATTTCGTGACAAAAAAAATCATCAACATCGTCGTTGCATGAAAAACGAAAAAAATCGATGTCACGGTACTCATGGATAATTGTGCTTGGAATGTTTGATTTTGAATTCGCGTGAGAACCAAGGGTGCAAAGAATACGGGCCTTCGGGGGGGGGGGGGGGGGGGTGAAAAGAGACTGAGCAAAAAGTTTCCCGAGATCTGCGTGTGTTCGTTGTAAAAATCGTCACAGATTTCACCAGTCTCACTGAGGATCGCTCGAACGACGCATTTTTTTTTCATCGAAATATCTTTCTCTGGAATTGCCATTTTTTTTCCCCTACGGATACACGGTGTTATCACGATATTTGGACTATCGTTTATTCTTGATTTCGGAGCCTCGCTCTCTCGAATTATCCAACGCGAGACACTGTCTCATGGGAAAAATAAAAATTATAATCGATTTTCAAAACGTCGGATATTGAAAAAAGAAAAAAAAGTACCGTAAACTCAGGGCTAACTCGAAGGCAAAAAAAATCTTTTCGAAAATGCGGTCAGGTGATTAATCGAGTATTGTTATTGCGCAACTGTTGTTCGAGCGCCGAGGACGAGGATGATGATCCCGATGTGAAGGCTCAGCGAGAGAAAGAAAGGCGGCAGGCAAACAATGCTAGGGAAAGGTAAGACGAAACGGGTCTTTGATTGACCTTGAGTATTCTTTGTACATTCCTTTACCCATTTAATGTGATACTTTCACGATTGAAATGGCTCGACTGTATTAAAGGACGTATGATGATGATGATGACGATGATAAGAAACGGGGCCCGTATTCTATGTATTCAATGTGAAAAGATCGATTGAAAAGAAAAATGTATCATTTTTCCAATGCATGACAGTATCGATAGATGGTAAAGGGTGGTGAGGAAGTTTTTTTTGGTCCACGCTTCGTCCACTCTCTCGCCTCGTATCGTCATTAATTGACAAATGAATCTTGTTTCATTCCCAGGATACGCATCAGAGACATAAATGAGGCCCTCAAGGAACTCGGCAGGATGTGCATGACGCATCTCAAGACGGACAAGCCGCAAACGAAGCTCGGCATACTCAATATGGCTGTAGAAGTGATAATGACTCTGGAGCAACAAGTCAGAGGTGAACGATCAAATATGAAAAAGCCTTCCGTTTTTTCTTCTTCTTTTCATGAATCGAAATCACATCCTCGACGTGCTGTTATTGCTATAGTCGATCAAAAAAGTTGCGAAAAAAATGCGAAAAAAACCAGAGAAAATCGTGCTCTCCTCCTAGCGGGTAATAATGAGAAACGGATGATGAACAGTTTTCCTGATTGTTTCGTGGCATTTTACAGAACGTAACTTGAACCCAAAGGCCGCGTGCTTAAAAAGGAGAGAAGAGGAGAAGGCTGAGGATGGTCCAAAATTGCCGGGACATCTCACCGCTCACATAACTCATCCGCATCCTCACGCGCATACCCATACGCAGCAACCGTTTTCCTCAATGCCCGTAAGTACACGTGAGAACGAACGAGAGAGGAGTGAGACGACAAAAAAACAAAAAGTCAAATCGGCCGACGCGCCAAGTGCGGCGAATCATCGTACTAATCGCAGCACGCTGAATCTCTCTTTCAGGGACCGCCACCTTCGCTTCAACACAATCCCGCGCAACCACAGTAGCAAATGCTCACCAGTGACGGAGGCCTCGTCCTCTGTTGAATAATAAATAATTCGCAAAGAGATGGAAAGGAAGAGAAAAATTGAAAAGAACAAGATAACGGATTCGTGCAAAGTGCGGGCGCGCGTGTGCGTTCGTTGTCCGTCGTCGTCGTCGTCGTCGTCGTCGTCGTCGTCGTCGTCGTCGTCGTCGTTGTCGTTGTCGTTGTCGTTGCTTTCTGGTGGCACCAGAAGGGCTCAACCGCGTGAGAGAGACACGAACTCGCAATATGAGAGGGTGCGCAAGGGGGGCGGAGTGGAAGGGAAGAAACGACTGAGAAGAAAACGGCAAATCGTATATATGTATATACATATATATGTGAATAATATGTATGTATACTACGAGAGAGAAGGAGGAGATTGTGTATACACGAATGCCTGCTTTTGTCGAGATTGAGAATTGTTAAATGTAGGCGAGATTCCGGTGCTCTGTATTCGTTTCCGTAATTTCCTTTTTTCTTCTCAACTTCATTCCTCTTGTTTGTTGTTTCTTCAGCGCCCCCCCCCCCTCCATTTTTTTTTAAATTCTCTCTCTCTCATTTCTTCCTTTTTCTTCGATTTCTCACCCTCCCGCCCCTCTCTCTGTCTCTGTCTCTCTCTCTCTCTCTCGCTCTCGCTCTCTCGCTTTATACATATATCGTTCTTTTTTTTCTCTCATTGACTCTTTTCGAATTGAGACAAAAATGAAATACGCGCACCGCGCGCGCATGAGCCGTCATCGAGAATGGAAAAAGGGAAAAAATCAATTGCTTATCGGCATCAATGACAATAAATAATCATTATTTTGTAAATGTTGTAAATGAGTAGAAGAGCGGGGTGAGCACACGAAATACTCGATGAAATGACGTATTGTTTCTTGAAATTTCGTTCGTACATATCGAGAACTCGGTTCAATTATTATTGTTCGGGAAAAACTCGCCACCTACATTGGAACTGTTGAGTGGAGCTGAAGTATTTGTCCCGATGAGAAAGAAAAGAAAATTGTAGAGAAAGACAATAGAGGAAGAGGCTGGGACAGAGAAAGAGAGAGAGAGAGAGAGAAAGATGGAGGGGAGGAGTATCGTCCGAGAGAAAAAAAGAGAGAGAGAGAGAGACGAAAGGAAACGGCAAAAGTACATTATTTTAGTCACTATTTAATTAATGGAAAGAGAAGAAAAATGTGTGCTCGATAAGCGAAAGCGAAAGAATAATTGAAAACTAAGCAAAAAAAAAAAATACCAAGAGCCGAGAAAAACGAATGATACTGCTCTAAATATTATAAATAAACCATGGCGGCTTCAAATTATTTTTATAAACGGGGAATGAAACATGGGAAAACAAGACGAAAAGATAAAAAAAAAAAATGAAGATACGACGCGATAATTATGGTTCCTCTTTCGATGATAAACACGATACCAACAATGATAACCGAATGTTGTAGAAACGAAAATAGAAGAGCGAAGGATGTTTTAATGACGATAACTACATAGTAATAATACCAAAAAGGGTATAAATATTTACCCTGTATATCCGCAACGTAATATAAATGAGAAAGGGTCGGGTGGGGGGGTGGGAAATTACGAAAAATTGATGAACCATCGTGGTGATAATTCGAAGATTGTTTGTTACTATGGGAGGATCGTGTCGTCCGTTGTTTTTCAGCTTTTTCGATAACCGATCGTTCAACAACCGCAAAAAAAAGCCTCGAGGGTGTTGAGAGAAAAAAAATCGCGTCTCATTTGTTCCTATTTCCTCTTCGTTTTTGTGCAAGCATCATCCCGAACGATGATGATTTCGTGAAAACTTACTTTCGATAAATTGACCAAAAATTCAATGACGAGACGATAAAAACACTCAAGTTGCGCGGATAAAGGCCTGTCGTGTCTGTTGTATACGTGGAACACACATGCACACACGAAAAAAAAAGCTACATTCGTTCGGTTTGTATCGTAGATGAGTGTGGGACTGCTAGGATCGAGCGATGATTCAAAGAATGCCTGTGAGAACTAGTGGACGAGTTACAGTGGGAGGCGTGGGGAATCGAATGAGTGTGAGTAATTAGTGACGTTGTACATAACGGTGATAATGAATACATAAGGAAATAATTAACAAACGAAGAAAAAAAAAATTACAAAAACGATTAAACTTGAAATGAAAAAAGGATGAAAAGCTCAGAGGCATCGCTGCCGTCATTCGAGGATTAGGCTATTGTTATAATATTGTAATGATTAACGATATCGATTTGCGTGATATGCTTCGAAATTGGTCTCATGGCTCGGGGATGCGCGAAAACGATATTTCCCCCGCGTACGTCGTCGTCCCGACGGCGCGAAAAGACGATTCATCGCGAAATTCGCGACCGCTGCAGTCGCGTTTTATTTCGAAATACGTTTGTATGTATCGGTCTTTTTTCTTTTTTTTTTATAAATAATTACTCGCGGCATCTCTTTTTTTAATAATGTAAGGAAAAAAAAACGTCGCTCTATCGGAATTTTTTACGTCAATGATATATCGATCTTTGTTCTTCTCTCTTATTTTATCTTTTTTTTTTTTTTATTCGACGACGATTTTCGTGCAATCGCAAAAAGAAGATAAAATTGATCAATTTGTTTTTACGAAACGTTCGTGTAAGGTTTTACGCGAATATTTGGGTCATCCGTGTGACCACCTGAGAGCAAAGGGTCGTCCGAAACATGAAAAACTTTGAGGAAAATGCAAACGACGTTGTTACAACGAATACATTCGAGTAGGGCAATTCGAGATTTTGGAAAACGCGAAAAACGGCACAATGACAGTTTCCGCGAAAGTCGTAAAACTCCATGGTAGATTTTTTTGTCATCCAACGATTTTGTGAATCGACTCGAGGTCGAATATTTTGTATACGTGTGTATACAAAAGTATATACATGTATGTATAATTATTTATAAATTATAATACACGAAATGCGGAAAAAAAAATCGTTTTTGTTTTTTTTTTCAGTCATCATATGTAACTTGCAACAATATTATAATAGCGATTATTGTTTTACATATACCGATTTGACATCATTTTTAATCGTTCACGTGTCGAGTTTTTGATGTTTTGCCGCACATTCGTCTCTCGCAATATCACATTTGTTAATAACGAATGTCAGCGTGGTATCAGGTGGTTCAACTTTTCCCACTCATTTCCAATTGTAACGATAGTTTGTTTAATTCATTTTACCATGAAACAGTAAACACATGCTGTAAAAATGTTCTTTTGTAATACAGAAAAAAAAGTGTCGTTTCTCGAAATCTACAAATTTACGTTGGATCTTTTTTTTTTGCTCTTCGGGCGTACACACCTAAACCTCGCGATAGACTCTCAATCGAGTGATGATCGAATGATCGGCAACTACCGGCAATCAACTGCGCAAAATGAAATTCGCATCATTTTTGTACATTATAATGACACGGAATTTTTCTTTAAATTATTATTATTATTATTTTAACGCGAAATGTCTATACAGAGCTGAATAAGTATCGCGGCCGAGTCAATGGATTTTGGGTGCAATCGGAAAATGAAAAATTTGAAAATTTCGCGCGCGCGCGCGCGCGCGCGCTGCCGAGTTTTGCGAAAAGGCTCTGGATATACGGCTGGATAAATTGTAAAGTGCGCGCGCACCTTTGACACGGAGCGAGAGAGGCCATACGGTCGAAAGGTGAAACAGAACGGCAGCGTTTGTTTCCCCCCCCTCCCCCGAATTCGCTGACTCGTATTTTTCGTTCGTTCGTCTTGTAAAGAGTAACAATGAATTTTTTCGTTTATTTCGCGAATCGTATGTGAGAATGTCGAAGGAAGCGGAAGCAAAGGAAAGACAAGCTTGAAATATCAAAGTATCGAGGAGGTATGTACGAGAAAAAAAAAGGAAAAGAAACTATGAATGGTTGCGCCTCGACGGAGGTTAACCCGAGGGGAACACGCAAACGATGAACCTCCAATGACAAATATACAGAAAACAATACAATGAAACAAATTAATTATAAAAATACCATCGAAGATTGTCACAGATGAAAACCTGTTAAAAGATAACATATCTCGCCCGTAATTGTATATGTATATATATTCAAAGAGTGAAATAGTGCCAAGTTTCTTCCGCGCTTTTCTCCTTTTCGGAATAGCGGGGAAGAAAAGGTGAGAGAGAGAGAGAGAGAGAAAGAGAGAAAAAAGAAAGGAACGAATGCCTAATCAATTCATCTAATTACAATTATTATTACGCGATGATGATGCTGATGATAATGACGATGATGAAGACGATTCTCGAGTTTTATCGTCAACGTTTATTATTAGCCATTATTATCGAATTTATTATTATTATTATTATTATTATTATTATTACGATTATTATGATTATTATTATTATTACTATTATGAGTTATTATCAATTATTACCGATTACTGTAATGATGATGATGATGATCATTATTGAAATGACACTGAGTAGGGATCATGATTTCAGGAGAAAAAGGAGGAAAAAAATGAGGTTGTTGGGAGAAAGAAACAAAAGAGACCGAGAGAGCGAGAGATAGAGAGAAAGAGGGAAGACGATGTGCCGAGAATTCAAGAGACATTTTTGTTTTTCGACAAAAATATAGCTCAACGACGTGTACCCAGTTGCCATGTATTTTAATTTATTTAGATTCTTAAATAAATTTTATTGAAAAAAACAAACAACAACGCAAAAGAAGCTCATAATTCTCTTCGTATAATCGGACCTCGTCAGTCGTGTGAGATTTGTCTCACGTGCGCGTTTTATTTCGATCGTAAAAGCGGAGATGCAGCACGAAAAAAAGAAAAAGTGCTTTACACGGTTGGTCGTTCGACTGGTATTTTAAATAAATTCGCAGTCATTTCCAGCGACCATGTGCGCATTTTGCTTCTTTTTTTTCGTTTTCGTCCTTCGCAAGTTACACAACGGTGACGACATTCGAGTCGTTCCCTTCTCACTTCCGAATATTTTTCGCGAGTCTCGCGAATTTTCGTACCGCAAGAACGCGAAGCGTCAAATCCAAATATGGGTTCCTTCGAGCGGAATAAACGCGAGATTATCATTTTGTTTTCCATGATATCAATATTTTGTGTATTGTTATTATCGTTACGTACAAAACTAACCTAGCTCCACGGACGGAACGTAAATTCGCGTTTTTTTCTATTCCTATTTTTTTAACACCGATTTCACCAACTCGGATCAACCTAAAGCTAAATATAACGTGCATCCGGTGCAACGATGTATTTGTAATTGAAAGTTGACAGTTTTTACAATTTTGATAATGAAAATCATTGATTCTCAGTTTGTTTTCGCTCGTTCTGTTTTATCACAAGATACGCGTGCAGCGCCATCTGACGGTCGTTCCAGCGTACTCTGCTGCTATTTTCGTAACGGTTTATTTGGCTATCGATAAGAAGGAAAAAAAAATGGAAAACGAAGCGATCGCGTGGGTACTCTTCGGGTGAAGAGCGACGTTTCCGATGATTCGTAATGATTATCTGTGATTTCGCTGGAAGGACGCACGACAGTCCGCGTGCTCTTTGTCCGAGGCAGCAATTACTCTCCTACGACACGACCCATCGTAGCGTGACTCGGTTGTTTCGCGTTTGAACATTCCAGAACGCGAATCGTCTCGTCTAATTGATGTTTTACCGACTCGACTCGAGTTTTTGAAAATATTTTTTCCTATCGCAGCGACGATCAATTTTTAACGTCACCCGCGTAAACTTGACCTTCAGCCGTCCTCGCGTCACAATTGTCTCTCCATTCTTCTCGGCGGTGGCGATGTTTTTGGGGGAAAAAAAAACCAACGACGATAACAACGACAATGACAACGACGAGGAATGGTAAAATCGCGATCAAGCGCTCGAAAGTTTTTTCTTCAGCGTGCAATAACCGACGATACGGAGTATGACGAAATTGGAGAAAAGCACGAGCACGTCGATCCAATATTTTCCATCCGTCATACCGAGTTCCGCCAACAGAGTTTCCGGTGTTCTGTAATGACAGTAAATCTCGGTCCTCGGACAGGGCAATTTGTCCCTATTGAAGCCGTAAGTCGCTTGAACGAGGCCGTCAAGGGCGTAACGCAGATAACTCAAGTAACTGACGTAATACATGAAAACGGGCATGTGATTGAAGAGCACGAGGAAACCGGCAAAGGCGAGCATGCCGCACGTCGCGATGGCACCGAAGAAGGTACCGTTGACGGGATTGACGAGGGTGCCGATGACGAGGCCGAAGCTCTCGGCGATGAAGGTCGTCAGGATGGCCATCGCCAGGAACATGAAGAATCTGTGCCAGTCGAGGGGTTGACTGCTGAGGAAATACGAGACGGAGGTGTAGACGACGGCGAAGAGGGTCTGGACGGGCAAATTGGCGACGAGGAACGCGAGATAATAAGTTCTCAGCTGGTACCAGTTGTTGAACTTTTCCTTCTTCAGTACGGGCAATTCAGCGGGAAAACGAAGCACGGCAGGCATCATGCTCGTGTAGCAGAGGTAAACGATCGTCACGAGGAGGAAACTAACGTTGTTTATGACCTTGGAGCCGTCGTACCCGGCGTCGACGAACAACAAGCCTAGCAAGACGCCGACGAGGAAATGAAGAATAAGCTTGAGATGCGTGATGGTCCAGTCGCGATAGAGCTGTATCATGCAGCGATTGAGGAGAACCCAGAATCTCGTGAATTCCGAGGGTGGATTGATGAGGACGGTCGCTTTGCCCTCGTTGTTCCCGTAACCGTCGATTCCACGCCCCTTCATCGAGGTGTAGATCCGCGACTTGATCGGCGTTACCGATCTCCATGATCGCGGACCGGAAGCCGCCTTGGCCAATTGTTCGTTAAAGTTGCCGTACTCCTTGCTGACGACCTCGATCATGTAATCGGCCGGATTGTGGTAGCGAGGGCACACGAGGCCGAGGCTGCTGAAATAAGCGACGGTGCTCGTCGAGGCTCCTTGGTACAAACAGTGGCCGTCGGCCAGCAGGTAAATGTGGTCGAACATCTCGTAAATCGCCGCGCTCGGTTGGTGTATCGTGCAGACGATGGTGCGTCCGGCTCTCGCCAAGCCTCGAAGCATCGCGATGCACTGAAGGGACGAGGAGGAATCGAGGCCCGTTGTCGGCTCGTCGAGGAACATCACCGGGGGATTATCGACCAGCTCCAGGGCTATGCTGAGCCTCTTCTTCTGTCCCCCGCTCAGTCTGTCGCATCTCGTCTCCTTGGCTTTCGTCAGGTCGAGGGTCTCCAGCACTTGGTCAATTATCATGTCTTTGGCCCGGCGATTCAGACTGTTGCCGAGCTTGAGATCGGCCGCCATTGTCATCGCCTCGATAACCGTGAACAAAGGATGCAGCTGATCGTCCTGCTGTATGTAACAGGATTCCTTGCGATAAACGTGCCAGCCTTGCTTACCCTCGCTACCGACGTAATTTATACACCCGCGAAGATTGCTCTCTTGAAAGCCCGTCAGTATGTTCAATAACGTCGATTTACCGGCTCCGGATGGACCCATTATCGCCGTTAATTCGCCCGACTTGAAACAACCGCTGACGCCCTTGAGAATCGACTTTCTCGGCCCGCGGAAACCGACCGTCACGTCGTAAACGACGCTCGTGAATTCTATGTCGATCGATTGCGCCTTTGGAAGATTCAACACCACTGCTCTCTGATAGTCCGCCATATTACGAGAGTTTGGGAACGCACAGAGGTCGTTTGATCACACGGGAGCTTTTGTTGCTATTTTTGAGCCGACCGATTCGGAGATCAACATTTCTGTTGGAAAAAACTGCTTCGTCCTTCTCTCTCTCGCTTCCCGTGATCACTCGAGACGCCTTGTGTGTGTGTGTCTGCTCACATTTGCGTTCTGTTGTTTCAACAAAAATCCTACTTTTGTCGTTCGATGCGAATTTCACTCGGCCGAAAATCAACCTTTGCCCGATATTCTTCCAGAAGCCAATCACTCTTCGTCGACTCTTTCCGATCCTCGTGCGAGCTCGGCAAATATCTGAAAGTTGAGAAAAAAGAAACAACGTGAATCTGACAAAAACAAAGTTGATGATGCTTCGCGTAGTTGAATACAATTATTTTTTCAATTTTATATACATATGTCCGATTGCGAATTTCGAATGGGCACATTTCGAAAATTTATTCACAAAATGTCTCGAGACAACGACGAAAACACGAACAAAGAAAAAAGAATTTAATTTTCATGTGATATAAATTTTCGTAATAATAACGCGTTATTTATTTATTCGTATATCATTTGCCGTTGATGTCGCGCGTAACAAAGAAAACCAATTAACGGAAATAATCATCGAGACGTTGATTGATCGGAGGGGGTACTACGACCGGTAACATCAAAGAGCGTATTACTTCCGGATTACAAAATTAATGCATTAAAAAACGTTTTTCCATTCAACGCAACTTTACGACGATTTTCGTACGTTCATTCGTAGTACAATCGCAATAATTAATTACGCCACTGTGCAATCTGCTTATTTCTCAACTCTTTGCATCTTGGCGCAAAGATATTTTCTGCCGAATTGATTTTCGTCCGACACCCGAGATTCCGTTAGAAATATTCCAATCCGAATGTAAAAATGATTGCTCTTATAACGATCGATTAAACACGGGATTATTCATCGAGTATGTGTCGTCTCGTCCAACTCGACTTATCGATGTACGTTGGTTGGGTCAGTCGTGTTACCAGAATGTAGTGTGAGCTTTTAATTAAACGTTTCGAGAGAACCACCAGCATCTACCACGACATATCGTAACTGGCGATATGCTTGGAGTTTCGGTCGAGCGTCGTTTAACAACGAAGCGTTTATTTCCTTTTATGGAACTGTATACTCGTTTGAGACGGTCGAACAGTAATAACGATACTATCGCGGCTAATAAATATCGCTATTATTATTGAAAGCTTCTTTTTCTCATGAAAGTCTCGGCGGAGACTCAATGTCGTATATTTTAGAAAGGATATGAGAATGTAAAGAAGAAGAAAATAAAGAATACGATAATTCAAAGTGCGAGGTTATCGTCGATATTATCATAGATGGCCCGAACTCCGTCTATTTAGTCGTACGAACGATAACGAGAGAATGGAAATCGAAATGCCAAGAAAGTTGGTAAATAATCGTGTCGCCGATGTACGAAAAGAGAGCGAGAGAGACGAGAGAAAAAACAGCTGTGTTTATTGATTTCATACTCGATGGATAGTTGGAAGGAAAAAAAAACATTATTTGCGGTCGAAATACGCCGATCCCCGGTGTACAAAGGACGGAAAAAAGGAGAGGAACAAAACGTAAAATTACGAAAGCACTGACTCATCGAAAACAAAATTCATACGCTGTGCAAGTTTGACGATTCAGATTTGCGCAAAGTCGCCGCATGCACGTACCCGCCGCCGCGGCTCGCTGCACGATGAACGAAAAAAGAAGAAAAAAAAGAAAGAAAAAAATGCAATCGTAACGAGACTGGAAGTAATACACACACGCGATAGGGGAATGACGGGTCTCGGAGAAAATACTCATCGTGCATGCCGGACGAATGTGATTTTGTGCTGGACTCGTGGTATATCGTCCGCGAGATTAGTTTAAAATAGTTGAAGCGTTTTTCATACACACGCGGTGCTCAAACGATGCTCGTACAATTTTTGGATGTGCTTTAACCGACTTTTACAAGAGTCGCAACGCGCTGCAGTTTGTACTGCATCTCGTTATGAATAGTGATTGAGATATACTTTGAACGGGGAAACAATTAAAATCCGGAAAGTTTATTTTATTCGTTGGATCAGAATTCACCTGAAGTACCTGCGGCTGGTGAGAAATACGGTCGCAACGTTGAAGCTCCCGAGACTGTTATTTCAATTGAGATCCGACGCTATGAGTGTTTGGACTATACGCTCGTAGAAAAAAAGAGAACCAACTCTTATTGTCCTTCCTGAAGTGTATTTTATATTCAATACCTCCGTGTTAAATCACCATACCGAGGGACAATTTGCATCGACGCGATACACGTATCGCGACAGTTGAAATTTCTCCCGGAATAATGAAAATTATTCACGTCTCATTCCGCTCGCGGTTCAAGCAGCACTGAACGACTTTTATCAAGACCGAGCGTTATATATAGGTGGTACAAAGGTCCATTAAAATGTAACAGAAGAAACGATATGGAATCGAACAGACCGGAATAGGAACGTGTGACGTAGAACCGCGTCTCTCTTGTTTTTATTTATGCTGCCGCGCGCGCTGGCAGCGTGTATTATGCGGAATTGACGGATATCTGTCAGTTATCGGAAAAGTGAGGTTAAGAGCTTCGCGGTTCCAAAGACGAGGATAAAAGTCTACTCGGCGAATTTTATCGGGCGAAATTCTTCGATTCGCGTGAGTGGAATTTCTTTTTCTCAATGGGGAAAAAATCTTCCGCAAGATGTCGCCCCCATTTGCACTATAAAACCCCAACAATTCCTTTCGAACGAAATGCTAGTCTCTTTTTTTTTCTCTTTTGAAAGTATATATCGAAAATTTGTGTAAATAATTCAGCGTGTTCGGTATGAATGGCTCATGCACTTGGCGCTGTACGGACGAAACTTGAAACGAAGAAGCATATTCTTCTACTTTGAACCGTGCATTTCAAGGATTAACGATCGTCATTCGACTATTCAGCAAATTTCCTTTCGTTTCGGATCCCGCGTGCATCTGTATGACAACAGTTTTTTGTTCTCACCTCGTCCAACCTTGGGATCGATTTCAACCAAAAAACGAAAATTTCACCTCGGGAATCCGCAAAACAAAAAAATAACGCGATCCTTCGACACAGCGCATCATCTTTACACAGCGAACTTTATCAAATCGAATTATAGTTCCGTTATCGCGAGATCTCGAGGGAAAATTGAGGGAGTTTAAAGTTTGATCGATTATTCGTGCTTCGGAGAAGGAAAATAAATAAAAAAAACATTCGGCAACGCCATCTTTTACGAATGAGGAAAAAGTTCTCTTTGGGTAAAAGGCCAGACGACTGCACCGGCGACGCGGTCTGCAAAGTAAACTAGAAAAACTCGATTTTGCGTCTGATATACATGCACATATATATATACACGGAGCGAATAGCAACACCGAGAAAGCCCAAGGGCAAAAACCTTGCTAGTCCTTCAAGGTGGACGACCCGACGATTATATTTCCAGTTATGATCTTATATTTGACGACACAATCACGTCCAACATTCTGCTTTTTTTTAATACATCTTAATAATCCTTCAACCATCGCCTTTGGTCATTCAGCCTCATCTGCCCAACTCGACGATAATAATCTTTCGTATAATTAATACAAGCAAAATGACAGGTTTACCAAATAAAAGAGCTGTACAACGAGCAACGTTCCCAACTAAACGTATCTGTTTTTTTTTTCAGGCTCTCAGACGCATAAATTAAAAAATGTCGTCCATTTCATTAGACCCTGTAATTAAAATTGAATCGACGATTCTCGTTAAAACAAAATACCCTCGAGATGCGAGAATTTTGCGCGAATTATTTATCGGCGTTCGGATATCACGTGATGCATATCAATTTGCGGAAAAGAAAATACATTGGATCGACTTACTTATTTTTTTGTTGTTTCATCGACGAGACTAGAAAGCTTCAAGTCGGAGAGGGGCTCATCGAGATGATCCCAACGAACGTGCGGTGCACGAGCGCGTCTCTTGGTTGCACGGATGATTTTGCACTGTAAACTAGCGTCGGAAACTTGCAACGAATTTTGCTCTCTGGGATGAGACGCCTCGTGTTTTGTAGCGATTCTCAAAGAAGCGAAACCAGTTCCCGCAACGTTCCGCCGAGATACGTACATATACACGCGATATGTGACCCGTGTACGACGACGATGAAAAAAAAAAGAACGCGCCTTTTTTTCTTCACACACTGTATATTCGTCTCAAAGTACTTTTCTCATTTCCAAATGAAAAACTAATTATCCGAATGAACGACGAAATTAAGGCTCATCGTGAGATAAATTGATTAAACGAGCCCCGGCGAGAATTTTACGACCGTTTTCAGCAACGAAAATATATACACGCAATCTCGCGGGATTACTTCCTCGGACTATCGCGACCAGCTTGAACGCTAAAAACTCACAGAGCCGTCTCTCCGGTCTTGGGGCTTTTTTTCTTTTCTCTCTCCCTTCCTCTCTACGGTTTGTTGCAAACGGCCAACGTAGGCGCTTTATAGCACAGGAAGTTTATACACAAATATGTAATAGCAGTTTTTTGCACGCGCTTGTGTGTGTGTGTGCGCGCGTGAGTACGCGCTGTATCGGCTTCTCTGTACGTACCAACCTGCCAGATTTGAGGCGAGTTTCACGCTGGCTCGTTCGGTGCATCGAACTGCACTAATTTTTTATCCATCGCGTCTCTTTTACTTTTTTTTCCAATCTTTGCAACGAAAGTTCGTCTCGAGAGTAACGCACGGTGACAAACCGAATTTCGAGAAGAAAAAAACGAAGCCTCGCTAAATTCTACGACGGACTTTCAGACCTTCATTTTTACGATATATTCGTTTCGTTTCGTGGGATATTACGCACGCGGCGAGGGAGTTGGAGTTTCGTAGACGACGGAATAGAGAAATGCCGCACACGATTCTCGAATGAATTCCAAACGAGACAGCGGCGTCGAAATAAACGTGACACACCGGGACGTCAACTTCGGGTAAATAACGATTTATTCCTCAACGTTGCGATATATCGGTTATAAAGTTTGAAATCCTACAGCAAAAAAAATCATAATAATAATTAATGGTTTCGCTAGATACAAGTTCAAAGATCGTCGACGATCGGACGGGTTGTATCTGGCCTTTCTCTCTCATATTCGCCTGATTTAAATGATCAAGTTTGCTCATTGACTTCCCGGTGACCCACGAGAGAGATCGTCGAGTTTTTCAATTTGCTCCTGTTTTTCGTTCAAGGCCGATTCGAGAGTTCGGGCACGGCTCGCGACAAAGCACTTTTACAATTTGGTACACCCACGTGGACGCTTTGACGGTCGAACGTTACCTCGACCTTCAGTGACTCAAGGTCGTCGGGGGTGAACATTCGAAAATTGATTTCGCCGCGGTATCTACCGGGAGATTTACGAATCAATGATATTGGCGTAGGTAATGTCATTCTCCTTGTCCTTGTCGTCGTCGCGATAATCAACGCTGTCGTTCGAGCAACGGCTCGTCTCGATCCAGCCCTCCCAAAAGTCATTGACTATCCTCCTGCAAGTTTCCGCGTCCTCTTCGACCTTCACGATCTTTCCGTCCTTGTTGCTCTCCAAAAAGCCGCACTCGAGCCTCTTCCCGAGTATCTTGACCTCCTGTCGGCCGTGCTGCTGCTGCTGCGCGGCATCCTCGCTTCCGTAATTATTGCCGTCCACGAATTGACGATTCTGCCCGAAACCGGAAGCACTTATAAACTGATCGTAAGCGCTACTGAGAATTCTTATGTCCTGAAACTTGAGCCCGTTGTCCGACGGATCTTGATTAACGCTATTACTATTATTATTACAACTATTTTTCGCCCCCAAAATCTTGACCTCGCCGAAATTCGCCGCGTTCCGTTTGCCGTCCCAGTAACTTTTCCCCTCGTTGCAACGAAAATAATCCATCGCCCTTGGGAAGCATTGCTCGTGGCCGATCGAGGAAAAATTCGCCGTATCGCCGCTCGGCGTTTCCCCGAATTCGTTCGACTTTGTCCTTCCGGCGAAATGTTCGTTCTGCAGTTCGCTGAGCGACCGATGGTTCTCCACGATCGACGAAATCCCGCCGATTTTTTTACCCCCGTTGAACTCTTCGTTAATCGCGCGTGACACCCGGTGATAATTCATCGTTTCGTTGATGATCGAAACGCCCGTCGACGACTGCTGCGACCTGGCCAACAAGGAGTTGACGCTCGAGGAACGATTGTTCTCAAAGTTCGCGACGCCATTGCCGCCGACGAGCGTCCCCATGCCGGACGCGTCGTTTTCCATGCCACCGGCGATCTCGCAGCTGCCGATCACCTCCGACGTCTTGTTCGGCACGAGGATGAGATCCTCCATTTTGATTTGCGAGAGAAAAGTCATCCCGTCGATCATCCGGTCGTCCAGGTTCTTCGGGTCGATGATCCTTATGTCCTTGTCCTCGAAGATGTCCATTTCCTCAAGGTCGATGGATTTGTGAACGTTATTCGTTATAGAATCCAGCACCATTATCTGACTGTCCGGATGGTCGATCGTAAAGTCCTCCTGCATGCAACAGCCGCTCGGATCATCCGCGCTCCTCGCGTTGACGATGTTGAGAGCGTTGATGTCATCGCCGTCGAGGATCGTGACGTCGTGAGAGTTTTGCGCCATGAGTTCTCTCGCCTCGTTGTTCGTCATCACCTCGTAGCGGCCGTCCTCCGTCGCTCTCACGAATTGTATGCCGCCCTGCGCGGCGAGCTCCAGAAGCTCGTTGCAGTCGTCCGACTCCGAGGTGTTGGTTCGCTCCGCGATCGACGTCGTTGTCGAGTTCCCCGAGGCTTCCATCGTCGCGACGTCGTCCTTGGGACGATAATTCGAGCTCGTGACACTCGCGCCGTGAAGTCTCACGGAGGACTCGGTGTTTTTGAAGGGAAAACGCGAGTCCAGAGGCGCCACGAGATTCTCTGCGGGAAAAATTGTCATTAGCGCGTTTGTTCGTGGTTTTTTTTTGTTTTTTTTTTTCATCAATCTTTTTTTCACAAACGACAAATTGTGTTTGCCTTGATTCTGCTCGAGACCGGGTGCCTCCACCGAGAAGCTCTGCTTGCCGTTCTCGTCGAAATTCTGCGTTATCGTCGCGACGACCGGAACTTTTATCTGCAATGATTTCATTCCGGAATCATTGGTGATACTCGGGCTCAGAGTGACCTCGCCCAATATTTGAAGGTCATCGGCGGTCGCTGGCGTCAGCAGCTGCAGAAACGATTCGAACGTCCGTGGATTTCGTTGCGAGAGAGAGCGAGAGAGAGAGAGAGAGAGAGAGAGAGAGAGAGAACGAAGAGAGAAACAATTTTCCTTAGTTTTTTTTTTTTTTTTTTTTTTTTTACGTGTTTGTGCGGCCCAGCGGTGGAAACTTTGACGAGCATGGGGATCCCCGTGACCGGCTTGAGGAGAGCGAAAGGCGTTTGTCCCTCCAGCATCGCGTCCTGCAGATCCTTCGTCTCGATTTTGTCAATGACGATGCTCTCCGTGTACTCCTAATGGCGTCGTAAAATTCATTCGGACGCCCGACATTCAAATAAAGAACGAACCGACGAAGGCAAAAAAAACAAAAAAAAAAGCAAAATTTCCGTGTGAATAAAATAATTACGAACCGCTTGAGAAGCTTCTCCAACTTCCGGCCCCTTGTTACGCTCGTGATTGGGCAACTCGACGATCCTCACGTTTTTGCTTGAAACAGAATTGTTTATTTAGAAAGTTGGCCACGAGCGGCGCTCTATTGATTTTTTTTTCAGGGCACAAATAAAATTGCGCCGCTCTTTGCTCCGTCGACTGCAGCGACATCTTTATGTCGCAACAACAGCGATGGTAATGATGGTTTTTTTTTTTGTTGAAAAGTTGGTAAATAGTGGTTGGAAATTTGGCAAATGTTTGAAGGAGCTACTTTTGCGGGGGATTAGTTTCCGTGATGGCCGCCGTGGCGCTGGATGTTGCGTCACACGCCGCGTTGACGGAATTCGCGTTGGAGCAAGTGGAAGCCTTTTTTTGTGTCGCTAACGATTTGCCCTGATCCCTCGATATTCCGCTGGGATTGCGATATTTTATTCCGTGCTTGTACTCCTCGTGCGATCTCAGAGCGAATCTACGAGGAAATTCCTTGCCGCACAGGCCGCAGGAGTATTGCATTTTTTCCGAATGAGCGTGAGCCTTGATCTTGTGACAAACGAGATTCGACATCTGGTTAAATCCTTTGCCGCACAGCTCGCACTTGTACGGCCTCTCGTTCGTGTGAGTGAAAACGTGATTTCGCAAGTTTCCTGCGAAAATTCGAAAATTCGAAAATTCGTCGATCCCAAAACTGACGAGTTTTTCTCGGTTTTTTTTTCTTTCTTTTTTCCTCAAACCTTTTTGATGAAATCCCTTTCCGCACACGTGGCACTTGTGCGGCTTCAATTCCGAGTGAGTTTTGCGGTGAGATATGAGAGTGGACACCCTGAAAAGAGGGTTATGCGCATGTGTGTGCGTGTAAGACGAAGCTGCGAGTGAAAAAATTGAAGATTTACGGATCGGGAGGATCGAACGGGAGGACGCTTTTTCTTTGAGGTTATACCTGTTGAAAGTTTTTTTACAAAATTCGCAAATGTAGGGCCTCGCGTCGCTGTGAATGGCTTTGTGCTGGCTGAGGGTCGACAGTTGACGGAAGGCTTTTCCGCACGCGTCGCACTTGAAATTTCTCTCGTCGGTGTGAGTCGGCAAGTGTCTCATTAGAGTGTACTGGTGTCGAAACTCTTTCGTACCTGTGTGTCGGGGGGAACGAGAGGGCGTTAGGGTCGCATTTTAAATGGAACTTTTGTGATCGCCGCCATTTTGTGATCGAAGTGAAACTCACAAATGCCGCACTCCCATATTTTCAGAGTTTTCCCATCTTTCTTTAGATACTTGACGAAGTGGAGTCGCGAGCGAGGATCGTCCTTGTCAATGACGCGCGACCCGCCAAAGGAATTTACATTTTGTTGCTCGCTGACCGTCTGACTCGAATATACATTGTCGCTCTCGTCGTCATTCGTGATGCTCTGCTCCACGATCTTTCGTTCGGCAATTGAACCGCGTATTAATCCTTACTTGTTTCACAATCAATCAATCACACGCAAACTATGCATGTAAATATCGATTTATGGCAATTTAAATTGAAATAAATTTTCCAAAATTCATCACCATTATCGACAGTGGTGCGTTATCGTTATTTTCATTATTTTACTCCTACGTTTCAATAATTGCTCAATTAATCGTCGTACTCTTAACGAAGAAAGTCTAATTCACGATGTTGCGTAATCCCAGCTATTACCGGCGACTTTCTCCGGGGGAATTGGTGTGGTTTTTTCGTCCGATCGGACTCGCGTTTGGGCGGCGCGTCAAAGGGAGACGAGAAACGTTAAGGCGATGTGTTGCATCCGTAAATCGAAGCTTAGAAAAATTCTCCGGCAAAATCTATAAATCGGATCGGTTTGAAATTTGTTGTGGGTATCGAGTGATATAGCCCGGAGGGACTGACGATTTTAGAATTTCGAAATTTTGAAAAATTTTTCACTCTACAAAAAAATTTTTTTGAAAAATTTCAAAATTGCGAAATCGTCATTCCCTCCGTGCTGTGTCACTAGATACTCACGAAAAATTTCAAATCGATGCGATTTATAGATTTTGCCTGAGAATCTTTCTAAATTTCGATAGGAGAGGGGGTATCCCCCATGACCTTAACGGAAAGCGGGATTTTCGTTGGAAAAAGTACTCGGACTCGACCGTTCAAAATGAAAAAAAAACTAGTCGTCGCGGACAAAAATACACAATGCACGTTGTACAAGGAGGAATTTTGAAAAAAATTGGAACTCGAAATGCATCAAAGTGGGAAAAGAATCGTCTCAAGGTCAAGCTCGATCGCCCCGTCAAAACTTGGGTGAATTAGCCGCGCAATAATCAATGCGGTAATCATGTAATATCAATCGTAATTGCGTTCACTTCCGGTAATGGCAATGATTTATTATACGATTTTTGTGTCGCTCCGCGATCTCTCGTTCGACAATTGTAGGTTATGTTACCCGTTAACTCGTTTCTCCTACACGGAGAAAAGTAAACCGTAAAGGTTACTACTATCGCCGTAAGCGCTCTGCACAACAGACGCATGCGTGATATACAATAGCATTACCGTGCTGCGCAGTAACGGTTACGGTGAATGCAGGAACTATCCAGTCTCAAACCAGGATCGCTACTGTCCATCTATCGACGATTTCGTTTTTTTCCCCAAACGTCACTCTTGATGCAGTAACCATTACGGTTAACGTAGCGACGGCTTCGGTTTAGTTTTCTCTGTGCAGTAACCTTTACGGTTTACTTTTCTCCGTGTACCGCTCAATTATAAGAAATACACGCGTACATTCGTGCTATACGGAAAACAACGTCAATTAATTTCAATTTAAATTGTCATAACCTCATCAAGCACCACACGACTATTATTCATTCGATTCTCATTTTCATATTTCTATTTCCTCACTCGCAGCGATAATTGCATAATTAATAATCGCACTGTGACCGAATAATACGGTAATTCGAAAAATCAATCGTATTCAATTCCAACGAACGCGATAATTGATTACACAATCATTGTAAACATCGTAAAACGATGGCTTATTTCTGGATAACCTTGTACTTGAGGGATTCTTTTCCAAGCAGCTTTATAATGGCCGCCGCGTCGTCATTATCGTCATTATCGTTCGGCGGGCTCTCCGAACTCACTGCCGCTTCTAGACTCATGCAATCACCTTTGAAAATCCCTCGCTGAACAGGGTAAAAAAGAAAAAAAAAACGATTTTTCGATGATTATTCGTCAGGTTTTTGTCGCGCCAGTCGTTGGGTGAAATTGCCCTCGTATCGAATAGTCTTTCAGAGTTTACCTGTACGAGTTGGTCGCTCGTGGTACTCACTGGAACACTCCCACTCGTACAAGTATTTCCGGAAACGGCGGATACCGCGGTACCGTTAATACCGCCACGTCCTGACGCACCGGAAGCTTCCTCCTCTTTCACGTAAACCTCGTAAACACTGATTGTATCGCGAGTAAATACGTTATGACGAGATTCGCGAATAATATTCAATATTCGATCGGCCAACGAGTCATTGCATTGTTGTGAATATTCTTTTTTGCGAGGGTGCCCAAAAACAAGCATTTTTCAGCACGGGCGAGAGAAGCAACTTTGTCGAACAATGCGTTAAAAACTTTTTGGCTAAACCTCACAAACAGGGCGTCCCAAAATTGCACGCTGATACAACGGAGCGTTGCGTCGGGGATGAAATTTCGAGTGAAAAAGCCTCAAAGTTCTCGCGGATCCGACCCCGTCGAGCGACTCGGTGGATTTTCGATGTATGAGAAACAAAAAACTAGAACAATCAGCAGCGACTTTTGGGACACCCGGTATATGCGTATCTCGCGTCGAGCATTTACCTAACGACTTCGTCCTGAAGCTGTCGCAGATTTTCAACGTCCTCGCAATGCTGCGAATCCCCTGATTGCGTAAACAGTGTGTTAAATAATGTCTCGGGAAGTTTGAAAAAAAACAAAAAAGGAATAACTGAGAAAATTGGTATTTTCTCGTCGCTCGTTTTCCCCTCAAAGTGCCTACTGTCTCGGCAAAATTAGCCTAGCCGAGAATTTTTTGTATTTTTCCAATGATTTTGATGCAGACGCGACGGTCTCGTCGCTGTGTGATGAATAAAAAATTCGATACATTTTTCACGAGTGTACTATAATATACAATAATTCATTTTCGTAATCGTTTTGTCTAAATTTGGAACCAATCCGTCGGGATAAAATGATCTATAATGGAAAATCCTTGCGGCTGTCGTAACGCAATGTATTATGTATCTTTTTTTTCTCTACGATGTCGAGACAGTTTTTTTAAATTTTTTTATTCAAAGCGATCGAATGAACCGGTCGGAACTGTTGGAACGAGCTCAGGTAAGATAATCGATAAATTGGAGAAATGCATTGAGGGTACGTACGATAATAAAGGTCAGAAAACGTTTATTACCCTTGCAAGATGGTGCATACATTTTTCACAGAGTAAGATAATGGGAAATTGTATTTTTGAGTATTTTTTCAGCCAACAATGCGCTAAGAAATGTGAAATATATGCGAATGTACAATTAAATCCGATCGAGAGTCGTGAGAATTCTTTATGCGGTTCAATACCCGGGTGAAAGAATTATTGACTGACTTTTCTCTAATCTGTTTCCGTTAAACACTGATTCGGAAAATATAATATCGAGCGCAGCGACCTCATCTCGCCATTTAAAAAAAAACATGTCTACCAGCAGCGTTACGTCGATCACGGAAATAATTTCTCGCCGGCTTTCGGGTATTCGAGTTGAACGATTGTTGCACTAACGCGAGAGGAATGCTTTTTTTCACAGCTCCGAGAGATGAACAGGATGGGAAATCTCGAGGTGGACGTTTTGGGACAGAAATGAGAAACGACAGAACGGAGGTTATGGCATTGGTCGAGCTTGAAACACAGCTGGAACGATTTGTCTTTTTTCAAGTGTAAAATAGCTACATCCGCTCAACCTCAAACAAAAGTATCAAGGATTATCCAGCTCTCGGATCTTTTTTTTTTTTGACAAGCAGTGACAAATAAAGGAAAACCGCCATTATCATAGTTCAATTCGCGATCGACGTGCCTCAAAGATCCTCGAATATCGGACATTGATAAGCGCATGTATTTTTTGTACGAAATTTCACTCGAATTCCGCCAACAAATGTACGTACATCGCGGAAATATTTCCAGTCTTACACGATCTATTTGTTTACAATGTATATTCATTTCTATCGACTCACAAATATATCCTTGAAGCAAATTGTTCTGCGACATTTCTTGCCTTCTCGTCCGCTTCTTCGAGGACTTAGCAACCGAAATTGACACGAGATTTATCCCATAGGCTGCGTGCGAAGCGATCGAGGAGCTTTATGCAGCCACTAAAATAATAAGCTTCAATGTTCGACGCCGAGATGGCGCTGCGGATGTAGCGATTATTTTTCATCGATGTATACATCACTTTGATTGGTGCTCACGGAAATGTTGCTACTTTTTCTCTGCAGATGACATTACCGGTCACACACGCCACACACACACACACACACACACGCGCTCTGTCTGCACGATTTAATATTTGGCATTGATATGGGAAAAGATGCGCATGTACATCGTAAAAAGCACCCTCGTTCCCTTCTTCCGTACGCTACACTCGCGACGAAGAAGAAAACGCACAAGTATCCAATTGACCTTATTTCACCGGGGAGCTTGCATACATTATCGTCGCGTACTTGAGGAGGCTCGAATTTCACATCGATATATGTTAATGAGGATTAGAATTCGACACGACTGTTTTTCATCAGGAATAAAATTGCAATATTTAGCTCACTTGGCATTATAATTTCGCAGATGGTTATCCGATTATCGAACTTGTTATGGGCTCGTTTGACGTACGGGAAAGATAACCTCAATTTGCCACTTTGTCATACATGTATGCGCACAAAAAAAGAGACATGTCAGGTTGGATTGCAACGTAAATAGTTTAATATCTGGTTGGGTTTTCCGAAAACAGCGTCTTTGAATGCGGAACAATAAAGTATTCGAATCTACCAGCCAACAATCGCGAAATCCGTTCACAAAAGCTAGACTTACAACATATTCATAAGTAACAAATTTTTATCGATTTTTCTACATAGTTTTACCACACAGTTATGATGATGTCAAAATCTGTAATTACAGAATGATAAAATCTTGATGAGAAAGCGATAATGATAAATTTATCGCCAGAAGAGTAGTCGGATACTCTGATGAATATCGAACCAAAAATTTGTGATCCAAAGGGAACAAACAATCGACGCCTCGAAAAGATGGCGTATTATAATGGAGAATAAATGAAGCAGTTCCAGAGTGTGACGGCCTTGCTCGTTCGACAGTATCATCTTGAATATTTACCGTTTTGCTTATTCTCTACCATTAAAATAGGCTCGTACGAAGAACGGCATTACGTTCGTATGACATTTTTTTTGCAAGGAGTGCATTATTCGCATACGCACAGCTGCGCTAACCCGAAGCGCCATCTAGCGGTGGTTTCTCTCGGTTGAATGGTAACTACGCACACGCACGTTCACTGCCATATCGACTTTGAGCGGCGCGGGGGGCGGAGTAAATGAGAGGCACTCCTGACACACATTCGGTCGATAAGAATCCTATTGCCGACACCTTTTCTCTTTGCGACAATTTTGACGCTCAAAAACGATCATTCCTCTCGTCTTGATAATTAAATTTCATCAAGAATCCAAAAAAGTATAAGCATTCGATTGATCAAAATTGATGCAACGCTTTCTCAATGTATAGCTCACTTTCAATGATTTCAATGACTCGAAACAGTCCGCTTTTTCACGACACGTCATTTTCCATTACAATGTAACAAGTTTTTGATTATTTTTCCAAGAAAAATGTTCACTATATGTTTACCACTTGATTTTTTCCCACAGATGTTCATTTAGAAAATAAACTGTCCAAAAGAACATGTCGATCGTTTTATCTGTATCTCTCGCAGTTGTGTCAGCCTTTAATTAATTTCTGTACGTTTCGTAGTTAGCGCGTTCAACGCGGCGCGAAGAAACGCTCGAAAGATTCGCAACAAAAGACTTTAGATAATGGGCGCCGCCGCCCCTGGCAAGACCAACGTACAATGTTTAGCAAGATATTCGTTATCGAAACCTCTCATCGCATTTAAAGATCAGAGTATAAGCAACGTGTATATATACGCACCTGGCGGTCGCGACTCGCTGTCGATGAAGAAGGAAAATCATAAACCGAGAATTCGACAATATTTAGCCGTTTCCGTCCAAACAGCTGACTAGAGTAAAAATGATACATTTTATAACATTATCTACATTATGCTCGTTACTACTGTGGTTGCGATAATAATAAAACAAAATGGGCTTTCACGTGAATTATTGAATTGACCGAATTGCCAAGTGTACTCAAGTATGTATGAGGATGAAAAAAAAACGACCATTCGGCGGCTGCCAAAGCAAAAGTATCTCCTTGGAGAAATAAATGATGATACGAAGGAGCCTGGATTTGTAAATAAGAAATTCTGACTTATTATCGGAATTCCAGCTTTAATTCAGATCCCTTAATCTGTGGGAAACACGAGAGTTTAAGAAATCAACTTTTATGGTCCGCCGTTTCTCTCCTTTTCATTATTTCTTCCCTATAGATATATATATGTTATTTCATTATTCGTTTCCCCGATATATACGTATGTACAAAGAGATATAGAGATAAAGATGGTAAAAGACGGGGCAATCCTCTTTCTACGACCGCCAGAGAACGCGAGAGCCCCTCAACCGCCCTCAACCACGAGAGCACCTCTACAAGATTTATCACGTCGCGCAAGCGCCCGTTTTTCTCGAATAGTGGGGTGAGAAACGTGGTGATACACCGTTCGAGTTCGGCGTGGATGCTCTTCAGTGCGTACCGCAAGCTCGGTGCTTTCGCGATTACTCGCAGTCCCGTCGTCGCCGAAACACACGAAATTTTCGCCTCGCTCTTGAATAACTCAGACTCTTTACGTACTTCCGTAAAAGCGCGTCTCTTTTCTTTCGTTATCGTTAATATCGCCCGCGTAATACGTTCCTGTTGTATCGACGTACGTCAAAAATAAACGAATACCGCATTATCATAGTAAATTCAGATGAAGAAGATATGGGAGGAGATTGATGTAGGATGTAAAAAAAAAGGGTGCGGGTTTCGCCGTGATGGAAAATATCAAACGAGATAGTGTCAAAGAAAATAGTGAAGGATGTTCGGAAGAATAATACAAACACACACACACGGATATATATATATACATATACACATGTGTGTCTCTGTATATATATATAAATATGCACACACACACACACACACACGACATTTAGCTAAAAGTGTTGTCGAGATAAATAAGGGAGAGGAAACTTTTCGGCATAAATTCAGGGGTGCCAAAGTGATGGTGTGCAATGGCGACGAATATTCGAGTGGGGTGTAAACCATACAGCTTTAGGGGCTTAAACTTTTCTTGATAGAAAATTGTCACTCCCGATGAAGGTCGGAAAAGATATACGTCAATGTTTATCAAGTTTTTACACATTCTGCTATACCCGATTGTATAGACACGCGCATAGTGTGTCGCGTCATGAACGTCAGTCGAGCTTCTTCAATGTGATTAAATCTTGAGAGACACTCGATCGAGTTATGTACCCTTGTGTGCCAAACGCAAAGGAGAAGAAAATCAATTGAGCAACATCTCCTCACTCGATGTCCAACTGTGAGAATAGAATGTCCCCTTCCGAGTAAATTCATCGTACGTTTTTGGCGAGCAAAACAGTCGAGAGACAAAGGTCGCTCGGACGCGCGCGCGGATGTGTCCCTTTGTGCGTATGTTTATGTGTGCACGCGTGTATATTTCCTTGTGCGCTTATGCGCCCGCGCGCTCGTCGGACAAAGAGGGAGAATGAGAAGATGTACTTAAAGATAACGTTATCCCCATATATACCGGTAAAGGCCAGAGTCAATTGCGTGGCTCGGGTTTAGGAGACCCCCACATATAGTATACTATAAATCGCAGCCCGCAACGTGTGTATCCGCGCCAATCTTTTAGGCTCGTAAAAGAGAAACGCATTTATATACCAAAAGACGCGATTCGTCCCGTGTACATATCCTGTTTCTCTTTTTCCCCAAAAACAAACAAAAAAAAAGGTCGTACAGATGGAAGATGGAAAAGATATTTGTGCAAAGCCTTGAATTACGTGGGTTTTAGCTATGAGAACCGCTGACCGAGATTATCTCATTGAGATTAGAGAAATTGGGAAGGAAAAGTAGAGTAAGAAGAGAGCACGGAAAATACGATTTTCGGTAGCGAAATTTTCTTTTCGGTCCAATTGTAATGCTGATGTAGGTTTTGTATTATGCGGAAAATCCCCTAGAGTCGATGTGAGAAAGAAATATTCGCTTTTCCTTGTGAAGAATGATATATTTACAGAACCGGAAGTGAATTGGACCTTAATTTGATCAGCTAATTAGTCATTACGGTATTTCTTCTGCTCTCTCTCTCTCTCTCTCGCTCTAACGTTTTCGCCTTCTCCCGCTATCTTTCATACTCCTCTCTGATTATTAATGAAGGTAGAGCAAAACCGCAAAATCATGACGTCGCGTTTCTAACGTCGCTGTGACTCTCGCAGTCTCTCTCTCTCTCTCTCTTTCTCTGTCGTACCAATTAAAATGCTTCTTCGCGCTCTGGTATAGGAATCACGTGGTGACAAACACAACCTCAACTTCAAGAGGGCACGTAGGTCAACATATGCTCGATGATTAATGATCCTTACCGCGAGACGTTTCAAACTGCGTAAAACGCTTTTCACACTGTCGAGACATGATTCCGTACGCGCACGTTTAATGCACACTTTCAACAAAGCCAAGTTTACGTAAGAACGAAATAATGGCCCAAAGTGAGAAAAAACGAAAGACAGTTACGGTCTAATCGTCAGTCTTCGTATGCGTTCCTCGAGATACATCGAAAATCGTCGTTCAAAGTGCGATATTCCGTACTCTCGCCTTGGTGGGACATTTGGCTGAAATATGCGTGGATTTCTGCTTTGCGTTCTTGGCTTCATCGTTGCTGCTCGTGGTAAGAAAAATCTCTGCATCTTATCTCGCCCACTGGTACATTGTAACATACAAAAAGACAAAAAAGAAAACTCAACGCGGCATGAAACGTACAATATTTCATCAACAAAACCCTTCGCGCATTTGCGCAAACAGTTTTTTAAAAACATCGCGCCAATTACGTGTACTCGCTGTAATATATCGTACGCTCGATTCCCGCCCTCTTTTTCGACTCGTACGGTTTAAGACCCAACTTGTCCCGCAAAAAATGACAGATATAAGAAGGAGCTTTACATTTTCAAAATGTATCGATACTATACGCGGGAATTAATTGTAATGCACGAAATTACGTAATATGAGTACTTTCGAGATCTCGTAGAAAATGATGGAGGGCCTAATGGCCCTTCTTATCCCCCACTCCGTGAGTCAACAGTAAAATCGATCGAGATACGACGCGAATTTTCGAGCGCTATTAAGATGATGACATTTGGCACTTCAGTCTGTCCTTCGCGCCTCGTAACAGCTATCCCTCTCTCTCTCGCTCTCTCTCTCGAGACGAACGCAGCGTTTATTGCGTCGATGCTGTGTGGGTTCGATGGCTCGGGGCGAGGCTTCCAGTCAGCGACCCGACTTGAATTTAACGCCTTTCCATCAATAATAATAATAACAACGATGACAATGTAAAATATAGCTGATTTTATCGCGATACGTCTGAGATTCCCGCTGCTCATTTCGCTTTAGCCGCTCGAGTCAAAGATCGCTCCCACACGCGGAAGCGCAAAGACGCTGCTGCGACAATGCGAAAAACGCGATTTGTATTTTTTCCAAAACGATGGAAACCATCGAGATGAATGTTTCATTTCTTTCGAAAAAACATTGACGATTTCGATGGAAATATGAAAATGCGCTTCGCAGCTCCCCCTCGCGGTCACCATCTATATGTTTGCTTTTTTTTTAGGTTATACGTGCAATAAGCTTTTTTTTCTTTCTTCCTTGGTTATTTACAGAATGCCAAGCCAGCTGGGACGAATGGTGGACTTACGACGGTATCTCAGGTAATTCGTTAAATTTACGTGACGATTTTTTGAGGTTATGTATGCATGATAAATCGTTGATTTTATTGAAATAATGTTAAAAATTCGAAAGCCTTGGAACGATGAATTTGTTTATTCGACAAGGCGAGACTCGGGCTTAGCGACGATGGGATAAATCTCGGTAGTGTAAAGTCGAGGTGTCGAGATTAAGGGACGTGGCCGCAGCTCACACAAGCATTCGTCGTGGTCGATCATGTCTGTGACCACGCCATGCGAAAGTGACGCGCGCGCGACAGCTTCTCTGTTGTGATTCACGTTCGCTATCGTCCCCGATTTTGTACTACACAATGACTTCGATTTAGTGAATCGAGGATTCGGTTGGGCGGCCACGTCATTGGCTCGAGGTTTCCCCCACCCCTATTTGCAGCATCGATCATTGTTCAGCTCGGAGCTAGGATTGGTCGCGATAAAAAATTCGAAACGAAAAACAAAGTCCCTCAGAGTGTAGAGAAATCGTTGCGAGGTTTTTTTCTCGCTCTGCTTCGAGGGCGACTCGAATAAACAAACAGCGAGCAATCGTCTCCAAATGGGAACAAAATTTTCTTTCCTTCCGGGGTAGCTCGATGTTTTCATTATTTTTTTCCATTCACTTGCCATTCAAACTTATTGCTCATTCGGCTCGTGTCTTTTGGATTTTTTTACGAACGCTGCGCTATCGTCAATGACGATAATTGTAAAAAGACTCGCAAGGAAACGAGAGCAATAGAATTTTCTTACCACCCGGGAATTTTCACGTTTTTTCATTCGCTTTTTATTCAATCTTACGGAGATATCCCGTAAATATTTCGAAAAAAAAACCGACACACACGCGACTCTTAAACAGTAAAAATAATAAATCCGAATACGTGTAATTTTTCACGGAGTAAAATTCTTTTCCCACTGCTGAGAAAATCCATGCATTTTTTCGACTCGAGGTACAGGGAATGATTTCATCTTCAAACTGGAGCACGTTACAAGCAGAGAAATAAGATATCGCGTGAAAACATTTCTTTGCACCGAGATGTCTATTTTTCTGAATACATACCGGGTGACATGCGGGTGGTAATGCATGTTTTTAACGATTTTTCGTGCACAAATTACGATTGAGGTACTAATTATAAATGCCTTTTCAAGTTTTCAAAATGAAAAGACGCCAGAGGTACGGCAACGTGGTGGCTTGGTGAAGTAATTAATAAAAAAAATGTAGAATACGGTTGCCTCGTTTTTTTTTTTTCACTATAGTGAAGCACACACAACGATGATTCTTTGAAGAAAATATTTTAATTACTTGACCTCAAGACTCTATATACAGCAGGTAAATGCCATTGAATACACAGACGCACACGTTCCTGTTTCACAATTTTATATTTATTTCGTGAAAATTCGCGACGATTCGGGGTTGGCTTTGTTGGCAAAAGATGTCTCGATTCGGTAGATTGGACAAATTTCTACCTTACCGACAGACAAAAGCGAAAAAAACGTAAAGTATGCAATTTCATTCAGGCCCGTCTTTCTGGGGGTTGATAAATCCTCAATGGTCCCTGTGCACCAAGGGACGCCGCCAGAGCCCGATAAATATCGAGCCCGAAAAGTTGCTCTACGATCCGCACTTGAGGCCAGTCAACATCGATAAGCATCACGTGAGTCTCTAACAATCGATATCGGAAGTGAATATTCTCAAGACGTCTCATTTGTAGTCTCGTATTCGCGATCTCTCACCGCGCCATCTAGCGGTGCGATATCGAACACAGCGTGTCAGTGCTCGATCAACAACGCGTCGAACAATAAATTTCGCACGAGAGCCTCCGGTACGATCTCGAAAAGAGAACGATACAAAGTTCAAATAAAAACGTTCAGCCGCTAACGTACCAGGGTCGTCCTTAAAACGGGCTGTTTGAGATTTTATACGCTCCCAGGGGCTTAAACGCTGCGAAATCGATGGAGAAGAACTCGCTGAAAATTTGAGCCTTTTATCTGCGAAGAGAGCCAGAATAGGCGGCTTTGTGATCGACGTTTCTCATGGAAATAACATAGAAAAAACTTTGTTGCCCTTTGAAATTCGACGAGTCGTATGATAATTGAAAATACATACTCGCGCCAAGTCGTGCGAACACTGTACAAAAAAAAAAGCTCATGATGCAAAAAATGCGTAAATACGATTACGAAATTCGCGATCCATTCTCTCTGCTGTATCGACGTAGCGACGACTCGTCAAATTTCGAAGAGCAAAAAAAAATGTTTCTCCTCGGTATCGCCACGAGAAACTTTGATCATTTACCGTCTCTCAGAGTCGAGATAAAAAGTTGAGATTCTCGGAGAGTCGTTGTTTTGTCAATTTGCAAGCGTCAAGGTTCCCGGGGGCATGAAAATTCCGAAACGTCTCCATCGAGGATCACCCCATTGACACTCGTATCTCGACAGATCTCTGGTCAACTTCAGAACACAGGGCAATTTTTGATCTTCAAAGTCGACAAGGACTCAAAACCGGTGAATATAACGGACGGTCCATTGGCATATCGTTATCAGTTCGAGGAGATTTACATACATTACGGTATGAACAATTCGCACGGATCCGAGCATCGCATAAACAATCACGCGTTTCCGGCAGAGGTGAGTCTGTAGAAGAATTTCGATAATCATAACCTCGCGAATGTCCTCAGAGTGTCTCGGAACTGAGATGTAAATAATAGAAGATCACGTTCGAGGGGAAATTCTGTGACGAAAAGTCCAGGGTGACCTTTTTTTTTTATTCAACGTACCGCAGTGACGAGTTATTGACGGAGAAAGTTGGGCCAATCAGATTTGACTTGGCGGGCGTCTGATTCGTCGGGCATTGTCGGTTAATATCTCGTCACAGGCCCGTCCGATCGGAAAGTTTGCACATACATCGTCGTCCCTCGAAATGTCGATAATGTCGATGTCACGAAAAGCCGAGGGAACAAAGATTAATGTCTCATCGAATTAAAATAATACACATATCGCCAGCATCTTTTTACATCTGTCCAATGTCATTGTCAAAAACAAAGAAAAAAGCACGCGTGTATTGACATGCTTCAGATCCAGATATACGGTTTCAACGCTCAACTCTATCACAATATGAGCGAGGCGCAGCACAAGAGTCAGGGTCTAATCGCGATTTCGGTAATGGTCCAGGTGAGCGTTACGATATTATTATCGCGACTTTATAGACTTTTGTCATTTTGAGATGGTTGTCTCGGAAAGGCCACGACCAAAAAGTTGCCTCGTCAGCCAGTGTGCGAAAACTTTTGCAATTTGCGGAGTATTCGAAGAATAGTACGCGTATTATGTTGCGACTATTAAATAACATCGTATTGTTGTTTATTACTATTTTTGTACACGGTTATATCGTGCCAAATTGAGTCCGAAGCTGGAGGATCAAAATTACAGTAATTTTTTTTCGAAAAATCGAAAACGTTGATAAATTATCGCGAAAGATGTTCAATTTTCTATGATTTTGCATAAAAAACCCATATAAAAGCGCAATTACTATTTTTATACACGGTTATATCGTGCCAAATTGAGTCCGAAGCTGGAGGAACGAAATTACAGTAATTTTTTTTCGAAAAATCGAAAACGTTGATAAATTATCGCCAGAGATGTTCAATTTTCTATGATTTTGCATAAAAAGCCCGTATAAAAGTGCAATTACTATTTTTATACAGGGTTATATCGTGCCAAATTGAGTCCGAAGCTGGAGGAACGAAATTACAGTAATTTTTTTTCGAAAAATCGAAAACGTTGATAAATTATCGCCAGAGATGTTCAATTTTCTATGATTTTGCATAAAAAGCCCGTATAAAAGCGCAATTACTATTTTTATACAGGGTTATATCGTGCCAAATTGAGTCCGAAGCTGGAGGAACGAAATTACAGTAATTTTTTTTCGAAAAATCGAAAACGTTGATAAATTATCGCCAGAGATGTTCAATTTTCTATGATTTTGCACAAAAAGCCCGTATAAAAGCGCAATTACTATTTTTATACAGGGCTATATCGTGCCAAATTGAATCCCAAGCTGGAGGAACGAAATTACAGTAATTTTTTTTCGAAAAATCGAAAACGTTGATAAATTATCGCGAAAGATGTTCAATTTTCTATGATTTTGCATAAAAAACCCATATAAAAGCGCAATTACTATTTTTATACACGGTTATATCGTGCCAAATTGAGTCCGAAGCTGGAGGAACGAAATTACAGTAATTTTTTTTCGAAAAATCGAAAACGTTGATAAATTATCGCCAGAGATGTTCAATTTTCTATGATTTTGCATAAAAAGCCCGTATAAAAGTGCAATTACTATTTTTATACAGGGTTATATCGTGCCAAATTGAATCCCAAGCTGGAGGATCAAAATTACAGTAATTTTTTTTCGAAAAATCGAAAACGTTGATAAATTATCGCCAGAGATGTTCAATTTTCTATGATTTTGCACAAAAAGCCCGTATAAAAGCGCAATTACTATTTTTATACAGGGCTATATCGTGCCAAATTGAATCCCAAGCTGGAGGATCAAAATTACAGTAATTTTTTTTCGAAAAATCGAAAACGTTGATAAATTATCGCCAGAGATGTTCAATTTTCTATGATTTTGCACAAAAAGCCCGTATAAAAGCGCAATTACTATTTTTATACAGGGCTATATCGTGCCAAATTGAATCCGAAGCTGGAGGATCAAAATTACAGTAATTTTTTTTTGAAAACTCGAAAACGTTGATAAATTATCGCGAAAGATGTTCAATTTTCTATGATTTTGCATAAAAAGCCCGTATAAAAGCGCAATACACGTCAGACAAAGGATATTTGTGACGTAACTCGGCGAATCCGCCTTTCGAGCTCTAAACAATTTCCGAGAGAACCCTTTCGGCGAGACAACCAGCTTAATCATCATCAACGTTTGCGATCATACATATATCGTCGATAATGTGACGGAAGAAAAAAAAATGCCCTTTGGCACATTACCAATGCATTCGGGGGTCTTTCCCTCTCTCTCTCTCTCTCTCTCTCTCTTTTGCAGCTGGGTTACACCCTGAATTCCGAACTCCGGGCGATAACCAGTGTCTTCAATAACGTACAATATAGAAGTGAGTGAAATTAAACTAGATCAATAATCAAAGTATCGAGGTGTTCGGAAACAACGAAAACGTCCATTGAATTCCGCCCCTAGGAAGCAAATTTTCAATGACCAACATACTTTTTTCCAAATTCCATACGGAGAATATCAGAATTTTTGTACAATAGTAAAAAAAAAAAACGGTGCGCCGCAAGTAGGAGATGAGAGGAGGATTTAAAAAAACGCGAAAAGGGTGTGCGCGGAGGGGACGATAAAATAATAATGTTTGCGAATGTTTGCTCGTACCAGCCGACACAGCATCGGTGAGAAATTTATCGCTGAAACATTTGCTGCCAAAGACGGACGGATATATGACCTACGAGGGTAGTACGACGCATCCTGGATGCTGGGAGACTGTTATCTGGCTTATACTCAACAAACCAATCTACATTACAGCCCAGGAGGTGAAATATTCTCGTAATTAAAAGCACACAATTCTCCTCCGTGATTATATCAAATGAACATTTTCAGCTCTACGTCCTGCGGCGATTGATGCAAGGACCGCCCACCACGCCTAAAGCACCCTTAGGAAACAATGCGAGGCCACTGCAGGATCTCCATCACAGAACCGTTAGGACGAATCTTGATTTTCCCAAGGTACCCCGCAGTATTTCTTTGCCTGATGCTGAGCAACCGAATATCGATGAGAATATCGTAGACGATAATAATAACAATAATAATAAAGCTGATAACGATAATACGAATGAAAATAGACTATTATTATTATTATTATTAAATCGATAATTAAGAAATCATGATGACAATAATATTCTTATAAATAACATTTTTTTCAGTTATAATCGTAATCGTAATTCTCATTTGCTGCATTATTCATTCGCGGAACAAAAGCCGAGATTATTTAATTATTTTCCGAGGGCAAACAATGGATTTTTGTGTCAACTTTTCGCATTGTTCTCTCTCATTGCAGCAGAAAACTTCAAAATGCCCGTCTATGAGGCAAAACACACACTACAGAGGTAACGTGAAAGAAGCACTTTTGTCGTAATGCAAAAATATTTTATGAGCCGCTGAGTGGACAAAGCATTTTAATGTAAATATTGCTGAGAATGTATTTTTTTCTTTTTTTTATTTCGCAGCCAACACGTGGCAGGAGGCTGACACTCGGTCGCATTACGTCGTCTGAGAGGAGAAAAATTATTCAAAGACTTTTTTTTCATCCTCTTCATAAACACGTACAGACACGCGGGCAGGGAGACTCACGTACACTCAAATACATAAACACGAGAAGTTCCACCATAACACGAGGTACATGTAACGCTTACCCTCCGAGACTTATTAGAATACAATTTAATACACTGTTGGTATAATGTTAGGGGAGGGGGTGAGTGATAGGACGGAATTTCTTCGATTATTTTTATTGACAATTTGCATAGTGATCATTTTGAATATATATATATATATATATTATATATATTATATCGAACAACAAGTTAGCCGAAATTGGAGTACATATGTAATAAGATGGGTATTTAAATTTCGTCAAGTCGCCGAGGATTTGAGAGAACAAATATTCTGTAAAACGTTTATTGCCGGATTCAAAGATATTCAGTTTCGATTCGACGGCGAGATTCGACTGGGTTTTTATTTTACGTTCATTCGCTTCGGAGTTTTTCGCGTTAAAAATAATCGAGAAATGATAGAACAGAGAACACCGTAGCCTTCGATGTGGTTAAAAAGAAAAAAAAAAAAGAAAAGACGTTAGTCAATCCACGTAAATCTTCGTAATTATATTTTCCAATGTTTCAGTATTAATAGGTGTTAAGGGATGGTTTTCGAATTTTCAACAGCTCCGTTTTACAAGCTTTGACAGCCGATACTTTTGATAAAACTCGTTTTATTTTAATATAATGAAAAATATATAAATAAATATATATATACATATATTTTTCTTTCATAAAGTAACGTACGTGCGTCGATTTTACATTTCGTCGAGGTCTTTGCCGAGGCGAGAGGAGGATGGAAGGAAAAAAAAGAAAATGGCAATGACCGGCTCCTGATATGGAAAATTCTTTCTTTCTTTCTTTTTTTTTTCTTTTTTTGACAAAGCACGCGAATTCCGGTATTTTTTTATAGACTATTTTTCAGACGAACTAGCACGAATTGAACCTCACTTTTGTGAAAAGTATTTTCGCAAAACTTACTTATTTAACGTCTTCGTATGCCGAAGATATTAACGAAATTGTATTAGCCTGTTTTTGGGAACGTATAACACCAATTTAGAGAATAATGTATCGAGTGACAAAGGGCGCATGGCCTGACGTACGTTTCAACTTGTAGTTATGCGCGTATTAGCGTGTACGGTGTTTCCGAAATTGACTTTATTCACTCGCGCGTGCTCCGAATTATTATATACTTTCTATAGTACAAAAACAGTGCTGGAAAACATATTTTCAACGGCGATCAAACACTGCCTGAATGACGATCCTTTTTCCATTCCATCAATGCGGGATTTTAATTTGCGATTCGACGAGATACCTCTGAATGGACCAATTTCCATATTGGCTACACAAATTTGTCAAACTTTTTCATCCAACGTTTTCTTGCGCGAACGGCGTCCAGCGACGCAAATATTTATTCGTGCAAAAGGATCATGGTCGACGCGAAATGAGCGGTTTTCGAAAATTTCAAAAAAATGTTGAAAATTGTTTTTTTTTCTCTCAAATATGTTTCGCCTCAAAAATCGTTCGGTTTTTTCAAGTTCAATGAA
The DNA here is from genome assembly GCA_959613375.1 of Heteropelma amictum. Taxonomy (NCBI): domain Eukaryota; kingdom Metazoa; phylum Arthropoda; class Insecta; order Hymenoptera; family Ichneumonidae; genus Heteropelma; species Heteropelma amictum. The sequence continues at coordinate 31,770,089 of OY390722.1, read as the reverse complement.
CATACTGAGCGAGAAAAAAAGAATCTGTAGGTGCAAAAATTCCGCGTTAATTAAATGCGAAAAGTGTCGTCTTTACGGTGGGAGTTGATGGCGTTTGAACTTAATTCTTCCAGCATTGTTTTCAGGCTGTAAATTGTGACGATTCGGAGCACACCCGAGTGGAAAAAGTCAACTTGGGGCGGACACGCTGACGCGCGTATAAACAGTGTGTGCTAGTCCATATGTTTATCGTGTGTATGTGCGTGCGCGAATGTGCCTTGCTCTCCTCGTCTAACGTCAGGTCGACAATAATAAGTGCTAAAGAAAAAAAGAAGAAAAAAAAAGAACTACAAAGTTTATTCGACAGTTCGGTCAGCAACATCTCCATCAACCGCGGTGAATGAAGAAAAAAGAAAGAGACAGAGGAAGAGAGAGAGCGAGAAAACGAGAAAGCGTTTGCGTTAAATTATCGTGCGTTTATTTTTCCTTCCTGTGAAGAAAAATCAGCGAAAAAAAAGATAAATTAAAAAAAAACAACGGTGTTAATCATGAAAAATTCAAAATAAACAATATTGACATAATATATGATAAAGTAATCAATTACCGAGGAAGCTTTACGTGTTAACGATTTAAAAAGAAAAATCCATAAAGAACAAAGAGATAAAAGCGAGATAAGAATCAAAAAGGAAATAAACAAAAATGACGCCTATGAGGATATTAGCCATACACGAGGCTCCGCACAAAACGATGAATATTATACGTACAATAGTGGCCGATGATCGTTGCAATAATTTTGTAGCCGATAGACGTATGCGAACAATTTTTATGAGTAACAGCATCATTGATACAATATACACACGACTCTAATCTGCAAACTGTACCGGTAAAAAAAAACAGTCGCGAGGAAAGTTCTCTCCCTTTTTCGGTTTCATCGGATTTTCATGCCACTCGGTCCTCAGTAAGAATCGCAGGCTTTTTTTACGCTGGCAATGCAACGAGAAGGAAAGAAACTGCAATAAAACTATTTTCATATCGTTCGGTGATTCGGAATGTGTTTTTTTTTTCGCGAGGAATCACCGGACTCGAAAAATTGCACGACAAGAGCGTAAATCGTTAATTCTCGACGGGCGATAATCGAAATGTTGTTCGAATAATGAAAATTACGTTTGCAAATTGTTCCTGCACCCTCGTCGCAAGATACGAACCACTGTTACCAAAGTTTATTTTTCTACTTTTTTAACGTACGAGAGAACCAGTCAATAATCATCTCCGATGAGAAATCAAACTAAATTCGAGAGCAGAAAAAATTGATAAATATATTTGTGATTTAAATGTCTCTGCGTTGTTTTACCGGCTGAGAAGCACGAGAATATTCGTCCGCCGCGGTGTGATTTTTTTTTTTCGCGTTGTATAGAATGAATTTATACGATATTTTTGAAACGTCTTATTTTTCGCGCCAAAGAGGGGCGGGGCTTGACGCCGCGAGGGAAATAAGATCGTTTCTCTCTCATCTTCCGCGATAATCGCTGTACATATTTATCGCTCGACTTATTTCCGAGGCAATAATAATTGAAAAGAAGGGTAATCGCCATTTTGATTTTTCTGCCCTATAATTTAGTTTTCATTTCATCGAATTCGGTTCGAGGGATTCATTCGCTGCACTAACCTAGAAATTATTGAAAAACCCTTTAAAAGGGTCACCTCGTTCACCCTCCTGCAATAAGGGTGCAAGGGAATTACGTGAAATTCCGATTAAACGTGAGCAGGACGATTAGTTGTTTTAAAATATGAAACAGGGTAATGTAAACTGACAACGTCTCGATTGGATCAACCGCGTACCTCGAACGAGCGAACCGGAAGTTGGAAAAAAAGATTTATTTTTCAATTTGACCACGGACAGTGCACGTTGAAACCGTATTGAAATCGAAGGGAGACGACGAAAAATGTTAATCCACAACCATAGGTTGTATAAAAATAATATCGTCATCGTTTAATAATGAAAAAAGCAGCCGCGCAAGCCGATGTGTTTGTCAGCGCGGGCGCAATAAGTTGCGATACATATAATTTTTGTACATCCTGCACAACACGGGAAGTTATAGAGGAAAATTAAGCGAAAACTAACGCAAAAACAAGTACATGTAACTGTGAGAGAAAGAATGTATGTAGTTTTATTGGGAAAAAATGTCGAAACAATCCATTGTAACGCTTTTTGTATACAAATCGAATTATACATAACTAAATGAACTAAACCAACAACGGATAACCGAACGAGAAAAAATAAACCTATATGAAAAAAAAAAAAAAACAAATAAATAAACGAATGATGTTAGAAAAAAGGATATTAAAAAATACGAGCATTTAGATCGTCTGCGATAATAAATATGAACGATTTATTGATTCGTATGGACTGTATAGAAATATAAATTGTATATAACCACGAAAATGAGAGGATTTGAACGATTGAAAAGAAAAAAAAAACAATGACGATAGTAGGTAATAAATAATGATAATAAATAACGTTACAGTCGTACAAGTGTGACGTTTTATTGTGCAGCGAGACATTTATTTTTTTTCCCCTGCGCTTCATTTCCGAGTCCAGCTATGTGTATAGCCCGGAGATAAGACTGCTGCAGTTCCGCTGAAATCTCGAATAATATATCCAATACGAAACTCGCGACTGCACAAGGCGTGTAATACTCGCAATAAGCATGCGCAAAATTCTTGAAAGTGTGCGGAGCGTCACTGCAGCACTCCCATTTCGGTATGCCAGCTAATGCGTTCCGGAAATACAATACATATGCGTATTTAATTTTCTTTTACTTCCGCATTCCAATTGAAGTTTCCTGCAATCCCGCGTAATATTCCGAAACACCACATTTCTACGGGCGAAATCTTCTTTCGCAAATAATTTCCGAAAAAGTCCTGCGCTCTGTCGAGATTAATACCCGCGATTCCGGATTCGTGCGGAAATGGCTTTTTCCAGAGATATTATAAGAAAGCGACAAAATACTCCACGATAATAAGATTTTTATGTTGGAAAGAAAAAATATATACGCATATCTCTGAATACATCGATTTTCCCTGTATTTTATTTTTTTCTCTTCACCATGCACTACCAACAGACGGTAAAAAACCCGTAAACGACACCAACTCAAGGTGCTAACTTCACAGAGGTGCACGAGCGCTAGACTCGCGCAGCCAACTTCGCGGCAACAGCTGCGACTGCGTCAGTCGCATATTTTCATTCTATTGCGAATTCTTAATTTGTTTTGCAACGAATAAAACCAATCGCTTTCAAATAATAAGGTTATGTAATCGTGTCGACAGCACGATACCGAATAATAAACGATATAATTCTGTTTCAACGTACACAACTTGCGACGGTAGAAAGTACACGAATAAACAGGTAACAACAATCTTTTTATCGCTACTGTATAAACTTTCGTCGGAAACTTTTTGACACTGCTGTCATCGTCTCATAGTTTTTCCGAAAATGAAAGAATCTTTTCGTCTTTTCGACGACTTTTTCTGCAATGCAGCAGTAAACTCCCGGAGTTGCAAAAAAATCCGCTTCCGACGTTTTGCTCATTTTCGATCTAAACGCCCACCAAATTACACGATATTTCCAGAAACAATGGGGGAACGCAAAGGAACGAATCTTTATTATCCGCCGGATTACGATCCGAAAGTGGGCGGCCTGAACAAATTCAAAGGAACGCACGCGCTGCGAGAGCGAGCGCGCAAACTCCACATGGGCATTCTTATAATTCGGTTTGAAATGCCGTACAACATATGGTGCAACGGATGCGGCAACCACATCGGTATGGGAGTGCGATACAACGCGGAAAAGTCCAAAATAGGAATGTATTACAGTACGCCTCTTTATCAATTCCGAATGAAGTGTCATTTGTGCGACAATCATTTTGAAATCAAGACCGATCCGGCGGTAAGATTTACATTTTTCAAGCATCGAACTTTCCGCGCCACAACGGCGGAAGGTTTCATCGGAAAATTGGAGATCGAAAAATCGTATTAACGCAAAGTGAAACCCGAATGTAGAATCTGGATTATGTAATCGTGAGCGGCGCACGAAGACAAGAAAACAGATGGGATCCGAAGGAGAACGAGCAGGTGGTGCCGGAGACTAAGGAAGTGTCGCGAAAATTGTTCGATAACGCGATATACAAGCTGGAGCACGGCATCGAGGATGTAAAAACGGCGCGACTCAGAGACGGCGGCATCGACGGCACAATGGCGATAAGTAATTTGCATTGGAGCGACGATTATGCCTCCAACTGCGCCTTGCGCGCTTCACTCAGGGTTTGTATGTTTCTCGGTGCAGGATCCATTTTCGTAATCTGTCTCAATCATGGTCGCGATGCTTCAAGCAAAAAGTAACCACACAAAAGTGTGCAAAAATCTGTATTACTTGCAGAGTATTTGAAAAATATTAGGCGTAGAATACTCTTGTCTCATATTAAATTGAATTATTTCGTATTTAAAACATTCCACGTTACATATTATGGCTTGACGGAACCCCCTTAATGGACAGTTTTACTTTTTAGGCGAGGAAAAAGGAGACGGAGCAATCAAAGAGGTCTGACCAGGCGTTGGTGAAAAAAACTGGACTCGATATAACTTTTGTCAAAGAACATCAGGACGACATCGAGATTTCACGTTTACTCATGCGGCACAAGCGAAAAGGTTCGAGCACGTAACAGTACGAACAAAACTACATGTACCGTCCATGCCAGTATGGCGGTTACCTTCAATGATTTTATTTTCCCTCCAAACTAGCAGATTCGAAAAAAACGTCGAATTCGCCGTTGAATAAGTTGATTTCCGTCGCACGATCGTCGCGAAATACGAATAGGCATACGCAAAAAACGCAGAAATCTCAGGTAACGCAACGAAGCATCGTACCATCGGCTATCGTGCCAAAAGCAACGACGTCGTTATCCAACGACGCTGAAAGCACCTCTCTCGTCAATTATACATCGTCGAGTTCCGACAGCGAGACGTAACGCGTGACCGAAACTTTTCTCGTCTTCAGCCGGCGGAAGGTAATAATAATATCAGAAATTTCGATATTATTTCAGCGACGCTACGGTCGGCGAGTTTTATTGATAGTAAAGAATATCTTACAATAAAAGTTCATTACAGTACTCCAGAGCATAGACTTGGGCTTTGATAGTTGCACATTTCGAAATGAAAAATATATGTATATATATGGCCGGATGTATATTTAAAAAGTTCAGAGGAACGTATGAGGTTTATCAATCGAATAAATGAAAAATAATCAAAGCGTTTTTTCGTTTCGTTCTCTTTTCTTTGGAACAAATTGAATCTTTATTTTTTCACGAATTCATTGCGCGTCTCTCGACGCCTTGTCGTTCGTTCGTCATTTTAAATTAATTATACATGTGTTATCGCACGCACGATACAAAAAATGCGCTTGCGTCGCTTGGAAATACATTTAAAATGAAACGCAGAGTCTTCCAAAGATCGGCAAAAAAAAGTCGGTTCTCGTTTCTCGTCCGAATATTGTGCGATGAATTTTCGACCAATCACGCAAGATCAGATAATATCAGTTTATCATTCGCGTATTTTGTCAGCTACGGAATACAAAAGGAAAAGTTCATTCAGATCGAAATTCTTGATTGGAATTACCAGACTCATTGGCAATGGAAAATGTACATCGAGGCTACAATTATTACATAATTTAATCGCGTAAAACACGTGAAGAAAAAGCGAAAAAAAGACTTGCTGGTGATGAGGAATAGTATGAAAAATAAAAAGCATTGAAATCTCAGTGGAGTAAATATCACGGATCGTATAAAGGGTAATTCGGTGATCCACATGTAATATCGTACCTCGCGAAACGGAGTGACTACAGATCGTCAGTGATGTTCTTTTTTTTTCGTTTTTTGTATTCTTTTTCCAAATACTTTTCGAATAAGGACCAATAAAGCTACGAAGATCGAAAATCCCAACTTTTCATTCGAAAGCTGTACGAAAAATGGAAAAAAATTGCTCCTGGAACATTGCTGAGAATCCGTAATTGCAAAGTTTAACAAAGGCGCACTCGTACGAACACACACGGACAAACTCGCCCTCCATCCCCTGAAACTCGGCTTTTAGTAAAAATTATTCAACGAACATGTGCATTTTTCAATGATTTTTCATCAACTTTGTGAGAAATAATACGGTATTTACATTTTGAAAAATTTCCTTCTCTCCGCTTCACTCCGACTAGTACAGAGCTTTTTTCTTTAATCTAGGCGTTCGCAGGCGCCTTCGCGAAGGCGCGAAACTAGGGGAGCACCTGAAGCAATGGCGAAAACCTACTGGCGAGTAGACTTCGCGATGGGATGACTTGCCGTGGAACTCGTCGTCGCCGACGGAACAAAAGAAGCTGAAATCGAACGTCGGCCGCTCAACGGAATTAACAGATCTGCCGACACAACCGTTCGACCTTAAACCGGGCGATAATCGAATAATTAAAGTCACAAAACCGGGAAGTAACAGTCGATGGAGCAGTCAATTCCAGATGAGACGAAATCCGAACTCGCGCTCTCTTGAAATCTTTCGTACAATTATTTTCGAAAGTATATCGCTCTTTTCCGCAAAACAAAAAAATTAACGCGCTTTCAAAAGTAGGATAATTCTCGATCGAGAGATTTCACGGCTGCTGCTGCGATTCTAGTGCTACTATCGTCGGATCATAGCTGCTCAAATACGCGAAAACGTCGTTCGAGCTAGAATATCCGTTTATTTCGCGTTGGCTCACGAAAATCTTCATTAAAAAAAAAACATCTCGGGTCAATCGTTTTATTCGTTCCAAAACGCAGAGGAAACGACTAAATCATAAACTTTGCGCCCTGCTGAAGTTTTGACATGCAAATTCGGGATTATCCGCGTAATCTAGATAACATTCGCGCGATTATTCGTAGATCAGATCCGTTTTAGCGATCGTTACGTCGTTCGTGCGCGTTTAAACATACTCCGTTGAGTTTGCAGATTTTAGCCACCAGTGAAAACAGTCAGGGCAAATAAATAATCATCCTTCGAATGTAGGGAGTGTACGTAGTCGGAATAAACGCTGTTAAAGGCTACAGTAGAACCTCGATTATGCGAATATAAATTAACCGAAGCATCGAATCGTATTTTCGAAACGAAATTCGATGCTCGGTTGGTTGGTTTAACCCACGCCCTATCGTACAGTTGTACCCGCAAGGGGGCGTAAATTATCATAATCGGAGACTCCCTCGCATTAACTACGAAAGTCTATTAAATATAAGATGGCAATCGTTGTCGCGTTCGATTCTTTTGTCGAAATAAATCATGATCGTTCGTGAAAAAAGTGCGACCGTCGATCCTAGCTTTCACCTACGAAATAAAGCTCTCTGGCGAAAATTGACGATCGCCAAATGTTTGGGACTACTAATTAGTCATGACAAGCTTGAAGGTTTTGATACAGCGCGCGTTGTCGCATCTTCGACGGCGATTATTCGCGGACGTTTCAACGCTGCGTTGGCGCTCGTTATACCCAGACGCCGTGCGGATTCTTACTCGTCGGCACCGCCGTTTCCAATTGTCTCGGGGAACCAATGATTTTCCGAGTACTTCCCGGCTTCTGCACACCTGAAATACGAATGGGATCGTTGAATAACAACGATCGCAAAATCGCGAGAATACAACGTGTGTCGTCGCTGTTTTACCTTCCACCAGGTATTTCACTTGGTCATCCTGGCAGGCGACGGTCAGACTCTGCAAATTAGCTTCCTTCATGTCCGTCACGAGATGCTCGACTTGCTTCTTCTTTCCCGCGATAACGGCCTCGAGCTCGCTGATTTCGAACTTGAGTGATTCCACGCACTGACACGTCAGATCCGCCGATCTTTTCGCGTGTTCGACCTCCTCCTGCAAACGTTCCAGCTCCCTCATCATTTTGCGCTCCATGTTCTGTCGTTCATCCAAATCGCGATTCGTATTGTGCTGCTCGAGTTCCAATTCTTCCATGACCAATCTGTATGCGACAAAATTGGGTTGATCTCATGTTTTTTTTTTTTTTTTCGTCAAGCCGTTTATTGAATTTCTAGAAATCGAGAGGACACTCTTTTTCGCTCACCTTATTTTGTTCTTACATTGCAACAATTCTGTTTCACAATTCGCCAACTTGGAGCGCAACAAAGTTATCTCGGATTTCAGAGTTTTCTCTTGTTGTCGGACGATTTCGCTTTCCTCTTCCACGTGTGCCAAGTCTTTCAACTACGGAAATGTACGAAAACGAAAGATTGTTCGAAAGTGGACGCAGAATATTTTTCTTTTTCACAACGGTCAAATGAAAGGAAAAATCTATTTATCTTACGAGATGTAGATCGATCTTTGCGAGTGAAGAATGACATCAAACGTGTACTCACTTGCTCCTCGATAGCTCGTCCGGTGGATTCAATGCGATTCATCTCTTGAGAAATAAAGTCCATTTGGTGTGTCTGTTCGCGGTTTTTCGTTTCCCAATAAAGAATTTCAGCGTCAAACTATAACATACGATACGAAAAAAGAAAAGTTATATGCGTATAAACAAATTAAGGCAGGACCTCTCAATTTCTTGTTATTTTTGCAATTTCCATCGAATGCGCTGCATGCGATGAATTACCTTGCTAAGATCCGCTTGCTGAGCGTTAATGGTGTCCCTTTGCCTGGTGACCAATCGTATGAGCTCAACGTATCGTTGAGTATAAGCCACCGTTACCATACACGAGGGTTGTCCGGATGCGGAGTAACCCAGCAGCGGTGAACTTTTAATTTTCCGAAATTCCTGCGAGTTGAATGGACAGCACGAAGATAAATAAATGACACGCTATATCGCCCGATCTCGAATGTTCCCATTTATGAATAACACGACGAATGATGTACCTGGACAAAATTTATTTTGAGTTTTGCCGAACTTCTGGGTGATGATTGACTATCCTTATGATGAGGCGAACTAGAAGGATTCATATCTTCTTGAAATTGTGATTTGCTAGGACTATTCGTATTCGGCGGCGGTGGCTCCCGATAAGGGGGTAAAGTCCGTAACGATGATATAGGACCGGGTGGGTCTCTATAAGGTGGCAATTCCTGGACTTTCTTTTGCGTTAAATAAGCGTTGCCTGTATACGAGAAAACCTATTAAACATTTTATCGTAAAAAGTCTATGATCAGAATAGTAGAGAATACTTACCATCGCTCGATAACTGAACATTTTTGTTAGCAGTTTTTCGAACACTGGAGACCCTAGCTTTTGATTGCGGAGTAGGCTGAACTATAGCGACATTTTCCATATGCACCTGAAACAGACGTAAGCAACGTCAAGTACATACGGCGAGGCTAGCGGAGATGCGCATGTTATATGCAATCCTACCTCGTTATTACTTCCATTGACGTTACCATGGATTCCATTAAAGATCAAAGATTTTCGTACATCCTGATTACGTTCGGAAATCCCATGATCGCTGTCCGAGCCGACTCTCGGTACGGCGGGCTTCGAATCATCGTGCGTGTGATATGCCGCGGAAGGATGTACCGAAGGTCCTGGCATGCCACTCGCCTGGGGGCTCTGCGCTCCGCGAACTTTCGAAGCCTGCGCCTTGTTATTTTCTGGTGTTAAACGGCGAAAAATGAACTGCACCTCGGGAGCATATTCTCCCCATTTCATCAAGATCTGCGCAAAACAGGATGAAACTTTGATTTTACTGTTCGTCAAATCTGATCTATCTGTGCGCAAGGATAAAATTACATTGAATCTTTTATCATTTCTTTCTGTGACTTTCTAGACGGTTAATGAAATGTTTTTGAGCGAATATCTCGTTTGTGCAAAACAATAGATGCAATCTTCCGAGTTTTCCTTACAGTCACAGGGCTCTCGTGCGACGCGAGTAGACGCTCGTTCGAGCGCCAGCGTTCGATCAAAGTGAATCGTCCGGTCTGAGCGGTCGCGTGTGCGAGAGCGTAAACAACATCCTGGAATAAGCAAAAGCATGTGTCATTTTATGACTGAATATGTTAATTTTTGCGTATTTTGACCAGAAGCATGGGAAAGTTTTGCATTGCAAAGGACTTTCACTTTCTTCCGAGTGCAACGCGAATTGATTATTGTTAAGTATACCTAACCTAAAAATGTTCGAATTGTGATTATTATTGAGAACGTATGTAAAAATGATGCACTTTTTTTACACGCATAACGACAATATTATTCAACGGAAAGAATTAAAAACGTTATGGACAATTAATCTACTCATTATCAAATAGCTAATTACTTTACGAGTACCAATAAAAAAGTCGTTGAGATCTAATGGACTCATAATTGGTCGTGACACTCTTGATTGGGTATAGACTCAACTGGAATTCGAGATCCAGAGGTAGTTTACGGGAATATATAATTTTACAATAGATCGATCGAATCCAATCTGGATCAGAGTACTTCAATTCACGTACTTAGTAATTAAAAACATGAAACGCACACTCTAAATGGGGACGTTTTAACGCCCCGATTGTAAGTACAATGCACCGCGGGAGAAACTTTCATCGGACTAGAAATTATAAACGGAATACAAAAGATAACGAGATAACGAGAGCATCGCTCGTGGAAAGCAAATAGACTCACTGCAACTTTTGTATGACATTATGGGCAGACGAGAAAAATGAGAAAAACATTATTGCGCAAAGTACGTAAAGCGTAAAGCTTATGTCGCACCTGACAAGTCGTAGATTCGGTGACACCACAAACGATTCGTTGAATGCCCTCCACCCACACCTTAAGTTCCATTACGACATTCGGAACGTCTTGCTTGTAACTGATGGTTTCGCATGTTCAAATTAGCAATTTAATGTCGAGCCCGAAAGATATATGTTTTGGCCGTTTTTCGAAACGACACGATGAGACTCAAACGAATGCGGTGATCTTCAGAAACTGCGCTGCGTATTGTGGAATAACACTACCGAAAAACTTTGTAAACAAATATTACACGCACAGTGTATTCCCTGCAAACACTTCACAACACGTATGGAGATCTTTAAAAACAAGAAGGGCTTTCTTCCAGTAATTCTACCAAAGTGGTGCGCTTTCTCACTGCGGTCAACTTGGGAACACGCAAATATAATCCATTCTGCTCGGCCGAGGTTACAGGTGCTTTTTTTTCCCCGTCGCTATACATACTCACTCCGTGTCATTTTCCCCCAACCCCGACACACACCCAACACAAAATCCGCTGTGCGTGCATTCCACGCCAATGCACATATGCTTTTCTAAAAAAAACATGCTATTGGAGGAACACGTAAAGGGTGAAGGACGACCATAAAGGCGAATTTGCCAGCATAACAAAAGAAATCTTTGTGAAAAATTGATTTGTTTAAGAACATAATCCCAAGTTTGAAAATCGTGTTGGATGGAGAGGGCGCCACAGTGCCAAATATTTGCAGCTATCTTGCGATCGTTATTATCGCCATCTATCGGCCATTCTGTTCGTTGAATAAAATTCTTCGATAAACCACATTACATATGCTTCTACCTATCTTCGCCTTCTTCGCGTTTCTGCGAAAGTACACAACCATACACAAACCTTATTGTCATATTATTTTCCACTCCGTTTGACATGTTTATAAAACGATTCAAAACGAGTTATCCGCAATAAGTGAATGAAACGGGTAAAGATAAAGCTTCCAAATTATTTTAATTCTTCGCGATATATCACGCGATTCAGTCATAAACCGTGGTGAGTATGCCGAGTGACTTTCGATATTCCTATCATTTTCGTGAATATATCATTAGCATCAAAGCGATAATAATCTCATTTGCGAATGTGCCAAAGCATATTCATCCTAGTTATTCATTCATTTATTCATTTCATACGCAGGTATAATTAGTGAAGACGAAATTACACAGTTACGCATGTAAATGATAGCCGCTGTACTCCGATACCACAATGTCCTTAACCTCAAAAGATCTCGGAAAGCTCTTGGAAATTCTCGACGAGGGCAATGTCGATCTGCAGCTGGAGTATCTTTCGAATTTACTCCATCAGACGTTCAGTGCGGAACATCGTTTCAAGGTCGGAGTAACCTTGTTGCTTCTTCTGCAAAATGTTGATTTACTACCAAACGACGCTCAAAGAATAATCGCGATAGCCCTTCTCTTCGATCTGTATAGAGGAAAGTCTATCAAGTTGACGCCGTTCATCGGAGTCTTTGTACAAATTTTTCAATCCGAAAATCAAATAGAAAATCATGGATCGCCGTTGAATTTTAGCGGCGACACGCTCGTTCTCTCGGCGTGCGAGAAAAATTTTCTAGCCAAGCTTTTTTTGCGAAACGGCAGAGAGATATTGAAACGTACGCCAAGGCAGATAATGGATGAAGTTTACGCATCGTCGATGAGTAACATCGATCTCTCCAGTTTACAGCTCGATTTAGTCGAGAATCATTCCGAATTAATGCCCGTTAGCAAATGCGGTTATCCCATCATTTTACCCGACATGGATATCGCCAGCGGGAGCGAAACAACGGAATGCAACAGACTCAGTATCATCGAGGATTTGTGCATCGGAAATCCACCCATTTGCTACGAAAGCTATCGTCCGGAATTTCTTCGACTGAGTCCGCCGCTTTATCCCGTCGAGACGGAGTACGCTTGGATGAACGTTGTAAATCCAAAATTGTTTCTACCGGAATACGATTCCAGTATGTGCGTCTCGAATTGCGCGGGTGCGGAAGCGCGAAGGCTCATGGGAAAAGCGTTCAAGAGCGTTCTCACGCTGCAGCAACAACAACATTTGGTTACCGAGTTGGACAAGGAACCAAAGCTCGTTTATCACATTGGTCTTACACCGGGGAAGTTGCCGGATCTCGTTGAGAATAATCCACTAATTGCGATCGAAGTACTCTTGAAGCTAATGCAATCTAGTCAAATCACTGAATATTTCAGCGTTCTGGTTAATATGGAAATGTCGCTTCATTCGATGGAAGTGGTTAATCGTCTCACCACTACCGTTGATCTGCCGACTGAATTTGTTCATTTGTATATCAGCAATTGTATATCAACGTGCGAGACTATCAAGGATCGTTACATGCAGAATAGACTTGTACGTTTGGTGTGTGTATTTCTTCAATCTCTCATAAGAAATAAGATAATAAACGTTCAGGAGTTATTCATAGAAGTGCAAGCGTTTTGTATTGAATTTAGTCGTATCAGAGAAGCAGCCGCGTTATTTAGACTCCTTAAGCAACTCGAGTCTGGCGATGTTGGCAGTCTCAATGTACCCTCGTTGAAGAAAAATATGGACATATATTGAAATATGAACAATATCGAACATCGATTATCGATTCTCGATGTTTTCTCAAATCTCCGATGTGTACAGAGTGTCGATGATGACAACTCAAATTGTATAATAGCTGTAATAGCGCGCCTGCATTTGGCTCGCAATGCACAATCAGCACGCGCCAAGCCCAATTTCTCATGCCTTTGAGCTTTAGCTGCTCGATTGATAATTTTGTTTATAATTGGGAATTCGTTCCCAGATTCTCTATTTCATTAATGACATTCATTCGTGGAATATCCTCCTGTGTATTATATAATTAATCGGCTGGTTGCAATTCGATGATGCCACGTAATAATCGATCATCATTCTTTTGTACGCAACGAAATAAATAATGAGAAATAAAGCGTTATTGAATCATCGTGCAGTGATAAATTCAACATCGGATCATATGCTTACGACAATGTTTTATTATAATTTAGACGAGCACCATACTGTTACAGTTTAATAATATAATACAATAAATCATAAAACGTATCAAAATTCATCCTGCGAATTCCATTTCAAAGCATCAATAAACGACGTTGATTCACATCACATTCACGACTTGTCCTGGTTTTTGTTTTCGTTTCGTTTTTTGTGGAAATATCTGTGAGAAATTAGTTTCTCGCCGTCACCAATAGATGGTTGTCCTCGGGTGTTTCTTCGCGTTTGAAGTGTTCTCTGCTGACGATGTATATAGCGAGACCTCCGAAAATCACGAAAAGAACGCCGATTATGTTTATCAGAAGCCCTTCACTCGGTAGTTGAGAATACGCTGCCCTGTTGAACAAAAGAACAAAATTACAAACCTCAGCCGATTGCTTTGTAATAAATGCAGTTAGAATTCAAGTTTAATAACGTACTGCAGCGAAAAAATGGCTTTCTCATTGAGCCCTATGAGACACGAGGCGATGACTCCTACGAATCCGGCTGTGCCAAAGAACACGTGAACCGGCAAGTAAGAAGCTCGCAGAGGCGTCTGGATACCGGGCCATAAAAATGAAACGCAACCCGCCAACCACTGAAAAGCAAAAAAAAAACGATTTCAAAAATATTTTTTACAAAGTTCGGATAATATTGATTCTCGCGATCTTTACCTGACAACAAAATAATATAACGCTGCTCAATCCGATCCAACTATGAAGGGTATACATATTCGGCACAGGTTCGGCTTTCAAATTGTGGCTATCGAACACGGCCACCAGAGCAATTACCGTCAATAAAAGGACCAATATCATTATCCCGCTGTGAACAAGCTTGAGACTCCTCTTTCGCATATTTCTTTTTGTTCTGTAGATAAGCATTCCTGTATGTTAATAAATAATTAGTTTTCGTCATCTGCGTAATAGCAAATATTACATCGCGCGTTACTTTTTCAGCATCAAAGTACGTCTCGGCTTACCATTGGCATACAGAAATACAAGGCCGATTGTCATCAGCAAGGGATGCCAGTTGAACTGCCGATCCGGATCTGACGTCCACGCAAAGCCGCCGCGAAAATTATTCAGCCAGACCGCTACCAATACTACGAGCAACCCACCGAGGAATTCCGTCGTCCAAACCAGCGGGTTGAACCCAGCGAGATTTTGAGTCTGATCCATAACTGCTTAATCAAAAAGTTTTCCGGAGTTCATTTCTTCATTTTAAACGCATCGTACAGCGGTGATCGATTTTCATGCGACTGCAAAATTATTCTCAGAAAAACTCGACAGATTCTCAAACGCGATAAGAATAATCGTATCGCCGATAAATTGATTTTCTTGCAATGCTGCATCTTGAAGTAAAGTAAAAAGAAGAAAAAGTACATGGTAGTGTTTTAGCACAGGTGGGTAATGCAACAGGTGCCACGGATGATTAACAAGATTCAACGTTGAAAATGGCTTGGTAGTATAGCGATTCAGTTCTCATGATCGTAAGTAGGATTCTTGAGAAATAATAAATTAATTATATAAGAAGAAAAATGATTTAATTGCCATGAGATTGCATACGTATGTATAGTCGATTTATGATTAATGACGGCTTCGATGTGTGGAAGAAAGTTTAGAGGAAGAAAACCAGCGAATTTCGAGAACTCGATACTAATATCAATAATAATTGGTTTGTCGATCGATAAATGTATGAAACAACAAATGCACTATTTTACGTTCGATTTTGTCTCACTTTATTGATTATCGAAAGCAGTTGGACAATGACGCAGATGGAAGACTGGAAATGCGCGACTTTGGAACGTCGCGCGTTGTCAAGCACGTCGTGCGCGAAGCGTGACGGACGTGACTATAGCCAAAGCAATCCAGTCACTGCGAAACAATTATATTTTTATAATTGTTATGTAATTCATCAGCAGAATTTGGAAGCTTTTCGACTAAAACTCCGAAATGCTCGAGATCCCTCTGATTATCGGATAGGATTGTGAGAAAATGAATTTTTGTTCGACACATCCCCCTCCGTCGGTACAAAGGATTGACAGCATTTTCCCAACATCTCCGAAGTATCGATTTCAAAGAAATAAGTTTCATTGAAGTATGAGGGTTTCGAAGCGCGTACAAAAAAGGTGTATCCGTCGGTATTCAAAAAACATTTTCGGCGGTATTTTCAATAATGTTAGCTTTATTTTGGAAATGTTTACATATATTTAAAGGAAAAATCACAAATATGAACCGAAAGGGATACAATATACCCACACCAACGGACGTCAAAGTACATCGCTGTCCTAAAGATCGCTGCCAAGTTGGAATTGATAAAAGGAAATACCTATATTACAAAAACAAAAAAACTAAACCGAACAAACCCATATATTCAAACAAACACAATTTGCGCGCAGAACAAAAACGTGTACATTGCGGATACTTATATGTACGTTTCGATGAGTCTTTTTAAAAATAGAGTATACAGATTTTCTATTGCATGCAGAACTTTTTATTGCTGATATGTCGAGCTTTGTGTGATATTATTTCGCTCCGCACCATTCAGCCATGCTTGGATCGTTCGTGCTGCTCTTTCAAGCCTCTGATTCGTTTGTCCAGCTCATTCAAGGCCCGCGTTCGTTCCTTCAGTTCTTTGAAGGCACGATTTGCTTCTTGCCCCTGTGCCACTGTCTTATGATTTTCAATATCATGCTGGACGACATGCCGCACCTTTTAAACATATTCTTAATTCGTTTACTCGCTTTCGCTTATTGCGCCATGAAGGTGTCTGTAATTGCTGGAGATGATCGAGCTCCGCTAATAATGTATGAATATCGACGATAAAACTTTTTACGTAACGATCACTCACCCCCTTTGTATCGAAATTGGAATTCTGGTAACTCGCACCTGAATAAATCTTGTCTGTCAGCTTAGTGTTAGGCAAATGCTGATCAGGATAAGCGCTTACTATCGCGAAGAGAAATATGAACGTGACAAAAGGCACGTGCTTCGCCATGTCTATAATTGGAGGTTAAAAGTCGAAATTCTCTCGACTGTTAACGCAAAACAAAAGGACCGGCGTGTCGATCGCCGTTTACGGGCTGTTCTGCCGGGTATGAATTCAAAGAGCTGAAGGGCGCGCGTGTCGCGTGTGAAATGATGTATATATTAATTCGTAGCTCGAAAAACATATTGTCTCGTTTCATCCGTATGACGTAAAAAGCTCAAAACGGTGCTCTTACGTATACGCAAGTTCAAACAGGCTGGTACATATTTTTTCCTCGTTCGTATCTTTCTTTTGAAATGGTCGAAGTGGGCGAATGAAATCGAATGATTCAAGGTGTCCTCGAACGAGATATGGTGACCTTGCGATGCGCACGGTCGGAAATTGAATTGGGCTGAAATTTTGAAAAATAGTTATACGCAACTCGCGAAATGAAGGCCCTCGAAGAATCTTTGGCGTGAAGGAAGCGTTCGCTTCTATCCTAAAGTCATTAATTCCAAAAATATTCGACTTTTCTTTTTATATTTCATATTTTGCGTATCGTATTTGCGTTATTTCGCACAGAAGTTTTTGTAAAGAACGCATTGTCATGATCCTCCCATTTCTATGAAAAAATTCCTCTAAAATTGAACATTTACGCAATATACGCGTTCTATGTTTTTATCAAAAGGGATAAATAGTTTTATTTGCCATCGGATATTCTTTTTTTTATTCCATTTTCCTCTTGGCCATACGAATATCCGTGTTATATAGACATCGCGTCACTTGGCACGTGTCGCGGTGACGTGAAAAAGATTATATTGTATTTGCCTTCGCATAATGTGTTGCCTTCAAATGACGCGCGACATTACGCTCGTTTAAATGCGTGTATTGTAATAACTTTTCCTTGTTCTCTCGGTCGTACGATTATCCCGAGTCATGTCGACAATGTGGCGCTTCACGAAACAATTATTATATTGTATTATTGTTATTCAGTTACGCAATTATTATATACGTATGTTACATAGCTTATAAAACGTTTCGGGAGCATTCCGAGTGAAATTCTCAAAGTCTCACAGTGCACGTATTATTTACTGAAATTTTGAAAGAGGATTTTTGGCCCACGTGATCGTCATGTAGCAGTCCTGCCTGGTCCTGCCGCATGCTCGACAGGTCGCACGCTGACGTCCGTATCAGCCAATTGCGACCACGGACGTTCCCAGCCAATAGCCGAGCGGCACGAAGAGAGAAGAAGATAGCTCTTTCGAAATTCAAAAACGTGACTCGCGTTTTCTACTAGACCGCGAGAGCGAGATCAAAACTGTCGCGAGCAAAAGACTGATTAAATAAATGGTTTTATTAACCTTATCGAGTTTTACTTTCTTTGAACACTCTTTGAGAACAACTGCGCATCCTTACACCCCCGCAGTCACGCCTCTCCCGCGCCACACGTGGCAAAATGAACAAATAAGGTTCTCATATATGCATGTGTATTTAACGTAAATAAAACATTTCCGTCGGAATTGCGGATGATAATCGCTTTATTTTTTACCATTTTACATTTAATACAAGTCGTACATGTCTGAAATTAGAGAAAAGGAAAAAACCGACAACCGAATGAGCAAAAAAAATACAAAGTGTGCGCCCCGGCATACGAACTCGCGCTCATACCACTCGTATCAGTGTAGCATTGTTATAGACATAAAATTACACATAAAACATCAAATTAAAATTACAGTGTGAAATTATATATCTCTTAAAACCATATGCGAATCGGTGGTTACGTCCAACGCTTTCTACTCCCGTGAAGATATATATAGCTGCACGTTGTTTCGCCGAATACATTGTTGACTTCAGTATTTCTTGCTGGAGGAGGCCTGATTTTGCTTCGATTCCTTCGATTTTTTCTTTGCTTCTTCAGCTTTTTTATTCTTTTCGATCTCCGCCTGGACTTTAGCCTGATTTTTCTTCCATTCCTCCAATTTTTCGTTTGCTTCTTGAACTTTTTTATACTTTTTGATCTGCTCCTGGACTTTAGCCCTCTCGAGTTGAACAGCCGCAATTTGTTTTCGTTTTAATTCGCTTTGATCGTCCGGAGGGGCCCTGATTACCCGAGATAATCGGGTTTCTGGCGCATCAGGTTGGACACCCTGGTTTCAACATTCCAGGGTTTCATTAACCGTTTATGGTTTAATTCAAGCCGCCGGTAATTTGTAAACGTAGAAAATATCAAGTGTTTTCATTGAAAAATGACTCACCAATATCGGTTCGTTCTTGAAATTTTCGTAGCTCGGAACTGCGTCAATTTTGTCCGTTTGCTCAGAGTCCGGCAAACGAGCAGAATAACCGCTTATGACGCCAAAAAGAACCACGAATATCACTAGAGGTAGATATTTCGCCATATCGATTGCAATTGGGTTTGCAAAAATATTGACTCGACTACTAACGCGATGAACAAGTACTGTATCTCGTATCGATCGTATGTACGTGCGATTGAATTCGCGGGGAAAATGACAATTTTCAGTAACTCTGTGTTTATTTATAAGGACCGTGCGCGGCTCTTACAGCCACACTAGCGTCTGTTAGCAACAGTTTTGTAATAAAAGTTTTCAAGCGATCAGCATACGGAGATGATGTATGTAAAACAGCTTCCGCTGTACCCATAAAGTGTTGACACAAATCATCTCCGCTGGTGTCGAAGACATTTTTTCAAATATCATAAATATTAGACATCCGGAGCTGCTCTCTTTCAAAGCATTATATTTTTTTATATTTATAACATTTGAAAATATGAATAATGTGCAAAGGAAATGCAGTCTTCGACACCAGCAGAGATGATTTGTGTAAGAATTTTATGGGTACAGCAGAAGCTGGATTACGTAAACCATCATTTTCATTTTTTCAAATATCATAAATATTAAACGTCCGAAGCTGCTCTCTTTCAAAGCATTATATTTTTTTATATTTATAACATTTGAAAATATGAATAATGTGCAAAGGAAATGCAGTCTTCGACACCAGCAGAGATGATTTGTGTAAGAATTTTATGGGTACAGCAGAAGCTGTATTACGTAAACCATCTCCGCTGCTGTCAAAGACTGCATTTCCATTGCACATTTTTCATTTTTTCAAATGTTATAAATATAAAAAAATATAATGCTTTGAAAGAGAGCAGCTTCGGACGTTTAATATTTATGATATTTGAAAAAATGAAAAATGTGCAATGGAAATGCAGTCTTCGACACCAGCAGAGATGATTTGTGTAAGAATTTTATGGGTACAACAGAAGCTGTATTACGTAAACCATCTCCGCTGCTGTCGAAGACTGCATTTCCATAGAGCATTTTCTATATTTTCAATGGATTTTCATGTTAAAGAATACGACAAATAAATAGGTAAAATAAATGTACACAATTAATTTAATAAAGTTTCTTTATATTATTCAATGAATTTTTATATCAATGTGTCACATTTTTCCATACATTGATATAAACGTTTTTATAAACTTTTTTACTTTAAAAAATATTTTCGGCGGTGTTTTCGATACTGTTGGCTTTATTTTGAAAATGTTTACATATATTTAAAGGAAAAGTAACAAATATGAACCGAAATGGATACAATATACGCACACCAACGGAAGTCAAAGTACATGGCTGTCCTAAAGATCGCCGCCAAGTTGGAATTGGTAAAAGGAAATATAAACCGAATAAACCCATATATTCGAACAAACACGATTTGCGCGCAAAACAAAATCGTGTACATCACGGATACTTATGTACGTTTCGATGAGTCTTTTTAAAAATAGAGCATACAGAAAAATAGTTATACGCAACTCGCGAAAATGAAGGCCCTCAAAGAATTTTTGGCGTGAAAGAAGCGTTCGCTTCTATCCTAAAGTCATTAATTCCAAAAATATTCAACTTTGCTTTTCATATTTCATATTTTGCGTATCGTATTTGCGTTATTTCGCACAGAAGTTTTTGTAAAGAACGCATTGTCATGATCCTCCCATTTCTATGAAAAAATTCCTCTAAAATTGAACATTTACGCAATATACGCGTTCTATGTTTTTATCAAAAGGGATAAATAGTTTTATTTGCCATCGGATATTCTTTTTTTTATTCCATTTTCCTCTTGGCCATACGAATATCCGTGTTATATAGACATCGCGTCACTTGGCACGTGTCGCGGTGACGTGAAAAAGATTATATTGTATTTGCCTTCGCGTAATGTGTTGCCTTCAAATGACGCGCGACATTACGCTTGTTTAAATGCGTGTATTGTAATAACTTTTCCTTGTTCTCTCGGTCGTACGATTATCCCGAGTCACGTCGACAATGTGGCGCTTTACGAAACAATTATTATATTGTATTATTGTTATTCAGTTACGCAATTATTATATACGTATGTTACATAACTTATAAAACGTTTCGGGAGCATTCCGAGTGAAATTCTCAAAGTCTCACAGTGCACGTATTATTTACTGAAATTTTGAAAGAGGATTTTTGGCCCACGTGATCGTCATGTAGCAGTCCTGCCTGGTCCTGCCGCATGCTCGACAGGTCGCACGCTGACGTCCGTATCAGCCAATTGCGACCACGGACGTTCCCAGCCAATAGCCGAGCGGCACGAAGATAGAAGAAGATAGCTCTTTCGAAATTCAAAAACGTGACTCGCGTTTTCTACTAGACCGCGAGAGCGAGATAAAAACTGTCGCGAGCAAAAGACTGATTAAATAAATAGTTTTATTAACCTTACCGAGTTTTACTTTCTTTGAACACTCTTTGAGAACAACTGCGCTTCCTTACACCCCCGCAGTCACGCCTCTCCCGCGCCACACGTGGCAAAATGAACAAATAAGGTTCTCATATATGCATGTGTATTTAACGTAAATAAAACATTTCCGTCGGAATTGCGGATGATAATCGCTTTATTTTTTACCATTTTACATTTAATACAAGTCGTACATGTCTGAAATTAGAGAAAAGGAAAAAACCGACAACCGAATGAGCAAAAAAAATACAAAGTGTGCGCCCCGGCATACGAACTCGCGCTCATACCACTCGTATCAGTGTAGCATTGTTATAGACATAAAATTACACATAAAACATCAAATTAAAATTACAGTGTGAAATTATATATCTCTTAAAACCATATGCGGATCGGTGGTTACGTCCAACGCTTTCTACTCCCGTGAAGATATATATAGCTGCACGTTGTTTCGCCGAATACATTGTTGACTTCAGTATTTCTTGCCGGAGGAGGCCTGATTTTGCTTCGATTCCTTCGATTTTTTCTTTGCTTCTTCAGCTTTTTTATTCTTTTCGATCTCCGCCTGGACTTTAGCCCTCTCGAGTTGAACAGCCTTAATTTGATTTCGTCTTATTTCGCTTTGATCGATCGGAGGGGCCCTGATTACCCGAGATAATCGGGCTTTTGGCGCATCAGGTTGGACACCCTGGTTTCAACATTCCAAGGTTTCATTAACCGTTTATGGTTTAATTCAAGCGGCGGGTAATTTGTAAACGTAGAAAATATCAAGTGTTTTCATTGAAAAATGACTCACCAATATCGGTTCGTTCTTGAAATTTTCGTAGCTCGGAACTGCGTCAATTTTGTCCGTTTGCTCAGAGTCCGGCAAACGAGCAGAATAACCGCTTATGAAGCCAAAAAGAACCACGAATATCACCAGAGATAGAGATTTCGCCATATCGATTGCAATTGGGTTTGCAAAAATGTTGGTTCGACTACTGACGCGTTGAACAAGTACTGTATCTCGTATCGATCGTATGTACGTGCGATTGAATTCGCGGGGAAAATGACAATTTTCAGTAACTCTGTGTTTATTTATAAGGACCGTGCGCGGCTCTTACAGCCACACTAGCGTCTGTTAGCAACAGTTTTGTAATAAAAGTTTTCAAGCGATCAGCATACGGAGATGATGTATGTAAAACAGCTTCCGCTGTACCCATAAAGTGTTGACACAAATCATCTCCGCTGGTGTCGAAGACATTTTTTCAAATATCATAAATATTAGACATCCGGAGCTGCTCTCTTTCAAAGCATTATATTTTTTTATATTTATAACATTTGAAAATATGAATAATGTGCAAAGGAAATGCAGTCTTCGACACCAGCAGAGATGATTTGTGTAAGAATTTTATGGGTACAGCAGAAGCTGGATTACGTAAACCATCATTTTCATTTTTTCAAATATCATAAATATTAAACGTCCGAAGCTGCTCTCTTTCAAAGCATTATATTTTTTTATATTTATAACATTTGAAAATATGAATAATGTGCAAAGGAAATACAGTCTTCGACACCAGCAGAGATGATTTGTGTAAGAATTTTATGGGTACAACAGAAGCTGTATTACGTAAACCATCTCCGCTGCTGTCGAAGACTGCATTTCCATAGAGCATTTTCTATATTTTCAATGGATTTTCATGTTAAAGAATACGACAAATAAATAGGTAAAATAATTGTACACAATTAATTTAATAAAGTTTCTTTATATTATTCAATGAATTTTTATATCAATGTGTCACATTTTTCCATACATTGATATAAACGTTTTTATAAACTTTTTTACTTTAAAAAATATTTTCGGCGGTGTTTTCGATACTGTTGGCTTTATTTTGAAAATGTTTACATATATTTAAAGGAAAAGTAACAAATATGAACCGAAATGGATACAATATACGCACACCAACGGAAGTCAAAGTACATGGCTGTCCTAAAGATCGCCGCCAAGTTGGAATTGGTAAAAGGAAATATAAACCGAATAAACCCATATATTCAAACAAACACGATTTGCGCGCAAAACAAAATCGTGTACATCACGGATACTTATGTACGTTTCGATGAGTCTTTATAAAAATAGAGCATACAGAAAAATAGTTATACGCAACTCGCGAAAATGAAGGTCCTCAAAGAATTTTTCGCGTGAAAGAAGCGTTCGCTTCTATCCTAAAGTCATTAATTCCAAAAATATTCGACTTTGCTTTTCATATTTCATATTTTGCGTATCGTATTTGCGTTATTTCGCACAGAAGTTTTTGTAAAGAACGCATTGTCATGATCCTCCCATTTCTATGAAAAAATTCCTCTAAAATTGAACATTTACGCAATATACGCGTTCTATGTTTTTATCAAAAGGGATGAATAGTTTTATTTGCCATCGGATATTCTTTTTTTTATTCCATTTTCCTCTTGGCCATACGAATATCCGTGTTATATAGACATCGCGTCACTTGGCACGTGTCAAATGACGCGCGACATTACACTCGTTTAAATGCGTGTTTTGTAATAACTTTTCCTTGTTCTCTCGGTCGTACGATTATCCCGAGTCATGTCGACAATGTGGCGCTTCACGAAACAATTATTATATTGTATTATTGTTATTCAGTTACGCAATTATTATATACGTATGGTACATAACTTATAAAACGTTTCGGGAGCTTTCCGAGTGAAATTCTCAAAGCCTCACAGTGCACGTATTATTTACTGAAATTTTGAAAGAGGATTTTTGGCCCACGTGATCGTCGCGCCTCTCCCGCGCCACACGTGGCAAAATGAACAGATAAGGTTCTCATATATGCATGTGTATTTAACGTAAATAAAACATTTCCGTCGGAATTGCGGATGATAATCGCTTTATTTTTTACCATTTTACATTTAATACAAGTCGTACATGTCTGAAATTAGAGAAAAGGAAAAAACCGACAACCGAACGAGCAAAAAAAATACAAAGTGTGCGCCCCGGCATACGAACTCGCGCTCATACCACTCGTATCAGTGTAGCATTGTTATAGACATAAAATTACACATAAAACATCAAATTAAAATTACAGTGTGAAATTATATATCTCTTAAAACCATATGCGAATCGGTGGTTACGTCCAACGCTTTCTACTCCCGTGAAGATATATATAGCTGCACGTTGTTTCGCCGAATACATTGTTGACTTCAGTATTTCTTGCTGGAGGAGGCCTGATTTTGCTTCGATTCCTTCGATTTTTTCTTTGCTTCTTCAGCTTTTTTATGCTTTTCGATCTCCGCCTGGACTTTAGCCTGTTTTTGCTTCCATTCCTCCAATTTTTTGTTTGCTTCTTCAGCTTTTTTATACTTTTCGATCTGCGCCTGGACTTTAGCCCTCTCGAGTTGAACAGCCTTAATTTGATTTCGTCTTATTTCGCTTTGATCGATCGGAGGGGCCCTGATTACCCGAGATAATCGGGTTTCTGGCGCATCAGGTTGGACACCCTGGTTTCAACATTCCAGGGTTTCATTAACCGTTTATGGTTTAATTCAAGCGGCGGGTAATTTGTAAACGTAGAAAATATCAAGTGTTTTCATTGAAAAATGACTCACCAATATCGGTTCGTTCTTGAAATTTTCGTAGCTCGGAACTGCGTCAATTTTGTCCGTTTCCTCAGAGTCCGGCAAACGAGCAGAATAACCGCTTATGAAGCCAAAAAGAACCACGAATATCACCAGAGATAGAGATTTCGCCATATCGATTGCAATTGGGTTTGCAAAAATTTTGGTTCGACTACTGACGCGTTGAACAAGTACTGTATATCGTATCGATCGTATGTACGTGCGATTGAATTCACGGGGAAAATGATACGTTTCGATAATTCTGTGAGCATTTATAGTGTCATTTTAATCCATTGGCAAACATGACCTTGATAAGTTATTCACATGGCATATATTTTAGAGGGTCCGTCATACTGCAGCCGCGCCTATATTTATTCAAATGGTTCCGCGTGACGTCACCCGTTAGCGTTATTTCAATCCATTAAATAATGGCTCATTTCTTTCTGCGTTCGTTATGACATTGCTGAATCTATAAAATTACTCATCACAGTAATTTTTTACGAAAACCTACATGACAGGAATATGAAGGAAAAAGCAACAATAAGGGGCCAACAATAGATAAATAAATTGCATGAATGACGTTACTTCATAAATTGTTTGTGTGAATCTAATAATTTTATTCAGCGAATGACAGATTGCTTGCGTGAAAAACCGCCAGGCATTGTAGTTTCAAGCTAGTAGACGAATTATGCAAGCCAAATTGTAATACTTCAAGAATTTAATTACTGAAAAGTTTTTATTCATTATTCAAAGTAATAACTTATTATGACGAAAGAGGGAGTTAAATGGTGGGGCGTGGGTGCCGTTGCCGACTGCTGCGCCACTTGTGTGATTCGCGCCATCTATGAATTAAAAACGCAACAGTACGCTGAGCAGTGGTAACGACACGTTGCCGCGCGTATTTTCTCTCATCAATGTCTAGTTAATGACGGTCTTTTCCGTGTTGGGCCATATAGCCGAAGGTATGTTCATCGTACAAATCAGAGTATTATTCATAATTTATCTCGAAGCTAATGATTTTTCATGGATAAATTGTTGCATTTCATCCGGCCTGCAATGATGTATATTTTTCCCTTACGAATATATGTTTACACCGTTATATTCGCACATAGATAGAGTTATTAGTCGGTCGGCAACGCGACCCACGTTTTTTTCCATATTATGTTACTTTTATCGCTTCGCTTTTATTTCACTCGACGATTTTCCCTATTGTAAAAAATATGTCGTCCAGTGGTATTTTTATTCTCGATCAATCAACTTTCTTCATATCCTCGCATCTCTTGTCATTTTTCTTTTCGAAATTTCGAGCGTAATCGCTCGTCTCGGTTTTTGAGGTTATGCGGTATCAGTATGATTCGAAGTATCCTATCCGCTTTCGTCATTTACCCCACATCGGTTATTATCGTCGTATAGCAATTTGTTTGTGCTTCTGTTGCTAATTGCTCGTTTCAAAAAGGGTTGTTTTCTCTCATAAAGTAAAACTATAGAACATTTATTTTTCAAGCGTAACTTTCAACTCCAAACAACTCGTGCAAAACGCTGCTTGCGTCAATCATGCCGATCAAAGAGAAGTCACAGATTGGCAGAATTTCAAGGGAGCGATCCTTTTGCACCCGTTTTTGTGCATCTTTCGGCTAACTTTCTTGAATTTCTTGCTGGTGACTGCTACAAACATGTTGCGAAGCACAAGTATGGTATCTCAAAAAAAAAAATATTATCAGACCCGGAATTATTTATTTGAACTTTTGTTTAAACCGAAAAACTGGTTTGAACTGAACTTATTCACAAGTGGAATAATTTATTCATGCGCACATATGTTTAAAACACAGAATGCACAATAGTAAAAAATATTCTAGTCGTTTTGCAAAAAGTTCAAATTTCCGAAAATTATAATTCTTTGAGTCATTTTTCTGAAAAATGAATACTGGTAGCGCGCGCAATACCGCTTGCGCAATGAAATAATAGATAGCGCAAAGAAAAATATTTCGAGTATTTTAAATTGCAGATAGAAGCTGTACGTGGATAACGTTTTCATGTCCATTCTTCGCAGTCGTTTTTAGAATCGATCGAATGTACAAGACATTTTATGTGCTTTCTTGCCTTTTGATCATATTGATTCTTGCAAAATTTATAATTAATAACGATCCATCAATATAACATTGATTTCACGCGCTCAATATATACAGAAAACATGTACTTGTCCCGTACAAAACAATTCATGTTACCGCTCTATAACCATGTGCAAATACTTTTTCTGGCCACGTATTCGTACATTCAAAAGTCAAATTGCGTCCGAGAGAAATGATAGTCGAGTAAGTTGACACGAAAAGTTGAAAACTATGTTGAAAGGACCAAAGTCGATTAATCGTCTCTCGAAGATTCGCGTGGATTACTTTGATGAGTAAAAAAAAACAGAGGTAAGTTTACCAAATAGTGAAAAATATCAATTTCCGATTCCAGCCGTTTCCTGCTGCATTTTCCATTGTTTCAAACATTCCAGCTGAAATTGTCAATGAATTTTTGTTGTTTCAGACGAGTCTCTCGACCCCGAGCGTACGGAGGTCTTTGAAAATCAGCGAAAATGCCGCAAAACGAATATATTCAGCGTCACACGAAATTGTACGGTCGAAGATTGGATTATGAAGAAAGAAAAAGGAAGCGGGAGGCGCGAGCGCCGCACAAGCACGCCGCGCAAGCCCGCAGTCTGCGCGGCATCAAAGCCAAAATATTCAACAAAGCACGTCGGAATGAAAAGATTCAAATGAAGAAGAAGATCAAAGCTCACGAGGAGAAAAACGACAAGCGAAAGACGCAAAAAGGACCCGAGGAGGCGTTGCCCGTTTATTTATTGGATCGCGATGTTTCGTCGCGCTCCAAAGTTCTCTCAAACATGATTAAACAAAAGCGCAAAGAAAAAGCTGGAAAATGGGACGTACCGATACCGAAAGTCAAAGCACAGTCGGAGTCGGAGGTTTTCAAGGTCGTGAGAACGGGAAAATCGAAGAGAAACTCGTGGAAGAGAATGGTCACTAAAGTCACTTACGTCGGCGAGACTTTCACGAGGAAACCACCGAAATTCGAGAGATTCATCAGACCTATGGCGCTTCGGTTCAACAAGGCTCACGTGACGCATCCGGAACTCAAGGCAACCTTTCATTTGCCGATAATCGGCGTTAAGAAGAATCCTAATTCTTCGATGTACACGACACTGGGAGTCATCACCAAGGGAACCATCATCGAAGTTAATATCTCGGAATTGGGTCTCGTGACGCAATCCGGCAAAGTCGTATGGGGAAAATACGCTCAAGTTACGAATAATCCGGAAAACGACGGCTGCATCAACGCTGTACTCTTAGTTTAATTATCGCTAATTTTGTCATTTTTTTTCGATTCAATAAAAACTGTACCATGAAAGTACCAATCTTGATTCAATCGAGCCCGCACCCGATCCTCGCTAGAAATAAATCCGGCGGACGCTCTTTCTCGTGCAAATGTGTTTAATATTTTTTTTTTTCGATTTGATGTTACAGTGCATTGCTGACAAAATAAAACTGCACCGACATGCAGATTTTTGTCAAAACCCTAACGGGTAAAACCATCACTCTCGAGGTCGAGGCGTCCGATACTATCGAAAATGTCAAGGCCAAAATCCAAGACAAGGAAGGCAAGTAACAATTCGGATTTTCGTATTTTTGTCCGTCGGCGAAAGTCAAGTTTTGCCCAATAAGAGTACTCACGATGCATATTTTATTGCGCGAATCAACGAAACTGTGACGATATATTATCCTCATCCGGTAAAACTATGTAGTCTGTAAAACGTTTTCGATGCTTTCCGGCGTGATGATTGAACGAAAAATGCGTGATAAAAATGGTCCACACGAACCGACAAGGAGAACCGAAAAGATAAAGCAAGAATGATTCCATTAACTCACGAATGATGCTGAAATCTGCGTCGTTCCTCATTTTTTCAAAATTTGCATTTTTTTCAAAATTGCAAAAATAAAACTTCATCTTGCTTCAACGATGAAACTTGAACGTTTTCAGGAATTCCGCCGGACCAGCAAAGATTGATCTTCGCTGGCAAACAGCTGGAAGATGGAAGAACTCTGTCCGATTACAATATCCAGAAAGAATCAACGTTGCATCTCGTCCTGAGACTCCGCGGTGGAGCGAAAAAGCGCAAGAAGAAGAATTATTCCACCCCCAAGAAGATCAAGCACAAAAAGAAGAAGGTCAAGCTCGCTGTGCTCAAGTTTTACAAGGTTCGTCGGAAAGTTCTCGAACTACCCTTCTTTATCGACCGAGAAAAATTCACCATCATCTGAGCGAGATTCATCCGCTAATTTCGAAGCGATTGAATATCGTTGCATAATTTTTCGCTTTTTTTTCTTCAAAATCATTGCAGGTTGATGAAAATGGAAAAATCCATCGTTTGAGGAGAGAATGTCCATCGGAACAGTGCGGAGCTGGCGTATTCATGGCTGCAATGGAGGATCGGCATTACTGCGGAAAATGCGGATACACGCTCGTCTTCAATAAGCCCGAAGAAAAATGAACATAATACGATTACGTTATTCCATTCAATCTTAAGCTTGAACGATGAAATAAAAAAATTTGAAAAATATTACGTGTTTCAGTCTAACATCGCGACACGGTGGTGCGTTCGAGTAGCAAAGTCTTTTTGTCCAACCTGTCGTACGATAACGACGATTATCACGATAATAATAATAATAATAACAGTAATATCAATTTATTATCAATTTTATTATCATTATCCAGTAACTCGGCGGCGGCGTTTCGATGTCGGAGTGATTCAAGAGATGTCTTTGAGAACCAGAACCGGATTTTTCATTATTCATCCGCTGCTCGAATTAAAAAATGGAATTATATGTTTAAAAAAAAAATCAATTATTGGGTCGACGGAATCGACGAACGCAGCGAGTGCGTCGAGAAACTGAGGGAAAGAAAACAGTAACGCCTTGTCATGACAACTCGGATGCTTCTTTTGTTTACTCCGGCGATGCATTCCGCAGTCGCATGATCCGCGCGACATATCACATGCGACGAAACGAGCGTCCGAAGATCGCGATCGAAATAAGTCTTGCGTGAACCAGGATCGTCGAGGGAAAAGAAACAACACGGAGAAACATCGCGAAAAGTGACAAAGTAAGAAAACGATTCGCCAAATCAGCGCAACCTATAACTCTCGATCACACGAATTTACAATCGCTGTTTTTCCTGCCATATCTTCAATGTTGTCGGGAAAAAAATGGTCAAAGATGGTTGAAACTTCCGGTGAAAAGTATCGGAAGGAGAGTCCGAAACCGTGCTCGCAGCAGACGCAAGGTACAGCGGCGTTCGCGAACCGGACGAGCCAAAAAAATATTCAAAATCCGCTACCTCCGCCGAGTGGTCCAATGAGACCGCGGTCCTTGTACACGGCTCACACGGCTTACCGTGACGAGACCGCCAATAATTTCATGGTAGAGAAAAAGAAAATCCGACGCCGAAACTTCGCGTCCGAGAGGAAAGGCTCTTCTTCGAAGCTTTCTTTTTCAGAGATACAACGAGTTGCCTAAATTCTTGGAGCCGGCTGATCAGTGGATCGGTTTAGGCGGAGGTGGTGGTGCAGCAGCGGTTACGAATTACGCGTCATCCACGCCGGCGATTTGGCGACAGCCGCGAAATCCAAAGTCCCAAGCGTATTACGGCGTCGAGGAAGGCAGCAGCGGCCTGTACGCCGGTGACAATTGGCGGACCGATCATCAGCATGATAACGAGACCAATGTCGGAATCAGCGCACCAGGATGCGGAACAGGCGGCGGACCAATCGCGACTCCGCACGGAACGATTTCTCTCAGACTCCGCAATCGAATTCGCGTCGATATGACGATAGATCGCGCGGTCAGGATCATTAATTTCAAAGTACGAAAACAAATTCGGCGGCGTTTCCGGTTGGCGGTGATACAAAATGGGTTCTCCAAAATTTGGTTTTGCCTCTTTCTCAAGAATAATATAGTGCTGTCGCTGAGCGGATCTGGAGCCGCGGCCGCGCTTTTACATCCAAACGGTAGAATCTACCAGTACGGTTCGAGAGTGGAGATTCTTGCACATGACGCTCATGGGAATAACAAGTATCGCGCAATCGTGTATTCTCGTGGAGCATTAGCCACTTTTTCTTTCTTCAATTTGCTTATTTGTGCTGTTAAAATTTCTGCAGATATGCAAAAATGTGGTACAAAGGTGTGAGCTTTACGTCCGAACAGTGTGCCCTTGTTTATCTCGTCGACGCCGCAGGCACGAGAACTACCACAGACTCCTTTTCGGATATGAGTCAGGTAAGTCCTCACCCGTTTACATAAACGTATTCAACAGGCGCGACGCGCATTTTGCCGTCCTCGAGGAAAAAAGAAATTGGTTTCCTTAAAGAATGAGACTTGTTGAAACCGCGAAGTGTGTAAAAAAAAAATCGTAAAATGTAAAAAATCGGTAATCGGTATTGTATTTATTGTACGCTTTGGAGGATTTTTCGTTCAACGTTTTCTGCTCCGAATCGCGACGCGCATTTCGCCGTCCTCGACGAAAAAAAAAAATTGGTTTCCTTAAAGAATGAGACTTGTTGAAACCGCGAAGTGTGTAAAAAAAGAAATCGTAAAATGTAAAAAATCGGTAATCGGTATTGTATTTATTGTACGCTTTGGAGGATTTTTCGTTCAACGTTTTCTGCTCCGAATCGCGACGCGCATTTCGCCGTCCTCGACGAAAAAAAAAAATTGATTTCCTTAAAGAATGAAACTTGTTGAAACCGCGAAGTGTGTAAAAAAAGAAATCGTAAAATGTAAAAAATCGGTAATCGGTATTGTATTTATTGTACGCTTTGGAGGATTTTTCGTTCAACGTTTTCTACTCCGAATCGCGACGCGCATTTCGCCGTCCTCGACGAAAAAAAAAATTGATTTCCTTAAAGAATGAGACTTGTTGAAACCGCGAAGTGTTTAAAACTGTAACTGTACTGTACTGTAAAAAAAGAAATCGTAAAATGTAAAAAATCAGTAATCGGTATTGTATGTATTGTACGCTTTGGAGGATTTTTCGCTCAACGTTTTCTACTCCGAATCGCGACACGGGCCAGCCTGTATGCAGGAAGCATCGTCGGCTCTCGGAGCTGCACAATATTGGCTGACGGATGAAGGTGTAGAAAATTGGATAATAAACAATGTTAGAATTTCTCAAACTCCGGATGGTCTAGTCAGGTATTATCACAGTCATTGAGAAAGAATGAAATACCGACGAGACGTTCACCGTTAATTATTTGCTTTTCATTTTTTGGTCCTCGGGATTTCCCATTATTTGGCACAACGGACTTGCGGCAGAATTGCGAGAAATAGCAATAAATATCAGCTGAGAACTTCACCGAGCAACGGGACTGCATCGCTCACGACGCCGTTTCTGCACTGCACCGCTTCCTTGGGTCAAACTTCTCATCTTTTTGTTCGCCGTGGAGAACGCAGGATGCATTACGATGGCACGAGTTTCATCGTGAGGAACGCCGGCCACAGCGCTGGCTTCGACGACAACAATCAACTCAAAGTCTATTGAATGGACAAGAAGAAAACAATCTGTCGAATCGATTATGGCTGCAGCGTACAGTCGTGTCTTGTGAATTCAACAGTTGGAATAATAATTTGTTTTTTATCTTTATTTATCTTCTCTTCAAAGGACAAAAATGGAATGCCATCTCTGATTGCGGACTTGCAACTGAATAATTCAAATTTCCGTTGTTACCCACTGAGAGAACGTGCGCGATCGTTATTCACGAACGAATGAACTACCGCTTCTAATCAATTGGAAAAATCGTCGCTTCCCGAATCCGAGTCCTCGTTCCTCAAGGTCAAATCCTCTTTTTCCGAATCTGAGGATTCCGTATCGAATGCACTGCCGAGAGCTGACCTCACTGGTTTGCTGGAGGCGCACGACTTTTTTTTTCTGCAAAAATTTTGTTACCATGAGAGTATAAAACAATTGTCATTTATATTTTCTCGTTTGTTTTTTTTTTGCGAATTGGATATATACTCACAGCGTAGGATCCTTGGGTCTGCGGAATATGCCAAAGTTCAGCCTGTCGTGGCTGGTATTTTGAAAGGAGTCGGAAATACTGGAATATTTCCTCGTGTTCTCCAGCTGCGCGAGTCTGTCTGAAAGTTTTTGTCCAAACTGCGAATCGTACAAATTTAGCGGTTGATGTTGAACGTCCTGCGCGTCGCTGTTGGCGGAACGACGTTGCTCGGAAGCTTTAACACGACTGTAATATCGGCTGGATACGTCGATACGTTCGAACAGATCGCCTGGTCCGGAGAGTTTTTTTATGTCCGAGAGGACGGAGTAAGTGTTTCTTTGTCTGGGAACTTTGAGACGATAATTCTTTTCCAGGCCCAACTGTGAAAAATATTAAATTTTATGAAGCTGCGGCGATGCTGCGCCTCAAAATCTGTATTACCTCTCGATCGAGCGCACAATGTACAAATGCATTTTCCGACAGCAATTTGGCAAGTATGTAGCTAGCGTCGTGATGCTCGCCTTGATCGATTTCCGCTCGAATTTCTATTATGTCGCGCCAGTCGTCGATCTTTGCTCGAATTTTTGGCCCCTTAACCGGCATTTTGAAATAAAGAGCATAAAGCAGGTATAGTCCACCGATTCGTTCTTTGAAGGATAGTGGAGGCAAAAAGAATTCTTTCGCCGCGATCAGTGCGTCCTCGCAAAATTCGTACAGTTCCATCCAAGATCGACGCCCGCTGTAACGCGTAAATCCAATGTTTTGATATGTTCGAGTGCATTACGAGCCGCAGGAGGATCGATTGATCTTTGACTCACGCGAAAACGAGAGAAAACTTCATGTCCCGCCATATTTGACAAAAACCTTCGAACCTTACGCTTTCGAGTCTCTCGAAACGATTAATTAATTTTTCGCAATCTTCGCGAAATCCATCAGTGACGTGGCACAGTTTGACCGCTGCCATTTTTACCGACGCGCACCACTTTGTGCATCTATACGCGCGCCCGCGGTGGTGTATTACCATACATGCGACCGCGAAACACACATGCCAATCGCCTCTGCAATACAGGTCTCTCTTCTCTCTCTACTTTGTCTACAGAAAAGTCTATACACGGTATATACTTTTTGGGGCTAGCATGAGTGTCGCGTATGTAAAAAGTTATACCGTATCGTCCTCTGAATACATGCTCCCTTCAGGGCTGTGGCTTTAAATATATTCTCAAAAGTATATCAAAAACATGCACGTCCGTTGTCAGCACATAACGAAGATTCTCTTCGCCGGTCAAGGAAAATCGTAACGGCGAAACGTGAACAGGATAATACATCGTCGCGACGTATACTTGTTAGCTTTTCGCACTCTCGCTACAAGGATATAGGTTATACGCGTTTCGATTTTTATAGACGAGGGCAATTACAGCTGTTATTTTGTTCGGGTGTCATCATTTTCGTGATCAACGGACGTTGGAGGCTTGTTCGAAAGAAAGTACGCGAGTTTGATCGCCAGTGCAAAGAAATCTGCAATGATGAGCTCATTTCGGTGTTGATTCTCGCGGATTGTAAAATCATATCCGCCATCGTAAGACAGCCGTTGGAGTTACGCGAATTATCGCGGCGCGAAGTAACGCACAAGGATTACGATTGAATTTTGCGGCAAACAAAGAATGGCGGAAAGCTCGGCGAGTCAAGACGCCGAATTGCTTCGGCAAATAAGAATACTTTTATGGGGTAATTCCGTCAAGGAAGAAGTTTTCAAACGATGGGCACAGGGTGAGAGGAAGCTCGTTTCATTCGTCCGATATCCTTCTCGAATTTTCTCAGTTTCTTAATCGCTTGCGCTCGTCAGGTTTCTACTTTAGCCCCGACGAGCCGACGGCTCTCGTTCAGACGGAGGGAGGTCCCTGCGCGGTTATCGCCCCTGTTCAAGCTTTTATCTTGAAACAGTTGCTATCGGAGAGCGAACCCGACGGTTGGACATCCGTCGATGTCGATAAGCAGGATAGATTATTAGCGAAAGCAGCTACGGAAATTATTTCTCAAGCTGCGAGTTCGGTGAGAGCTTCTTATCGCATCGTTCATCACAGAGCGTCTATAGACGTTGCGGCAACTAAGCCGGATGTGAATTCAGATCTAGTGAACAATGGTCAGATCGTGGACAGTTCCGACGTCCGAGCGGAGGGCTCGCTGCCCGAGCCGGACGAAGCGAAACAAATCAGAGAGGACGTCGAGCAGACGCTCGATTCCGAGTTCTTTCACTCGCACTTGAGGTTCGTCGCGATCCGATCCTCCGTATACTCAATTTTCGACGATTTTTGCATAAAGGATGACCGTTTTTGTAGAATACTGGAAGTAGAAAGCCTGGACCAAGTGGAGAAATATTTAACGGAAAGGATCGAAATGCTCAAAGAGCCGTTTGGGGTTCTCCTGTTTTTATACACTGTTGTATGTACCAAGGGTATAGCAGCAATGCGATCTGAAATTTCGGACCCTGCGGAGCCCATAATAGACTCTACTTACGGATACGGAAGCCAAAGTTTGATAAATCTTATGCTAACGGGACGGGCAGTTGGCCATGTGTGGGATCACGATCAAGACGTCGGAGGACTCAGTAAGATTGAGAAAAGATTAATTTTTCCACGTCATCTTGATCTCATTATCTCATTGCTCATTTCCGCAGGACATTATGAATAACCGAATAACTTTCCGTAATACAGAACTCAGAGGAATCGACAAACAAAACACTGTAGGTTTTCTCGCACTCTTGGAGCACTTGCGCTACTGCGAGGTTGGAACGTTTCTCAAATCGCCGTCCGATCCAGTCTGGGTGCTCGGTTCCGAGACGCATCTCACGGTTCTGTTTTCGACCGATCGAAGACTGGTCAGTCCGGAAACGCCTGCGGATCGAGCGCGCAGAGTATTCAAAAAGTTCGATCCCGAGAGTAGAAATTTCATTTCGGCTAATTTACTCGAGGATGTTTTGGAGGAACTGGGACTATGCGCGGATGCGGAATAGTTAGTGGAAAAATGAACCTTTTCGTCGAGACTTTTCGAGAAAGATCTTTTTTTCGAAATGATCGACATGAAAATTAAATTAAAAGGATAATAATCGAGTAATAAACTGTCTCGTAGCGTTAACATCATGAAGAAAAAGTTGGACAACGAGGGCCTGGGTATAATACTTTTGGCGGCGTTCATGGACGAGTTCTTTCCAGAGGAGCCTCGCACCTGCCCCGACACATTCTCGTTGTATCATTACAACGGTTTGCCGCGTAGCAATCCCGACAATAGACTAAAATATCATATCGGACAGGCTGTACTCCTCGAGTGCAATGTCAAGTGCATCCTGGACAGCAATCCGATGCTTACCATACTGCAAACGAAGTGGCCGAGCATCGAAATTCAGTGGAATATCGGCAAAACGCCTAGTTTAAATTAACGACTATTGAATTGATTGATTAATGATAACCGTACGAATATAATTCATTTATTCGTTATTACCATCACCATCATCATTCTCATATTATTATTATTATTATTATTTCTATTATTATTACTACAAAAGACGATAAATAAAATGGCGACCAGGATGGGAGGACAACGGTTATGAAAATGTGATTTTGAAGTATAAATGTGCAGTAACCGACACGGTACAAACACGAAGGCACGAAGAGAAACCACCCTGAATGTGCTTGCGATCTGGGGCAGGAGAATTTCGATTATAAAAACGTGATTTTCGATTCAAAATAATATCTAGTAACCAAGGTACGGAAGTTGGAGACGTGGACTAAATGTCATGTACACGGAAAAACTAACTTATAACGAAGAGACGTGAAACGTAGAATTTCTTTTTAAGAAATGAGGAATATTCAAAATAAATCGAAGAACAAACAAAGGTGTGGCATTGGATATTATTTTCATGATCGTTGTTGGTCCATGATTTTAAGCGACTGAGACGGACTGAGGCCGTTTGGTGTAACGATCGATTTTCTAACTTTCCTTTTCCGTCTTGATCCGATCGTGGAAAAAAAACGCCGAAAATCAAAACTCCCGATGAGGTAATCTGCTTGTCGAATCGAGGCTCGATGTGAATGAACCCTTTGAGACTGTAAACATTTTTGTTGCTGCGGGGAATTCGAAAAACGCGGTTTAAAGTTGAATTTTATAAACGAAAGTTGTTTAGAATTGAAAAAAAAAGAATACATAATGCAGTAGGTTCAATTTCATGCCATTCCAAACAAAAATAACATTTTGGAGTCGACGTATTCTGCATTCTAATAAATACAACTTCGTTGCATTGAATTATTAGCACGAACTGCTATCAACTCGTAACCTTTTTCCAAATCTTTTGCTGAAATGTATCATTGTGAAAAGACGATTTTTCACTGGTTTCCATTTGCTCCATTGCACAGCGCGCTTATGTACTACATACCATAAATAATGTATTTGTATTGCATATAGGGGTTTGCGAGTAACGCGTGGTAAAAAAAACGAATAAAGTTGGGGCGTTTGATAATTTTGTTTTGGGTAAAATCATTGATTTTCCGCCGTTGTCAATGTAGTTTCATGTTGGACTCGTGAAATTAATGGATGCACAAAAGATGTAGGAAATTACGCCCTCTCGATCTTGGTACCGGTAGGATGAACAATGGAGGAATTATTTTGTGATGACTAATTTTTCGTATCTTTTGTTCAAGATGGTGGCGAGAGTATCTCTCCTCCTCCTGCCAAGGTCGAAAACCTGAATCTATGATTTTTCACCTGTAATATTGATATGTGCATACCAACTCGAAATCATTTCTAGCCCACCTGCGTGAGGTTCGATCAGTTTTTTGTCCGCTTAGCTGACTGGACGCTAAAATTGTTTGCGCACGTGTAATCGCACACTACAAGCTGAAGTGTGTGTGTGTGAGATGCGAGAACGTGTGATCGGCGCGATTTGTACTGTACCTACATAACCTATATGTAAGACGGAGTAAACAAATACGCTTGCTCATCGTATTTTCATAAATCCATAGTTCTTCTAAAAGAAATAATCTCCGCAGGAAAATAAGACGTAAATTCCAATTATCATCTAATCGATACGTAACCTCAAAACTGGATCTTTGTTTATTAACAAATTTTCAACAAAATCCAAAATCCCTATAGAGATATACTGAGAATTACTAGTTCATTCTTTTCTCACGTGGCGTTTCATGTCGCATGACATAATATCAATAATATTATTATGCCCTTGCTCGCAATGACTCGCCACATGCATTACAATCGAGATACGAATTATCAACAAGCACCGTTTCGCGATAGCGAGTTTTCCGCTGTTATCAATGGAAACTGTTGATATTTTCTGTCGCGTACGACGACGGACAGTTATAAAATAAGTTACACCGAATAGTAACCATGTACCGAGATAAATGTGCCATTTTCCGAGAGTGAGTAGGTTATTTCGTGACACTCGCATGCATACGCGTTTGTTGCTATATCGCTTTTTAATTCCATAAACGTCGTAAATTTTATCACACAAAACGTGAGAAAACTTTTGTTATATTTTGACAGAATCGTTCGAAAAAATTGGATTCTCTGTGGTACGGCGAGCTTGGCTTTACTAGGTACCGCCTTATTGTTCGCCACGCCGTACAACATTTTCACTTTTTCAAAGTCCCTGATGGTATCATCAGACACATTTTCCCGCGTCGTCTCTACATCAGACCGGTCCGATGTCCACTACCGGGATTTCCCAGTGGATTCATCATTGCTCGAACCGAAGACGTGTGAAAAATCGCCAAAAGAAAATCTGAATCCCAACAACGATGATAGGTATACATACAATTGAGATCAATGAAAAATTCACTCGCTCGACTTACAAATATCCTCCTAAAGATAGATAGAAATATGCGAACCTTCCTATGTTCGTTATTGAGAAATGTGTAGACTCGTGGCTTTGCCCCCAGAATTTTGTTTTTGGCATTTGTTCCTTTATTGTTTTACAACGAAAGATATCTCTTCGAAGGAACCTGAAGGAGGAACAATTGCAACCTCCATGATCCATTGCCATTACTCGGGATGCGCACTAGGTAATAGAAACAAAAACGAGGATTAATCGGAAAAGCTGAGCTTCCAAGTATTTTTAGAGAATAATTATATCGTAGAGACAACGGCATAATTCAATAATACAACTTTTTTTTACGTGGCCGATTCCATGTTACTAATTACTTGGTTTGAGAAAAAAGAAGCAATGAAAATATTCGGCCTTGTATTTATATTTATGGAGGACGTCGGTGATTCTCGCAATGTCCTTGCGACTACTCGCGTTTTTGGATTTCCTTGCACACCCGATTCGTCGGAAAAACCGCATTAAAATCCATCCGTGTTTAATAATTAAATTTATCTCAATATCGTTTTCATGTACGACTGAACCCACTTGTTTATTTCCATATAACTCGCCAGTCAAATAATCGTCTGCTACTACACGATACCGAAAGAACCAAGCTCGTCGCTCGGACCATCGAGTATCGATACTCGAATTTGCACGCACATCATCGTGGGCTTTGCGAGCGTCGTCGACAATGCGATCAGCTTGGAAAATACGTCGTACATATACGAGAGCGTTGCGCGACTGAAAAACCATGCAACCACGGATCTCAAGGTCATGATCAGCGTGGGTGGGATAGATGAAATTCAAGGTGGATTTCCGGAAATGATTCAAACCGTTGGCAACAGACGTCGGTAAATTTGATGCAAAAAAGCGAATTCTTCTTTGTACGTAAACAATTTTTGACCTGACGGAAAGATTTTTGTTAAAAATATTTTCAAATTCTTTATGGATAATAGTTTCCAGTCACATTTTCGAATTTTAACCTTTTCTCGATGTATGAAAGGCTCATTTTGTCTTGTTTTTTCTTTAAGATTCATTAGATCGGTTCTCCGGGTGATAAAAACGTTGAATCTCGATGGACTCGACGTAGATTGGGAATTCCCAGCATGGAACGGAGGTGATGATGGACAAAGGACGCTCTTCGGTCAACTTTTGCGGGAACTGCGCAAAGGGTTCGATGGCAGCGGTAAAGAACTTTTGTTATCAATCGCCGTTGCGGCTCCATACATCATTGTTGATCAGAGTTACGACGTATCGGAAATTGCCCAGTGCGTGTACTTTCTTTTTTCACAAAATAACACACCAATGACATTGGAAACTCGTATTTCATCCGTGTGTGACCTAATTTTGTTTGCTGATCAATCAGATACGTAGATTTCGTCAATTTAATGTCGTACGACTATCACTTTTACCTGTGGTACATGCCGATCACCGGTCACAATGCTCCGCTTTATCCTCGGAGCGACGAGACTGGTTATGCCGCAACTCTGAACGTTAATTACTCGGCCGTGTATTGGCTCGCCAAGGGAATGCCGCGTAAAAAAATGGTTATCGGTATACCAACGTACGGCCACAGCTTTGAGCTCGACAATCCATCGAATCACGACTTGTTGGCGCCTGCGAAAGGCTTTGGTAAACTGGGAGACAATGGATTCGTCTCGTACTCGTCCATTTGCTCGTTTCTCAAATTCGGCGCGAACCGAAACTTTGACCGACAGAGTAAAACGCCATATGCTTACAAACGCAACGAATGGGTCTCGTACGAAGATCCAGTCAGCGCTCTACACAAGGTAATTGTATCTTGGACAGACTTGTAGAGAAATCGTCCGTAACTTTGATGATTAGTCTCGTTCCAAGGCTCTGATGAATGATTACTCATATGGTAACAGGCGAAATGGATAAAAGACAACGGATTCAGGGGAGCTATGATATTCTCATTGAACGAAGATGACTGGAATGCCAGCTGTGCGGATTCACTCGTGCCCGACAGTTTTCCTCTTACCCGGACGGTCGCCAGAGTCTTGCGGGATACCGGAAACGACTGATTCGCACGAGCTTTCAATTCGATAACGCACGACGCGCAGACGATATGAATAATGTACCTTCTCAGTATACACACGAATTGACGCGATGAGATTCATTGCGCAAATGAGCGATAAACATTCCGTTATTCCATCGAACACAGACGATTTATTTATGATTTTGCGATGGACTATCATGTGTATTTATAGGCAAATGCCACGTTTCATTAATAGTGTTTTATTTTTACATTTTAAATCTCGCGATGTTATTCTACAATAAACCGCGTATAAATTTCTTTAGATAGAACGTTTTCGGCTGTTGTTTTATTCTGTAGATGCAGGAAGAGACAGAGCACGAAATTCAGAGCAATATTTACTGTGCACAAGTACAAAATGTATCGGTACAAGTTTCGTTGAATAAATATTTGTCAGAGTCTTAAAAAAAAGTCAATAAATTAAAAAACATGTTTACATGTTCGTTCCAACAACGAGTATTTCGAGTCTTATTTACGAGTACTTTTCCGCTTCATCGCTATCAGTCTTTTAAGTTTCTCAAGAAACTCGAGGATGCTTTCAAAGTG
Source organism: Heteropelma amictum (assembly GCA_959613375.1). Classification (NCBI taxonomy): domain Eukaryota; kingdom Metazoa; phylum Arthropoda; class Insecta; order Hymenoptera; family Ichneumonidae; genus Heteropelma; species Heteropelma amictum. The sequence continues at coordinate 31,728,477 of OY390722.1, read as the reverse complement.
TCCAGTATCTACGTTCTATTCGCGCCATGTACATTTTCCACGAGAATACACCAAGGACTGTCAACGCGATGGCGGTCAAAGCGCCACCTATAATGAAAAAGTTTAAACAATTTGGATGAAAAAAAAACAGTTACCTGTATTTTCTCATTTGCGGAATTCGCAATGAATTATTTTTGGTACAAGATTTCCCAAAACTGTGCGTTAATTACGATTCTGTTAATTCGTCATCTTTTTTTGCACTATATAGTCTATTCCGAGAGATTATTCAAATTTTCGTTGCTTCGATATAGCGGAATCATTAGTTACCTGCAAAGCTTAATCCGTCAAAATGATAACATCCGGCTTCTGGTTTTTGCGATAGAGGTACAGCCGTTGTTGTGACGAAAAGATGGTTGATTGTTTCTTTGCGATTGTCGGCAAATGTCGAAGGGAGCGGCGATACCGTCTTTAGTCTCTGGCTGGGTGAAACCTTTGTTTTGGGTGAAAACGCAGTTTGCGTCGTGTGATACGCGTCAGTCGTTTGTGTTACAGTGGACACTGTAGTCGGTGTAGTGGGAGTATAGGCGGTCGCTAAAGTCTCTGAAGTGTTGTACTTTGGCACGGCTGTGGTTGTTTGATTCAGCGATGAAAATCCTTCACCGCCGTACGCCGTAGCTAAAAATGATTGCAAACATAGAAAATCGTTGATAAAATCAACGTATTGTAAACAGAAAATGTAACGTTTGAAATTATTCAGATTCTTTCAATATTAAAGTGACTCAATGATGAAACGTTACACAAGAAACATTGGCGAGTATGACGGAAACTTGATTGTTTCGAAAGAATCATTTTTAACATCAAGTGTTTTTGACGTAGCATCAATGGATTGAGAAAGTGGAGTGAGTTTCGAGACGCGGTAGCATCTTGACGCCAGCACGCAAGATTTTAATAAAATAGTCGATGTTATACGGAACACGTTAGCAGAAGGTTCGAAATTTCGCTGTTTACTTGCCATCTGATCGTCCAATCATTTGTCCGAAATTAAATAGAGATAATGTAAAATACAAAGCAAAAATCGACATCGTAATGTGATTTCAATATAGCGCAAAAACAAATTTACACACTCGAGGAGAAAAGAGATCGCGGCGCTGCGGTCGCTCGAGACCTGAGGGGTTCGGCTACCGCAGCGACATACAAGGGATAAAATGGAACTATTCGTCATATATATCCGTTTCTGACTAACGGACTAAAATATATGACAGTGTGATAAGAATTAATACGTGCTTTGTGATTCGATATAAATGTACGTTCTTTGCTTATTGAAAAACTCTTAATAAGACTTTGTAGTTTACGTTATATCGTCTTTCGCAACTCGTAATTCCGCTTCAATAAGCGAGTGTTTAGAAATACATTGGACGAGATATCAATCGAAACGTAACCTGTTTCGCCTTTATAGTAATTCCGGACGATGAGTTTCTTCAGCAAAGTTTTCGGTGGTAAAAAAGAGGCTGTCGCACCGACGACAGCCGAAGCGATCCAAAAGTTACGCGAAACCGAAGATATGCTAATAAAAAAGCAGGATTTTCTCGAGAGCAAAATTGAGCTTGAGATCGGTGTAGCAAAAAAAAATGGCACGAAAAATAAACGAGGTAAGAGAAGCTACATGACATAGCACGTATGTTTTCGTGTCATTTGTTATTACACGTAGTGAATTTCTGTTTGATAAATTGTCGTTGATGAAACTGTTTGTAAGGTGACACTCAAATTGCGCTCGCGTGTTAAACTCCTATCGCTGTCGCAAGTCTCTGCACCGAGCCTTATCCCCACTCAACATTTTTCATCCAACTATCTCTGAAAGTACCAGGATTTTTTTTTGTGCAAAAAGTTGCATGTCTTACGCTCACTGAGATGTGCAGGATATGAGAACCATTTGTGCAAAAAAATCCATGACTCTTTACAAATAGTAGAGTCAATGATTTCAAACAAGCAGCAAGCTTAATTTGAATTTCATCTTGTGTCAAACTGCGTGTGCCATGACTTTGTCGGACATTTGCAATACATTTTTGCATCTGATAGAAAGAATAAAATACAAAAATTCGTGAAATTTTGTCAAGATGTTGAATAGAACTTTTCATGGTTTTGCTATAAGCATGCAGTTACAAGAGATCCATAAAAAGTATACCGACTTGAAGAGTAATTTGGCAGTAATCATTTTGTGGCCATTTGCGTCGGAACTGCTTATGCACTCAGACTATGTCGAAACGTACATCAGGGTACGATTTATTTTCAAAGTTCACAAAATGTTAGAGGATTATGAGAAAAATGATTATGAAGGAATTTAATCAATATTACATAAATACAATTATAGAAAACGCTCGAACCGTCAAGTAAATATTGACTATTTTGTTACCGATCTTCTGCCGCAGCGACCTGAAATTTCTTGTTTTTTATCGTCTGTATAATGACACGGTGATTACGCTACAGAAGGATAATAATGATAATCATGGAAATAATATCAACGCTAGATTTTTTTGATTATCAATGATGGAAATGATGACGACAAAGATCCGGCTGAAATAAATCATGAACTGTACAGAACTTGGTATATTTCAGCTGCTATTCAGGCTCTCAAAAGGAAGAAGCGGTATGAAAAGCAATTACAGCAAATTGACGGAACGTTATCGACGATCGAGATGCAGAGAGAAGCTTTGGAGAGCGCAAACACAAATACAGCTGTACTTACCACCATGAAAAGCGCAGCTGACGCGCTCAAGGCAGCCCATCAACACATGTACGTTCGTTGCTTGTGCAAGATAAAATATTATTTATACATAAAATTCTGCCATTAATTCATCCCCCTCGTTGTTCGATCAATGGTCGATTTATCGTCGAGCGTGGAGCGTGGATTCAAAGAAATGATTTTTCAATGAAACAGGGACGTGGATCAAGTGCACGATATGATGGATGACATAGCTGAACAACAGGATGTTGCAAAAGAAATTTCCGACGCGATATCCAATCCCGTTGCGTTCGGTCAAGACGTCGACGAGGAGGAATTGGAGAGAGAACTCGAGGAGCTGGAACAGGAACAATTGGACAAGGAATTGCTCGGTATCGATAATACCAACGAGGAACTGCCAGCAGTTCCTGCAACCTCAGTGCCGGAAGTTCCCGCTAAAACGCGTGCCAGTAAGTTGTATTTCGAAAAACTTCGTCAGTTACGTTCCATAGTACGCCACATACCGAAATAACATTTTCACTCCAGAATGCAATATCCGAGAATCGTTGATGCGTATTAATCGTGAAATCCGACATTATCAAAGCTACTCGTTCAATTTCAGAACCGAAGCCAATCGATGAAGATCCCGATCTCAAAGAACTCGAAGCTTGGGCCTCGTAAAGTCTTTCAATGTCTCTGTAAAAACGTATAACATATTAAAAGGATTCGCATAAACATTTATCGAAACGAGGCGAAAATTGGATTATTCGACAAGAGGATTTTAAAGACTGTCGGAAGGAAGGGCCTTATAGACATTTTTAATAAATGGTCTCCGTAAAATGATAATACTTTGCTTGCATAACAGTCCAGAGTCAATTATATGACTATCGTGCAATTGAAAACTCAAGCTGTCGCCGACTTTGTCCCATTAACACTCGGAGTTTGCGGTGACGTAACGCGCAGAAATCACGAATTATTTTTTTAAGCCTTGCAACAATTGAAGAGAGACGGATTAATTATTTTGTTTCTCTATTCTTTTTTTTGGACACTCACGTACTGTACATTGCATAATAATACGCTTTTACGATTGAAAATAGAATAAAGTTTCCAACAATATGGATATTATTAAGATGAACGAAATTATGGATAAATCAGGTCTGGTGTAGGTGTTTAAGCTTCCCCCGCACCGTTGCAGATGATAACGTACTTGATATTATACGGTCGAATAAAATAAAACTTCGGATTACGCCCTTTCGTATTTTCATTTGCATTATGAAATGTGCACACTTCCGGTTGGTGTAGGCAGTAGTGTGCGCGTGCACGCACAGTCGGTATGGAGTATAGTGCGAAGTTTGTCATTTGGTAAAACAGAACCTACAACTTGAATTTGTTATTGTTTTCATGTTTAAAACGTGAAATTAATTTTCCAAGTAAAACTACGGACCACAGACCTATTCACGAGCATTTTCATGATTACAAAATGATTTTGCATCGAATAAACTCCGAATTTGCAAGATCAAAAATTGAAAATTAACGAAGTTCGCATCTACCGGCGGCAGATGGAACTACCGCAGCTCATTCCCACGCCGTTTTACGCGATGCATGTATTTTATAAATGCGTTCTCTATGCCTGAAACGACATCAATCCAAAATTACGACGGAGATCAATGGATGCACAACAAAGGTATATTTTGTTAGATTATTGTTTCGCAAGTGAATTCCTCATCGATATATGCTCATGAAAAAATACTGCAAATCAATTCTCTGCCCACGAACATTGTGTTTTTTTTTTAACGTTACCATCAGATAACGTACTAAACATATCTGATATTGACAGTTGACAGGTACAGTGTTATATTACTATCGAAAATGTTATCAGTGGAGCGTATACCGGATCAGCTCGGTTATTTACTTCTCACCGAAGATGGTGCAGTATTGACGGTAATTATTGAATAATAATAAACAAAAACACTTTTTTTCTTCAATCGCAGCAAAAACTTTCAATTCTGTTGACGCCAACGTCTGATGTTTCAGTTCTTGAAATTCTTGAATTACAAATAAAATACGACTTTTTCCATTTTCAATGAGTATAAAGTTAGACTAAAACGTTCTCATGGTTGTTTGAAGCACGATCGTTCTTACTTTTAGGTTACAAATGAACCTCGGATCGATTTCTATTTATGTGCAATGGCGTTTTGACGTTTCTAATTTTTTGTATTGATTGTGATTGCAGTCTGGAGGCGAATTGGAAAATGACGAGAGAATCGCCAATGTTCTGGCTGGCTTGGTAACATTGACTGATAAACTTGATCCCAAAGCGTTTCGACCTAACGATTTTTTCCACAAGATCACAATTACGTATTCCGATCACTGTTACATCATTTGCTTGTCCAATAAAAAAATTCACGTGCTGAAGAGACGATTGTGCGGGCCTAGTGACGGCCAATTTATCGATAAACAAACATCGCTCGATGTTTGAATCAAGTATCAATAGAGGCTCAATATGGAAAATGTAATTATTGCTAAAGATAAGTAAACAATGTAAAACCAAATGATGGATGAAAATTTAATCTTAGTTCTGGAAAAAATTATCGCTATACATAAGAAACTTTCCACGTTCTGTTATAACGTACAATGGCAATTGTATTAACATTGAATAAAGAAAAATTTAAATAAAAATGAAAATTTCTGCGAGTAGTGTGAAAACTGTCCGGAAAAACCCGAATTTCTTTATCTACAGGGCAAGTGGTACATGTGCACGAACCGGAAGATGGCGCTGGTAGCATATCGCGCCATGGGTTCCGTACCATCTTAATTCTTCATTATTTTTTGTTGTTCATGAACATATTTGTGATGCAATATCAATATTTTTATCAGTTTAATAACTTTTTGATTGTGATGTGTTTCAATATAAGTTGTACAAATCCAAGCTTCATCAACAGTGCACAATAATTGTACCAGGGACCAGTGTAGGATTTTACGGTTAATTGCGTACGTGTTAAAGAACCTTACGATGCCTGCACAAAAGAACTCACGAATCGACAAAGTCGCGATAAAATGGAAATATATATAAACATTTGCAATCTTTTCGTTTCATAGATCGTCAGACGACGTATAGTTTATCATTTTCAGTTCACTCTTGACAGATCTTTCGATCGATGAAGAGCGTTTTCGTAAGAAATATACAGCCATTTGACAAATCGAGTGATATCGGATCGAACTTTTCTATTTTTACAATTCAAAATCAATCCTTTGATATTTCGCACGCCACCACAAGGTGCATAGGATGGTTACATTTTTTCGAGTCCAATGGTCCACAGAATTTGAGCGTTGTTCGGAGAGAAAAAAAATTGACGACTTTTGTACGCTTGCAGAGCAGAATGCCAGAAGAATATAATCGATCGATTCTGAAGTTGGTGATAGCGCAGATATGTCAGATGATCGGATGGCACTCGATAAACTCCACTCCGTTGGAATTCCTGGTGGACGTTATGCAGGAATATTTGTTGAGACTAACAAAAGTAACAAAGCAATACGCCGAAGTTCGTAAGTACAGATATGTACGGGTTAGTTTGACAATGTTTGAACAATGTTTTGTGAACAAACATGATATCGATATGAAAAATTGTAGCATGACTTCATAACCGTGTAACGAGTCCCGTATTTCCTCAGTCGGTCGAACAGAAGGTAACCTCGACGATCTGGGTCTGGCGTTTCAACAGATGCACGTTCTGATACCGGAACTTTCCGAGTACGTTAGAAATGTTGATTCGGTGCCATGCATAGTACCTGTTCCAAAATTTCCGGTTTCTCGTGAGAATCATCTGAATTTTTTGAAACCCGGAAGCCAAGAGGTCGTAACGAGATCTGTTCACATTCACGAACATTTACCAGCCATGTATCCAAATACCGAAGGTTTGTGGGAGCAGTATTTTGACCTTGGTTTTTTCTTAATGACCTTTGGTCACTTTCGATACTCGATATTCTGACGAAAGATGAATTTTCCAGAATCGCCGGTGATCGATCAAGCGGATGCTTCCCAAAACTGCGAAGCTGATTCCGGAGCTTGCAACGCGTTGCCTCCCGAAGCAACGACTCCGTCACCGAATCAATCGGTGCAGGCGGTTTTCAAGCGGCCAGGTGGAATGTTACCGTCGGAACATTCTACTCTCGCAAAACGGCCAAAAATGATCGAAGAAGGTCGCCCGTTGCGGGAAATACATAGTGTGATAATGACCACTTCGGGATTTCTCTCCCCCGCTCGAGAGGGCAAATTGCCCGAACCACGAACGCCGCAGACAAATCCGACGAGAGTGGACTCTCCGCCGCCTAGTTCGTATCCGATGGTACCGCCGGAATTGAAAATTGAGAAAAAAGCGAAGAAACCGATTAAAAAGGAATACGATGATCGCAAGCTGGACAAGGAGAACAAAAAGAAAAGTCGCGTCAAGGAATTGTTCGAGCCTGACGTAATAAGCGATGTGAAACCAAAAAAATTGCCGAACGTCAAAGAAGCCATCAAGGTACAAACACCGAAAATCGGTGGTGGTAAAGGATATAGCGGTAGTTCAGGTTCTTCCAATAGGGCGGCTAGCCCTCAATACGTCGCTCACAAAGACAGTTCGACCAAAACATCGAAAACTCCGCAGTCCAGGACAAAACCTGACAAGATACAGCAGGTAACATCTAACAATGTAATTTCGGAGGAGAAAGAAGATAACGTAGATAAACTGCCATCCGAACCGGACAAACAGAAATTAAATATTTTTAAGAAAATATCAAAGCCCCGCGAAGAGAAAAGCGGCGGCGGCGATGGTCCAGAATCATTGAAATATAAAGAACGGAATTTACGGGAGGCTTCTCCCAGTATTGTAACTGATGAGATCCCCGAAAAAAACGTACAACGTAATGACATAAACGTCAAACGAGAGGAGAAAAAAATTCCGAAAACACCGGAAGTACGTCTCGATGAAGGTGGGGAATCAATAAATACAGAAAGTTCTTCACCGGACGTTTATATTTTTGGCGATATGTCTCCACCAGGTACACCGAGTACCCCGAAAACTCCAGAACTCGAGGTACCTCCGCTCGTTGACCTCAAAAAGAAAAAGAAGGAACGTAATATTCGAAAGAAAGAAGGACGTTCTAAAAGTCCGAAACGAGGTCCGAACCCGAAGAAGGTGAGTTGGGCCCGTAAGCCAAAATTGTGTCGCTGAAATAATCCACTGTATTCCCCAAACATTCATCTAACAATTTCTCACGCCAAATAATCATGCTTCCGTCAAATCTGCAAATCCGCGTGCAGATTTTGCAGATTTTCTCCGCGATATTGAATAACTTTGCGAGTTTTTATTTATCATCTCCAAACGTACGTATTAAGATGACGAAATTAAAATAGTTATACTATATAAACAAAGTACCTGTGAATTTTCAAGCAGATTCAATGTTTAACACTAGAAGCGATGAATGTACGCCGGTGGCTTACTTTCCCTCGCGGTTGTGTTTGGGTTTCACTCGGCGATTTTTTGCAAAAATTGTAAAAAGCAAAAACGCGACAGCTCGGCTTCTTTTCCGTGTGTCTTTTCTCATAGCGTATGTCGTAGTCTTAAAAGTAACATTGCAACCACTATTTGCCGAATCTCGTGCTCTGCGTGTAACGAGAGAAACATGGCGGAAATAAAGTTCCTCCGTACGTTTTAGAAATTAAGAACGCATCCGTATCGTCGGCCGACCTACGCGGGCGATTCACACGTTATTTAAACATTAAACCGGCAATAATGTATCGATTTCGTCATATTTCATTGTCCAGTCAATCATTTCCGGTATGAAATCGGAAAGACGAAACTTTATACATCATGTAACAAAGTACACGCAAAATAGCACAAATAAAACGTACCTTGGGTTTCCACTTTGTTGTAATTGTAACGAAAACGTCTCTCTGAGAACCTTTGCTTTGTCATTCGGAACATGAGACGAGTAAATTAAGTTTGCTGTCTCAAACGGCGATATCTGTACACTGAATTAGAAGAAAAAGGAAAAAAATAATAATCATCGATTCTCAATATGATTTGCAGAACAAGATTGCCGTTGAGGTACAAGAATCGCAATTGGCCGATCGACCGAAGACTCCTCAAGCGGTCGAAGCCGAGCTGCACAAGGAGCCGACTAATCCTTCGACCTTGCCTTTTCCATTTTTTCCTCCTTTTCCATCAGCACCTGGACTCATACCGCATCCCATTGGCCATCCCATGTTTCCCAGATATCCTCTTGCTGTGGGTAGAAATGTGCACGGCGCACATCCGGCGATGCCAAACCTACCGATTCCACCGCGATTCTTGACGTCAAACATTTTACCCGACGAGTGCATTCCGTCAAAGACGAAAGCAAACGACTGTGAAAAGCCGCCAATGTTACTCGGCGAGGAACTCGTTCCGCCCGAGCCGGAAATTGGCAAATTTTTAAAGCCCGTTGTGGATAAAACTGCAAAGTACGTCAAAACGGAAAAGGAAATAGTTCAGCAAGCGTCGACATCCGTTATGACGCAAAATGATGTTACTTTGCCGCCTGCGTGTATTAACAATAATGTTCCGGTGCCGGTGATTCCTCGAGCAACAGCCACGAGTGAAAAGCTGGAGAAACCTGACAAAACTATCAAGGTATCTATAGACTCATGCTCGTTAAATTCTTCCTCCTGCAAGCTCTTACGCGTTAAAACCCGAAAATATTTTCTTTCCGCCAATTTTCAAGTAAGATTCCATCACATTTGCACTCGCACTCACGGAACGTTCATCCTTCTTTCTAACGTATCGATGTTTTGCAGAAATCAAAGGACCATAAGAAAGAGAGAAAAGACCGGATCAAGAAGAAAAAAGATAAAAAGGATAAACACAAAATTAAGGACAAGAGCAAAGGGAAAAAGGGCAAACTCACCAAACTCAAGGACAAAAAGGACAAAAAGGTGAAGCGGAAGGACAAAGAGGTGAGGGCGTTCTTCGTTAAAGAGAAAAGCGTAACTTTTATTCGGTAGTACGTTGGTTACGATCGACGTTCGTAAATTTCTTTACAGAAGGATAATAAAACAGCGGAAGCTGTGCCGAAGATAACTTTGAAGCTCGGACCGCCTTCGCCGCGGCCCGTCACACCCGACAGTATTGCAATGAAAAAAATGTATGTACTCGCCATGAAATTCGTCGTGTTAGCCAATTATCCTTCCACGAGTGGCTTTTTCAACGTTTTTCAAAATCCATCTCCGTCTTTGTCCGCGAATCGTTGGCCATCTTTCAAAGTTTCTCCTCGATTTATCTCCACAGAACGATAAAGCCACTGATCAAAAAGTTCGAAGAGGAGAAAAAACGTGAACCAAGTCCGGAGTTGGCGAAAATTTCCGCACTGGTCACGAGACCACCGAAGCAAAAACTAGCGAGTGAGTGCTTGATTTTCAAAAATCATACAGTGATAACCGGTGGACGATCGATGCGAGTTTCCATCGGCAAATTTCGTGCGAATAATCTCGAAAGACGCGAAAGCATGTAAATTTCGAATTTCGCGTTTCAGAGCTGAAGTCCGATGCGGTTTCGAAGAAAAACGATGAAATCATCGAGAAGGAAAATGGAAAAGGCGTGTTCGTCACTCATCCCATACCTGCGGTACGTAACGAATCGTTTTATTCGCTCCATGATGGATTTCATGAAAATTCGTATCCAAGATACTTCCCGAATATTCGGAGCAGCCCTGTGACTTCCATGACGTTATTCAAATTTCAGGAACAAACTAATCGGCAGGTCTGGATATGCCCCGCTTGTGGCAATCAGGACGACGGATCACCGATGATCGGTTGCGACGACTGTGATGCCTGGTATCACTGGTAAATAGCGTTTAAAAATCGCTATTTCAATTTCGATATTGACTGAAAATTGGTTGAAAAAACGTTGTTTAACCGAATTTCGTTTTCCTTTTTTTTTCTCACAACAGGGTCTGCGTAGGTGTCCAAGTACCTCCCGCTGATCACGAAGACTGGTACTGTCGGCTGTGCATCGCCAAGAAAGAGGAACTTCATCAGGACAAAAAGAAGAAAAAACGTAAAAAGAAAATAAAGGCGGTAGCGTAATGAAATAGCAATTACCCGAATCATGTGGGCTGACGTATAATCGAAGAAACAAAAATGTACTCGATACTGAGATTATCCGATTGTTGTAAATTTGAGTAATGAGGGTTTTAAGAAAATAAAATGCCGCGTTCATCGCGAGCACTACGGAAATCCGGTGTCCGGAAGACTCTCGTAAGAACGGAATTTTTCAACACCGGTGTTTAGCGCAACGCGCCAAGTTGGGGGACTTTTAACGCGAAATCGTACGATCGAGGAAGGGACGAAACACGGTGATGCCCGTTCTTTTGTTTCTTCGTGACATCGGTGGAAGATCATTGCTGTTGTTGTTTTTTTTTGTTTGTTTTTATTATCTGTTCCAATTTGAACAAATTCGTGACATATTTTAAAAGACAAAGATCAATTCGCCAACTATAATCTAATTTGGAGTCGAAACGCGTCGATCAATCGATCCAATTGTTCGTTTCTTATTGCAGAGCTCGATATTACAAAACTTGTGAATTGTTTTATGACTTTTTGTACGATTCCAACAGAGTTCATGGCAAAATATATTAGTTTTCCGTTGAAAAGAAAATCATATTTTCGCATCTCATTCGTCAAACAAGACCTGAAACGCCAATTTTTTCAATGAATCGAAGAATCGTTCGAATATAATCACAGACAGGGTTTTTCTCTCGTCGAAAATTCACATTCGGCGTTTCAAGATCGGTTAAAATTCTCGTCATGATTCTTGCAATATTTCCGTCGATTTCACATCACATTGCATCGCGATTCTGCATTTTTTCTCGCTTCTTCATCGCATAATGGATCAATTAGTCATCTCTTTTCGTTTCTCTTCTCGTTACTTTTGCTTACGGAGAGTTCGTTTTTTTGTCGAATGTCGCGCTTCGGTGAGAGCTTTTTTATTCGTAAAACTCTCGAAAGAAGAGGAGTTCTCGGAGACTCTCGGAAATTTTCGTTAAAATCTATAAAACACGCTGGGAATTCTTTTCCCGATGTCAATAATGCGGATAAAAGTAACGTAGATTGAAATTCTTCCGATGCTAGGTCGATCGAGTGGGCTCTAAATGCTCCGTAATATTCGTTTTTTTTTTTTTTCATTAAACTTAACATTAATTTCGTTGCGGCTTTGCGCTAACGCCGCGAAACTGCACTTATCGAAAGATTTTCATTCATTTATTTTCATTATATTTCAACTGAACTTGTAGAAATACGATATACATCAGTCTGCGGTACTCATTAATGTATTATCTATAGTTAACGATATAACCAGATTTCAAGGTCAAGGTGATTCAACGTAATTTCAAGAATTATCTTATCACAAGAGGACGATAAAGGAAAAAAAAAAAAAAAATCACCTACGGCAATGTAAAAAAAAAATCGATTACAGATAACGACAGTGTGAATGATTAAATAACATGAAAATACGTTTTTTTTATGAGCCTTTGATGAGAAGAAACAAAGAGGGAAATTGATGGCACGCGCGCTCTCGCGGGCGCAAATTTGTTCGTTTTATGAAACAAAAAAGAAAATTTCGGCAAATAAATATCGTATCGATTAATTAGCGTTAAATATACCTTAGCATTTTCCAAGCGCTCTTTAGATAGATTAATCAATATTCGAGTATTTCCCAACATTTCATTAACGAATGTGGTCTATTTCTTGAACAGGGTTGCTTTTTTTTCCATCTCTTCGTTAATCGGCTTTCGTTCTCTTCGATATTCGTCTTAAATGCTTTCTTTATAATCCGTGACACACATGGAACCGACGAATAAATTCACACGTACTCTGCTCTCAGCCCCGGCTTCATTTTCGTCGTCAGCCGTCTCTTGTAACTGCGGGTGAAGGTGTGATTTGCTGCGCTGCACAATGCTGCTCTTGTGCATGCCACGGTACCCTTCTCCTAATCACTTATCCTAACGTGACATTTTTGAGCGATATCAGTGTCATACGATTCACCTTCGTTTCGTTTCTACATCTACGTGCATCTTTGTCATTACTAATCATCAAGGATATGTACAAAATGAAGCAATATCAATTTTGGCTGCATAATTCCGATGTACAGCTTTTCATTTCACTCGATCTGCGCTACAAACCGATGCATTTTTGAATACAGAAGTGCAACCTGGATCTTTACAAAAATAACGATTTTTTCGTGTACATTGTCTCTACCGAATTATAGGTAACGTGTCAGTGGCCTTTAGCAGTCTGGTAAATTGAGAAAAGAAGCATCGGATTGCAAAGAATACACTTTTATCGCTTGGTCCATGTTTTTAGTACGCATCCTTGATAAAATGAGTGAAAAGAATGGTGAAACGCGTCTAAACGAGCGGGAACGAAAATCCTTACCCAGGGCCTGGAAAGTAATACGGTGGCGGGCGCTCGTATTCCGTACTTATCGGTGGTGGCGCTGCAGCGACCGGCGGTGCGTATCCGGGCGGCCCACCGTTGGGATAGTTCCAATTTCTGTGACAAGAATAATACCGCACTTTTTACATGAATCGTGCATCGAACGTTGTTCCGTAATTACGGCGAGTTATCGAGGTCGTTGGATCGAGCGACCCGCAAAATTTGCGAAAAATATCTTTATTCACGACCTTCCCGAAAGGACGAGTTGGTTTTTTTGTCAAAGCTGGTTTTCACCTAAAAAAAACGTTATATAAATTGCTGTTACAACGGGGCAGGCGGAATCTCCTGAACCGCGATTTTCAGTAAAAAAATGTACACTCGATTTATCAATAAACAAACGGACACGTGACTTTTCGAATCAACTTGCTTTACGGAATTAGCCGAGTGCTTAAGATTGATTTTCTCAATGTTCGCGAAAAAAAAAGAACATTCCGCGTAGCATACAATATTTTGCGGGAAAAACATCGTATTTTCTCGACCACCTCAAAGAATCGCAATTGAAATGTTTCGATGTAAACATACATTTGAAACTTACTTGGGTGCAAGATCCGAGTATCTCGAGTCGTGATGCGATGATCCTTGAAACGACTCTGGCATTCTTTCGCTCCCGTTATAACCTTCCGGCATAACACTGCAACTTTCCACATACGCGTTCGCGTGTTGCCTAGCCTGGGATGAGTATTTTTTATCATGGACTCTGAAAATCAAGGAAAATTGAGTATTTCGCATCAAGATCGATGCAAAACGAATTTCCAATTGCATTGAATTCACGTATCGACGCGTCGCATGTGCCATGTATCTAACAACGCTGTGCAGGATTCCTTTTTCGAAACCAGCTTGCATTCTCTCATAGCGTACGAATGAATTCGCAAAATACGACACTTTTCACACGGTCAAATCGCACGAAGTATTCAGCGGTGATCGTACGATGAAAATCTAGTGCACAAAATCACTCAAACAGAAATGTGCAGCTGTAACGTCCATCGTGACGATAGTCGCATTCGAGAATCTGCGATCTTTGGACCTTTTTTTCGAGGCTTTCCTGCTCCATTGAGGAACATTGACGGTACACGGTGTACTACGTGTCATGTGCGTTTCAAGTGCGTACAAATTCCGTGTTATAATTATAAAAAGAAACATCGAAAGCTTCTAGTTTTACGAATAATCGAGAAAAGAATTACAGCGAACACGCTGAACGATTTTCCCCAAGTATTTTCAAGATTAATTGCATTTTTCCAACGCAGTCTCAAGGGACCTTGAAAATTCATCGTATCGAAATATTTCGGTTTTATGATCTAGAGAGTTCAGTAAGACCAGTAAGTAGTGCGCAGGAGTTTCAGCAACGTCGAGGATTTCCCTACATCTCCTACATTTTTGCTTATATCTCCAACGCGCTGGAGTCCTGCGAGTAATTTCGTCGAGGGAAAAAAGAAAAACAGTCCGGAAACGCCATGTTCGAGGGATACTTCCGCGAGCCGTTCAGTTTTAGCGGGTGTAAGTGTTTCTCCGTCCTTTCTCACCAACATTCATCGTTGTTCTCCTCGCCAATTGTTAGTTTTTATATTCTACACCTCTTTCAAGGCCATGGGGGATACATCCCGATACCCGCTCCCCCATCGAAATTCAGAAAAATTCTCAGGCAAAATCTATAAATCGGATCGATTTGAAATTTTTTGTGTGTATTTAGCGACGCAACACAGAGGGACTGACGATTTCGCGCAGTTTCGAAATTTTGCAAACAAATTTTGTTGTAGTTTCAAACCGATCCGATTTATAGATTTTGCCGGAGAATTTTTCTGAGCTTCGATTTACGGACGTAACACATCGCCTTAAGACCATTTTGTAGTCATACGCCGAATGAATTAATCCGCGAATGAAACCGTGAAAGGAAGACGAACCCTCGCATAATGCAGCAATGTTATTGAAGCGGAATCATGCAGTATTACTTCGACACAACCAGTAATCGTGCCGAATGCTGTATTTTATTACGAGAAGTACTTACTGAGCAAGAGGTACGTTATCCCTGTCTGCTGCATACGCATCATACAAACATCCACTGAAATACATCGAAATACATGAATTTGTGAAGGATTTTATGCGGACGGGTAACGGCTTTTTTTGATCGTATATTCTCCGATCGTCTTTGCCTCGCAAATTCGCGATTTTCACCTCTCCCGCGTCATTTCCCGACAAAGACTTCCGGATGGAATTATGACAATGATTTTGATGCGTGATCGTGGAATTGGCGGGAATTGGCGGGAATATACGGTCAAAGCTTTCGTTCGGGAAACATTGTCTCTAAATAAATTCGATAGGCTACAAAACGCAACTACACCATCAGGAAAGAAGAGGTTATGTTAATTCTCGATGCGAAGAATTGCCGATAGCGTTTCATCGATCTAAACTGCGGATGAATCGAATGAAGAATTCGAATTACGAGAAGACGATTAAATCGAAAAGGAAAGATTGCAGTTTGAAAGTTAGCTCGATGAAATTTTTTCGAAAACACCTATAGCCTCGTTTTACCCCAGTTTCATGCTGACGAGTTGATACATTTACAGGCACTCTCACGCAAACTCGCGCTTGCCGATATTCAGCCACAATGAACACTCGATATAAATAACGGTTTGTCGAATTGAATCGACACTTTCGGCACGATTTTCCGCGAGTCGCGAAAATTCGTTACAAATTTCATGGCCACCATTCGGGAACTACGGAGAATTTATGGAAAAATTACAGTTTGCTCTGATGGTAAGATTTCGGGGGGATTCCTACTCGAGGTTTATCGGCGATGCTAAGGTCGGTATTTGGATGGACGACCGCTTAGCTGTGGACCAGCCAACGGATCCGATCGCTCAAAATAAGGTTCTGGTGATTCTCTCTGGGATCACCAGCTCCCTCTGGAAGGGCTGTTTAGAAACAGGGATTTTCCGCAGTGATGCTGTGCAACAGGCGGGTATCGGCACGAAATCTCGGATCGACAATTTTTGTCGCCAGATGGCGTGTTTGTCTAAAACAAGAGCTGCGACTCTTTATACTCGCACAGTTCGATCGTTGGACTCGTAATTCCTGTGCTTTGCTCGCTCGGTACTCTTTTCTTTTTTGTTTTTTTTTTTAAGAAACGTCGAAGCATCATAAACTATCACGGTTAAAAGCCGTAATAAAAGAAAAAATATTTTTCAGCCGGAAGCAGCATAGAGCTTCGAAAAGCTCGCGATAATCGCGAATGAATGTTCGTGGAGACATGATTCCGAATGTTTCAGCTGAAAATTGAATTCGAGTTGAAAAGTTGATACTTACGATTCGACGAGAGGTCCGGGATATGGATCGGATTTCTGATAAAGAGATCCCAATTTAACGCAGAGCACTATCGTTGGTATGAAAAGAATCAAGCACCAGCCGACGCTCGCCCAAAAACCATTCTACAATGAAGATACAAAAAATTCGTCGATTATTCTGAAAATATCTCGCTCAAACGTGTAAAGTTTCGCTCGGAGAGCCAAGGGACACTCACAAAAGGATCCAAGATTCGATTGCAGCCCGCAACGAGCGTAGCGTTGTAAGCGTTAGAGACTGGTCCACATCGGCCTATCTGATCACGCGTACTCTTCACCAAGTGCTCCAAAAAATCGTCGACCAGGCGGATCAAAGCATCCCCGAATTTCGTTGCAAACTGTGCGGTTGAAAAAAACATCGTTGGATCGTTAAGGCCATGGGGGATACCCGCCCGCCCATCGAAATTTAGAAAAATCCTCAGGCAAAATCTATAAATCGGAGCTATTTGAAACTTTTTGCGAGTATTCAGTGACACAACACGGAGAGACTGACGATTTCGCAATTTCCAAATTTTTGAAAAAAATTTTTTTGTAGAGTAAAAAAATTTTCAAAATTTCGACATTCTACAATCGTCAGTCCCTCCCCGCTATATCACTGGATACTCACAACAGATTTCAAACCGATCCGATTTATAGATTTTGCCGGAGAATTTTTCTAAGCTTCGATTCACGGATGTAACGCATCGCCTTAAGGTAGTTCTATCGTTAGATTCAAATCGAGAAATTGTTTTGCAGTTTTTCTCACATACAAAATGGTTCGCGGGCTTCAGTTAAATAAGAAAAGTTGTTGCAAATCGACTAAAGAACAGCAAACTCCAAATTCACGGTCATCCCAGGTGATATGTGCTTGCTCTATAATTCCAAAAATTGCGAAAAAAAATTTCTCAAGATTTTTTTGGAAAACTCAAGAAATCTTCTTTGATGTTGCATAAAAATGTATGCAAAGTTTTAGAAGGCTTCACCACGTAGAAGCCAAGATATTCATTGATGAAAATGCAACTTTTAACACGCGCTCTTACGAGAGACTACCGAAAATTGTGATTTTTACCAATAAATATCTCAACTTCCACGTGGTAAAACCTTCCAAAATTTATTACACACGTATATATGACATCAAAGAATACGTATTCAAATTTTCAACAGAATCTTAAGAAAACGATAAAACGATAGAACTACCTTAAATCGTTGGAAAATATTGTCCGTTTGTAGTCTTTGACGTTAAATAACAATGAAATAACGACAACTTGTGTATACCCTCCGATAATCAGAGTGATAATCGAAAAATAATCAGGATTTGCGATATGAAATTCGGTATTATTATTTTCCCTCAAAGTTCGCGCGGCGAAATGACTCACGTAATGCACGTATCGCGGTCCAGCATCGTTGAGAAATTGTTGGGTACTTTTGACCTCTTCGACCAAACTGTGAATCGCCTCTGCCATTGAGCCGTGATTGAATTTAATGTGCTTCTCGAGTTTGGCTGCACTGTGCGTTAATTGCTCGCTCAGCAAGGTCATCGGTACAACCAAATCCCTGTGATAGTGTTCCAAGTCGTGGGCGATCTTCCGAAGCCTGTCTCTCATTGCTTTTTGCCCATCGGGAACTTTGTCCGAAATATCGCGGAGCTCGATCGCCAGACGCTCGATGTTAATGTTGGTTATGTTGTAATTCAATAATTCGGCGTACTGATGAAATTCAATGTCGCTCAGGCCGCTTTGAGCCAAATCATTCAGTTTGGACATTGCGCTTTCGCTGAGTATAACAACGCCGGGTGACAAATTGATCATTTTTCGTAATTCATCGATCGTACTACTTATGGCATATCGCTCGGCATATTGCCTCAGTGAATCCAAGTCCATGATGTAGTCGAGTTTCAGCACTTTGTACAGAGTCTCGTTGGCATGGCAAGCGCTGCAAATTTCAACGACGATTCGTCAAAAACGTCGCTTGAAAAATCGTCGTTCCTTCGGGAACGCGAGGTTCGCGCCAAGAGTCAAAACGATTTTCGAAATTATCAACGGGATGGCGGAGAGAAAACCAAAGTTACTAACGAGACTATCCAGTTCATGTCGATGTCAGCCGATGGATTTTCGGGATACAGCAGCCTCTTTATTTGCACGAAATCGTCGACCAATTCGAACATACGGTTGTCGTTGGGATAATTCAGCGGTTCGCAAATCCCTCGTTGCGCGACAGCGCCGGTAATCATGTAACTCACCGTCACAACCATGAGGACACTCGTGAAGAGAAATATCATCCAAACGGCCCTAAGAATCGAGAGAAAAAGTGGCAAAGCGTTCGTTCGAAAGTGTCGCCGAGGCGCGAAAAAAGAAGAAAAGAGGGAAAGTCTCACATCATGAGAAATCGGGCTCCGGCACCCTTGTTGCAGCAATCGTCGCCATAGCCATCGGGACGTTTGCCGCAGATACCACAAAGGAGACCAAAAGTTAAGCACGTCAATACCGTGAGCAAAACCCCGGATACAGCTAGACCCAAATAATATCTGAATGAAAGAGGAAAAAAGCACAAATTCAGTCGGATAACGTCGATTTTCAATGTTTCCCGACAAACGCAGCGAGCTGACGTTCGCGATTCCTGTGTTAACTCGTAACGGTAATCAAAATGTGGAATCACGATTGTTAATTAATATCGATCGAGAAAAAAAAAGTTGGTTACCTATAGAGAGAATATTGATCGATGTTGTCTTTGGCGATTCTGAGACGAGGTTTGTACACTCCTCTGATATCACGATTTATCCTATCGATGAGTGATGTGATGTTGAGCGCCGCTTTGGCCAATGAATTTCCGGCCTTTTTGATGCTCGCGCTAACGACCGGTATCGTTTGATTTACGGCACGTTGAATATCCTTCTGAATCTTGAGGAACGATTCTCTGCCCTGGCTCACCTCGGAAACGATATCGTCTTCCATCAACATTATGATGTTGCGCAATGAAGGCGTAACATCGGGTAACTGAGAGATGCAACAAATGTTTCGTGAAATTTGGAATCGCAAGACGAACATGTGAAAATCAATCAAGCCGTATCGAACAATTATAGAAACTACTTTTTTCGATCATTACGAATGGCGTGATTTTGATGTATTGTAAAGAGCCTACAATACGCAACAGCGAGACACTCAAAGTGGGCCAAACGATTGCGGGGTCAAAAATAATCCGTAAATATACAGCTGATAATTCGCGATTTCCAAAATATTCAAACATCTGCGGTACATTTTTGTAGCCAACGAATTCTAATGAAAAATTTTGGGGTCGCTGCTTACGAACGTAGATTCGCAAATTTCAAAATGGCAAATCCAACGTGGCGTGCGTAACTTTGAAAAAAGTTGTTGAATTTTCCTGAAAATTGATAAACGGGGGTTTTCGTGGGCGCGAGGGTTTAATAACGGCGTCAGAGACTACCGCATTCATCGCGATGTGATGGAGAGTGTAATGAAAAAAGCCCATACCTTTGGAAAGTATCGATCCAGATACTGCAGATGAAACAGTTATGATACGTTAAAGGTATTGTTTGAGTTTATTTGCATCAACGGAGCCTTATCTGCGCGATTACAACGAAATCTCACCTTATCGAAATCAATCTGTATGGACAGTTGATTAATTCTGTATTCGTGTAGAACCTGCTTGCAAGCGTGCATTGTGCACGCCGTTAAAGTATCCAGCAAATCCTTCTTCACGCCTCGGATTACTGTAATACACGAAAAAAGAACAAACAAACGTCATTTTATCTCCAAATATCAACATCGAGAAGTGCCTCACTTTGCCCACAGATGGAGACAAGATTGGAGCGGGATATCGAGGAAAAATAATTGTATCGAAAAAATTACGATAATGAACGATATTTTACGATAACGAATAATATGATATTGTAAACATTTTTTACCATCCGAATGGTGGACGGGATCGGAGATGTATATGGGTAAACTTGAGAGGAGGTTGCAAAAGGTGGAAGAAATCGCCGATATAAACCTACCGATATCGAGTTGACTAGCATTCATCCTCAGTTCCTGCGTTATTTTATTTATCATTTTAAGGTCTTCGCGAATCTCATCGAGGCCCGAGACGATGTCGTTCAGGTTGGTCAAGGAAACTGCATGCGAGTATATCTCCAATTCGTCTGTTATGATTTTTCCACTCGTGAGCAGGATGTTGTTCATCGTTCTCTCGAGCTCCCCGTAATTCGTTTTCAACAAATTGTTGACTTCCATCTTTGTCATTGTCATGTAAAGCTCAACGTCCTCCAGGCTCGTTCTCATTTGATCCGGAAATCCCTCTATGCCCTCTTGGACAGATTCGTTCGTTACGAACGCGCACACAACGCCGAATCTGCAATGTCGAAAAAAAGCTGGAAGCATCCTCCTGTTTTTTCGAACCTCCGTCGTTTGCGAGCATCGCGCGATATTTCAGCAATTGTCCGATTCTCGCGGCTCGGGAAACATTTGTGACAAAAACATTTTGAGCGATGAAAAAATCGTGAAAAAACGAAAAAGAGCCTTGGAACCGCGAGACCGGCGACGAAATTGCCAACACCTCGCGATACCTGCGGTATGTTTTTTTTTATTCCGTACTGTTTATTCATATTTACAATATTATCGTCGAAACTCCGATGAGAAAAATACTGAGGATAATCTTTCGACAGTGATCGTGTTTTTTGTCAAACGGCTGGCTCCGAGCTCCGCACTGACCGGCGCATCTGCAGCAGCAAAAAAATAGTCCGACGCAGGGTAGGATAATGGCTATCAAAAGGCCCGCGGCTGCGAGAACCGCGAGACCTGCGTAATGTGTCACTATAATTTTCCATTCTTCAGCCGGATCGGCGAATTTCAATCGGTTTTCTTTGATCGTTATTATTCCTGCGGAAAAAAGCAATTTAAAAATAAATAAATTGTGAAATAAAATCGGGAAATTTTAATAATTCATTGAAAACACTTCACCAAAGTCTTCAAAGCTAAAAATAATCGATTGCTACTTTTGTCACAGGCACATTTTGAATAAATCAGCGTTCCCTCGACATTGGCCGAGAGACGGGATATTGCTGCATGAAATACGGCAAAAATTTCTTTTTCAAATTGGTAATACGTTAGATTTATTCAACAGAATTTTTGCAACAAAGTCGTTTCGAGGAAGATCCTAAATTTGGTCGTTAAAATTCATTGCTCAGTGGGGGGTCCGATACATCGATTAGAATCCTACTGCCGATTTACAACCGGACTGTTTACGCGATGATGAAAATTAGGTAACAATAATAACTCGAAAATGTCTTTCCCTCTACTTCTCTCAAACTCGTGGGAGCTTGATTCGTACTTCACACGCTCTCGGGGTAAAAAAAATTACATCTCGAGCGTCGAAAGGTGAATATTTGCTACAAGCATGTTCGTGCACACATTTATACATAGATTTATATATACGTTTAATAAAGCAACGGCAGTGTGTAGAATGTATTCATTAATGACGAGACAAAAGAAGATTGACCTCACAAATTGCTTCTCAAAATTTGTTCCTCCCCCTGTCTGGATTAGTTGCCAACTAAGGACGGTAACCTTGATATTTATTCGCTTTTTTAATTCTCTTATCTTAATCTCTAGCCTAGCAACAATTGATTCCGGATCATCGTTTTATCGCAATGATCGTGCGATATACATTTTTCGAAAAACCGGAAACGTTTGATATAAAACGTGTCAACGCGCACAAAGGAATACGAGGAACAAAAAGGAAAGGGGGAAATATTGGGAACGTGCTGACCGTGCCACAAATCAAGCGCGATTGTACGATGTTGATAATCGTACGAAAAAAAAACACGGACATTCCTCGCAATTGCGAAAATCGTTTACAAACACGAGCAGCAAGAGGCGGTTACCTCCGGTGTGCTGAATTCTGAACATATATATTCGTGACTCGTAATAATTGTAGGATATCGCCAGATGTAATTATATACATATATGTACTTACCTTCGGGAAATGCCTGTTTAGATTGCACGAGATCGATGAATTTATTCGTAACGTTGTAAAGTTGTCCCATTCCCTTAGGGTTGAACTTGGTTGAAGCATTGTAAGGCAATCCAGATATATTAACTGTGGTAAAATTAACCGCCTGTGAATTCATAACATCCTGCAGCTGCCGATCTAAATCTTCATTGATTGCCTGCATCCGCGTAGCAAGATTATCACCATCGACATTTTTACTCTCCTGCCCATCAACTGTCGCACTTTTGTTCACGAGGATAATTAAAATGAGATAATACACCGAGCATCCTAATATATTGTACGCCCATTTTGAGGACATGTTTATTTTTTTCTTTCTTTCGTCTGGATGTCAATGACACGTAACGTCGTGATAAAAGACCGTGCATGCGTCAAACGTTTAGCATCGACCGCATCAACCGCGTAAACCGCACTCGTATGTATTCAACGGTTTTCGTTGCGTTAACAGTAAGAACAATAATGTAATGAATTTTGGTGAATGGCTGTGAATGACCAAGTCCCGAATTTACCCTAAACCAGCCAGCGCCAAACCCGCGCGCGACCTACACTCACACTCACCACTCACTGTAATATAACGCTGATCCCTTATCCCCACCTCTGCTCCTTTTCCTATGGCTTATTCCAACATCCTCTCCCACCACACACACACACACACACACACACACACACGTAGCGCATTTATCTCCGAGTTTCCATTATCCGTGTACGGTCTTGTGATGTACCGTTCACGAGTTTAGGGCAACAACGACAATAACAAATAGAAATCATCGCTGCTCGCGACGTTGGGCGTATACGTAGCAATCAATGCGTTCAATTCTCTTTCCTATGCTTTGCTATGCAATAATCATGCTTTGTTAACTGATCATTGTTATATGTGTTGAAAAAAAATGCACAACGAAAAACCGATTTTCTTAAATGCATTTTTAATAAACTACTTTCTCTAGGACAAATCGTTGAATCGATTAGGTTTGCTGATGTCCCTATTTTACTATCCCGACTTTCCTTTTTTTACTCGTCGGTCAGAGTCATGGATGACTACCATTCTCTCATAATAATGCAATCGTTCTTGAAAATTGTGTTGAGTCAATTTTACGAAGGGCCTTCACTCATGCAAAGACTACAAGGTATGCGCGTGAATAGACAGAAATGATAAATTCATCGATCCTCTGCATAAATATTCATTGAGCGCGTGATCCAAATAAGGTTCTTGAAAAATAATTCCTTGTACACTAATCAACTCGACTTATTTCGGCCATGTGTTCAATGGCGCATGATTCGTAAAAGTATATATCTATATTTGACAGAAATCTATCTTACCATCAGAGAGAAAAAAAGAACGGTACTTGTTCGGCATTTATAGGCGCGCGTATGCAACTTTTGTTACGAAGAGATTGAGATACCACTTTTACAACGCTATTTTGATGTTCCTAATTAATTTACTGTGTCAAGACTGTAATATGGATAGCTTCATTACAATAAATGTTTAGTCATGAGGTATGAGAGGGACAAGGATGAACTGAATAGCTATCATTAGTATCGTTTTGAATATATTTCAGTATGTTATGAGTGAACGTTGTACAGATAAATTATTTAGTCTTGGATCTAAGAATTAGATAAAAATAAACAATTACACAGCCTCGTCAGGCTAAAGATACATATCGAGCAATGTAGCTCTTACGTCGTTGCAATTGCTTGCATCAATTTATTGATCTTCAACGGTAACAAGTTAACTAAATCTTCGCATACGCTGAATTCCTGTTTCATAGCTTCTTTCAACTGCTCGTGCGATTCGCAGTAATCAATGAAAAACTTGTACGCGTCAAAACTTTTTTTAACATTTTCAAGTTGGGCTCGTTTGTCCGTAGTTATTATTTTGTTGTAAAGCGTACCAAGATGGAAATAAGATGACAAGGCGGGGCAAACCATTTCTTCGGAGAAATTCGTTACGGCGGAAGAATTTTCAGATTCTTTTAAAGAATCCAAGAACTTCTGATAATATTTTATGGCTGATTGCGTCAAATTGTTTATTTTCGTTAATGCGCCAGGTGTCGGTTTGTCGTTACTCGATCGTAATTTGTCCAATTTTATATTCAATATCGCCGAATATGTTTCAGCAAGCTCGATCCATATTTGACGACATTCCGCCTGATAATACCGCACGTTCAGTTCCTCAACGACTGGAACTAAAATGTCGATGCGCCGTTTGTGCATTTTGGCTTGTCTCTCCTCGTTCTCCTCGAAGAATGTCAAGCATTTATAGGACTGCGACATATCTTCCATTATTTGTATGTAATCCGATGCGTGACTCTCGAAATTGTAATGTTTCTGGGCTTCTTTGAGCCAGTGTTGAACATCCAAAAAAACGCCGCGAGCATCGTTAAAATCCAACAAATATTTATCAGTCACTCTGCTACCTATGGTTTCAATGTCTTCTTCCAGAGTGGCAAATTTTATATTTTCAAAAATAATACTTTTCTCGGCGCTCAAATCGGTTTGATCGCAATCCGAACGTTGCTCACAGTCCGAACTTTCCGAAAACTTTATGAGCCTCTCTCGCGAAGCTTCCATCAACAGAATTCCGTATTTCGCCCAACAACGAGCTACGTCGGCGCTTCTGTGCCGATATCTCTCCCATTTTGCCGCTTTTTCATCGTCGCTCAGTTCCTCGGGTAATTCGCCGAGACTCGTCTCGTATTTGTTTAAAATATGCGACGCAGCTGCTAAATGATGCCGAGCCTGGCGAAATCCTTGTTGTTCCATGAAAAATTGCGCCAAAGTAGCTGTATTTAGCGCCCAATCGATATGATCGAAATCTTTATGATTCAGTCGTCGTTGTAAAGTCATGTGACAATATTTTGCAGATTTATAATGATCTTTCATGTCGCCATAAATCTGCGCCAAGTAAAACAACGTGAAAGTGTGAACTTTGTCTAAAACTTCGTTGGGATCTATTTCGTCATCGTTCTCGACATCGAACAAAGCCGCCATAGCTACGGGTTTGGAGTTTTCGAGCTCCATGTATTCACCGTAAATGCCTTCAGCCTGTTTTAGGAAAGATTCTGCTTTGTTCGGCGAAGACCACTGAAACCAGATAATTCCTAACTCATTTAAGGCGCTCAATGCTGGTAATATACGACGAGGATTTGTTTCTTTCCCTGCGACTGCCTGTGTACAGAGCATCAAATATTCCTCCCCGATTTTCAACTCTCCGATGTCAATGTAAACAATTGCAATATCGAGGTAAATTACAGCCAACATATCGTTCAATGGGTCATCATCGTTATCATTTTTTATTGCATCGCCGAGTGCAGCCTGCATTTCCTTCAGAACGTCAATGGCTTCATTTTTATACTTCAACGTGCTCTCGTTTGCCGAAACTTGATCATCAATCCGTGTGTCCAACAAATTACGCACTTTACGATACTTTTCACTGAGATTTCCGAGCAAGTCAGCGCGATCCGTGTTTCCGATCATGACTTGTGGCAAAATGATTCATGTACGATAACAATAATTTGTAAAATATCGTCTATTTGAAATGGAAACAGTCTTTCCGGGATAATTTCTGCTTTTTGACAATAGAAACTAGAAACGAACATGCAATTAGATCCACAGCCGAACGGCGTGCGCGGAAGTTTCAGAGTCGCATAGTTCCCAATACCGCCACGAGGCGTCTATAGCGTCTGATGGAAGGGTCCGAGCTGGAGTCTTTGATAGTAAATCAAAAGCAAATAATTTTGGTGTAAAAAATTATCGACAATTTTGACGGGAAATTTGATTAATTTTCTCATCATGCCATTCAACACGGACGTAGCGGCGAATCAAATTCAAGTAGGTTAAACACATCATCACATTTCCATACAGTATCAAACTTGATGCTATCGAAATATTACAATTGTTTTTAACAAATCTGCCACAATCTATGTTTCATTATTGTATTTCATATTAAACACAGCAATGTAATGAATATACCCATTGAATGAAAGAAACAACTAAATTGCTAAAAACCACGATTTAATTGTCATTAATTCTCTTACTCTTACTCTTACTCTGACCGATCTTACTGATGTCACAACCGCCAGCTAATCTCCACCCAACATACGCGAGCCCTGCCCTTTTGGACGCACATCAGATATCAGCAACTAATAACGCATACGTCCATGGTTCATCGATGAACCATCACATTACGCATAGCTCTGTACAGCAATTAGCCTCCTAATCACACACGAAAGTCCACGCGTTACTCATAACTTTCCACGCTTTCATCACAACTTTCCACCACGTAATCACCCTTAGGACTAAAGTCCATAGTCTTCATCTTACTCTATTATTACCATCGTCACGTAGCCCATAACATTACGCATAAGACAATAGTCTATAAGAGTACCCCATAAGCGGACGAGGGACATTATCGTTGTAACCACCGAGTGAATAACAGGCGGAGCCCTTGTCCGATATAGTTAATAAAGGACTTATAACTACTTTACGTTACTCATTTTGTCTTGTGTTTTATTGTAACTTCATCTCCTAGAAAACCGCGTGAGTGAATCCTCTGACATTGCGTTAAACAAGACCTTCGCGAATAAATAAACGAGTGGTGACTGCTCTCTCAGGCACTGGCGATCCTCTACCACTCAGGCTCTCAAATAGTCGCATGACACTGACGAGCATAACTTGTTGTCTGTTCAAGGAACGTTTGAAATATATCTATCAAACCGTTCATGATATCCAGAACGAACGCAACAGATCTGAGCACAATTTGAAAGATGTTGTTAAAGCGCATGAGAAGGTCGCGCCTGACGACAAACTATCGCCGTACTATCAACAAAAATTGCGGAACCTGTACAACATTGCGGTACAGGATGCTCAAAGAGAAGAGGACTTGTTGCGCAAAGCCCTCACGAAGATAAACGAAATTCGCGCTATACGCAACGAAAGACGAATTCAGGTATTTGCAATGTCCCTTGAATTTCTTTCAATTATTCCATTTTTTTTATTGCAACCGAAAATTCCATGTCTACACAGGCTCGTAATGCAGGAAACAAGGAGACTATTCGACGTGGGGCTTTAATGAAAATGTTGCTATGCACAGCGCAGACTCTTCCTTTGTACGTCGGCAAGGGCCCAGGAGCTAAAGCTCCGCCTCTTTGCGGAGCAGTACCCGCCGAATCAACGTACATTGCCAAAGTAGGTTTCACAGGATGAAGACACTTTTCAAATTAATTATCCTTCGTTGATTGTCGAAAAAAACAGTATTTTCAATACCTTTTTTATCAAGTTTCATCACAATCCAACCAATCTTTGCTTTCCCAAATTTCGACAAATTTTGAATTCCTCTCACGTCCGTGAAAGTCCATTATGCGATGATTCATATTTGCACGCCGAATTCGTGCGAATCGTAAATTCAATAAAAATACTCGAGTATTCCATTCGTGGGCAATGTAATTTCCATTTTTCTGGAATTCGCAGATGGGTGACATGGTCGCGGCGTTGGTGAAAGGATCGGAGGAAGAAGAAAATTGGATTCTCGCTGAAGTCGTGCACTTCAATCAAACGACGAATAAATACGAAGTTGACGACATCGACGAAGAGCAGAAGGATAGGCACATACTTTCCCGTAGAAGAGTAGTACCTTTGCCGCTGATGAGAGCTAATCCAGAGACCGATGCGCACGCTTTGTTCGCGAAAGGATCCATAGGTAATATTCCAGCAGCGCCGGAAGCATTCGCCAAGATTAATTCTTACGCGATAAACAGTTTTTACTATCTATTTTCCAACGAAAACGCTGCGACAAGTCCAAAATATATTTTCAACACTGTTGGGCCTGGAATTTTCGGTAATATCGGATAACATGTAATGTTTCAGTGATGGCACTTTATCCCCAAACCACCTGTTTTTACAAGGCCGTCGTAAATCAACTTCCAGCAACTGCGACCGAAGAATACGAAGTACTGTTCGAGGATGCCACTTATTCCGATGGGTATTCGCCGCCGTTGAACGTCGCTCAACGTTACGTCATATCGTTGAAGGAAAACAAAAAAAATAAAAGTTAATAAAATCGTGACTTTTATTGAATATTATTGCATGATGCTGACGTAACAAATGTACCTGATTAGAATGGTTTGTTAATTTTATATTGGATACGTTTTACGGGTAAATCCTACGGATATGGTATTACAGCTTTCGACGATGCAACAAAATGAATGTAATCTTTCTCGGATAAAATTTTGAAAAAATGTCATGGTAGATTCCGATGGAATTCGTGTGTAATAAAATAAAAGTATCATCACTGTTTTTTGTTTTATTTTTTATTTATTCTATCAAATTTCAATATGACATTGAAAATTGCGGCGTTAAAAAATGTCTAGCAATTGTATTTTTGATTAGTGTAGCTGTACCAGCGGTAAAAAAAAAGTTGCGGGCATTCGTATGAAACTTTAATGATTGGTGCCGAGTCATTGTCTGAATGTGAGTATAAATAATTGGATAGCAATAGTCCGGGACGATATCGGCTGATTACATCTCTTCATCAAGATCAAAGTCCTCTTCGGGAAAATCACCGACTGCTATATGCGCCGGTTTAACGAAACCACCGTATTTCGGGGAACATTCGAAATATCGTTTGCCGTTTACCCTGAAAACAAACGAAACAGTGACAGAAATCACGATGAAAACTGGTCGGAACGAAGAAACGTGATATTTAGTTGCTCACATGCCGTCATTTTTTCCTAGTGGCTCGTCATACTTCAAACCGACCCACCATCCTTCTTTGAAATCTGTTTTACCTACAAACATATTTAATCGACAGTAGTAGTGCAATCAATGTATAATTTTAATGTTTATAGGATATTGGACGTTTCGCAGGCAACAGTAGCCAAATAAAACAGTTTTATGATTTGACACGACTGGTGAACGAAATTCGCTTCAAAATTTCATCGTAAACGTCGTCGTATCTTTTTTATCGTAAAATGTGGAGACATTGGTCGGAATTGCTTTTTCTTCACAGAAAAACCGCCGATTAACGTATACGCACCTACATACATGATGGTAGCTCGACGAGTCGGTTGCATAGGAACTTTGACCTCGCATCGATCGCCGACCTTGAAAGTACTCGTCAATGCTTCTTCGACCTCAGCCTCCCTGAGTTTTTCATCCATTTTTCGTTGTAAATCTTCTTGATTGTATTTTCCAAGCTTGTTTTTCTCTAAAAACGCTTTAACGGTGCCTGCAGCGATGCACGAATCAAATAAAATATTCCAATCTTATTACGCTTCGTGCTGTGGTGTCACGGGACAGTTTTGTTTTTATTTTCTTGTTTGTGTTAAAAAATGTCTCTTTTTTTGCAAATTATATTGAACGTTCAGTTCTCAATCGACGAAATTGAAGATTCAAGAACAGCGAGTTGCAGCGATCATAAAATTGATGTTGCGTTTGATGGGAAATGCAAAAATTGGAATTTATACCTGACCGCTTTGAATATTCCTCTTCGGAAATTTGGAATTTTTCCACAGCCGATAAGTCATCGACGGGCGGAAACTTGTCGATTACCTGTAATCAAATATTATTTGCGTCGTACAAAAAAAGATGAACTCGGCGTATATTCCTTGAAATCTTACATGGAGCCTCATTCCGTTATCAATAGGGTACGAACCCAGCAGTCTCGGCCCTTCGTTGGGTTCGCAAACCAATTGATTGTTTTTGTCGTATACTTTTAAATGCATCGTGGTACGATTTCCACCCGTAAGTAACTCTAATTTCCCCTGAAAACAGACCAAACGCAAAAAAGAAACTTAGAGCATCGTTCATTTTTCGTTTTCAAGAAAACTCATATTTACGTTAATCGGAAAGATTTAGGATTTTATTCTTTTACTGAAGCGCAGTTTCAAGCTTTCAATTCTTGCGTACATTTCGCTAGTTAAACGTTAATTGTTTTACGGAAAAATGAACATAATTTCGGAGTACAAAACGGCGAACCTTGAGGTCATCTACAGTTATAGACTTTTGAAATCTTCTGTCGGCACAGCAATATTCATTGCCGGAATTGGTTATTAATAATGTAACGAAATCGGATGTTTGTATGGTGTACATTTTTCTTCAATAGTCTGACAAGTGGGCTCTAAATTCTTATTTATTCAAAATCGACGATACGATGGAACAGTTTTTACAAAATCTTGACACTTCTTCACAACGAGGTATATGAACTTGGTCACTTTTAATTTCGTCTTTTTGTTTTTCCCATGTGTGTTTTCCAAAACACAGTTGGCTAAAGTGTCTCGAGACACGATCCTCGCAACGTTCAAATGAAAGAAATTTGATATTTAAACAGGTACGAAACGGTCGAAAACACCAAGTTCCGGAGCCGTTGATGATTTTTTTCAGTACCAAAATCATTTAAACGTTTAAACATTTGATAAACGAAAGACAAAAGTATACAAATAGAACAGAAACAAACAAGCAATAATGTCATTCTTTCAATAGTTGCGCGCTTTCCCACCCACTGCCGCGCCATCTACAGAATTGGAGAAACGTCACATCTGATATGATGATCCACGTAAAACTTTTTTTGTACATAACGTCCTATTTATCTCAAGATATGAGAAATTCTTCGAAATAATTTTCGAGTAAAGAATCTCCACAAGGTATTTGTGAATTAAACATTTTTTGCATCCGCCCGAAACTCGATGTTATAAAGACGCTCATGGTGGCCGAGAGCTCGCACAACACAATACATACCATTGTCACAGTGTCACACATGTAACCTAAAAGACGCAAAGAACTTCGAAAACAAAGGAAAATGAATGATCAACAAATAAACAGTTTGATCAAGTGGTTGGACACGTTTGAGCTCGAAGCTCGACACACGACTATCGAAGACATAAGCGATGGTGCGGCGATTGCCGAGGCTTTGACGCAAATAGCGCCAGAATGGTTCACCGCAGCTTGGCGTTCAAAGATCAAACTCGACGTTGGCACGAACTGGCGGCTGAAAATGAGCAACTTGAAAAAAATCATCGAAGCAGTGATGGAATATTACGTGGAATGTTTGAATCAGCCGCTGTCTGGTTACGCGAAACCTGACGCGGCTAAAATCGGCGAAAACTGCGACGCGGATGAATTGCGTCGTCTGTTGCAGCTCGTTTTAGGATGCGCCGTTAACTGCGACAGGAAGCAGCACTACATAACTCTGATAATGAGCATGGAAGAATCCGTTCAACGAGCCATCATGCAAAGTATTCAAGAATTAGAAGGAAGCATGCACGGTCCGAAATTGAGTCTCGGCGGAAGTTTGAATTTAGAAGCGACCGACATTACCGACGGAGTTCAGCAAAGATTGTTGGCGGAATTGCAAAACGCGGTCGATCTGAAAGATCAATTGGGCCAAAGGTGTCACGAGTTGGATCAACAATTGTCGCTGCTGCAAGAGGAGAAAGCGGCCCTCACCGCGGAGAATAAAAAATTACAACAGCGGCTGGACGAGTTCGATTGCAACGAAGAGAGCGGCTCCACTTTCGTTTATTCAGCTCTGAGAAAACAAGTGGAGGATCTCAAGGACGAGATTTTCAAAATAGAGACCTCGCGCGACGATTACAGGCTCAAAATTGAATTGATGGAGAAAGAAATTTTGGAGCTGCAGTCGAAGCACGAGGAATTGCAAAAAACGGCTGACGAAGCTAACAATCTCAAGGACGAGATAGACGCACTGCGCGAAACGGCCGATAAAGCCGCCAAGTACGAAGCGACGATAGAATCTTACAAGAAAAAAATGGAAGACTTGAGCGATCTCAGACGTCAGGTAAAAATACTGGAGGAGAAAAACATGGAATACATGGAATCGCGCATAACTTCGGAGGAAGAATCAAAGAGAGCCGCCCTGGTGAGAAATCACTTGGAGGTGTGCAAGCAACAATTGGCGGAGTGTCATCGCAGGCTCGACGAATCCAACAACAAGTGCGACAAACTGGAGTTTGAGGCAAAAAAGACGGAGGCGAGATTGAGCTCGCTGCAGCGAGAGAGGGACAGACTCGTGCAGGAGAGAGACGCTCTGCGCGAGACGAACGAGGAATTGAGATGTACTCAAGCTCGAGACATAGAGAAATTGCCGTTACCCGGTAGTTCGGACGATCCGAGCGCCCTAGACTTCATCCCCCACGAGTTTAAGGAAAAAATGCTGCTGCTTCAGCACGAGATAAAAATGTTGAAATTGAATCAAACAGGAAACGACGAAAAGTTGCCAACGGTGCAGGCGCTCTTGGAGGATTCCGAGGAACGTTTGAACACGCTGAGAGAACAGAATCGCCGAGCCAATCAGCGTATTATCGAACTCGAGAACAAAATTGATGAGATGGCCGAGAACGGCGCGAGAAACGAGACGAAAAACGACAATACGATTTCTCTTCAGCAAAAAATCGACAGCCTTCGGGAAGAGCTGAAGAAAACAATCGGGGAACGCGAGCAGCTTGTTTTGCAAATCGAAGAACGGGAAAGCGCGTTACAGACGCAAAAACAGAAGGTCTTCAGTCTGCAGGAGAGCCTGAGTCGCAAAGAGATGGAGTGCAACGCGCTCGACGAACGCTACAGGAAATACATTGAAAAAGCAAAGAGCGTCATCAGAAGCTTGGATCCGAAACAAAGCAATTCATCACCGTCCGAGGTCGTACAGTTGCGCAATCAATTGATGGAAAAACGTAAAATCATCGAGGACATGGAACGTTCCCTCAAAGAGGCCAAATTATTGCGCGAAATGGAAGAAAAAATGATGACCACCGCTTTTTATCATCTCGGTTTTACTTGCAAACGCGAAGCCGTCGATCAACATCTTTCCGCTCTTAGTTCCAGTCAGGGACACTCCTTCTTGGCCAGACAGCGCCAACCGGCCGCGCGGCGAACTATCACGCCATCGTACAATTTGGAATATGTACAATGACGTTGAATTTCGGAAGATTTGACTGATTTTTCCCGATCAGAATCGTCGAACGATCTTCAACGTGTGGGCTTTTCTTGCCAATCATTCGTTAATCATAATCATTGTGGAAAAGTCGAGAATCGAGGAGAACGCTTCCTCTTCTTACGTTATTCGTAGGCCCCGCACCGTTCAAGTGTAAAAAAATACATGCATCATTTTAATACGAATTCAAACGCGCCTGAAAAAAGGCTGCGACTTGGGGTCCATTTTTCAACGCGTGACACGAGAAATGCAGATTATATCTGTGAATTATTAATGTTCAGAGAAAGAACAGCGATAAAAAAACGATGGTATACAATTAAGATGGCGATAATACGTCGAGGCGTTTGTTTAATCTTCCTCGATTCGGAATATGTGCAACAGTTCGAGCTCGAGCGATCGTGTTTTTGATTTTTGTTATATAGCGAAAAATATAACGTACAGCTAAAAACGTCGAGTTATTGAGTGAAAATTTGAAAAATTGTAAATACTTATCGCTCCGGCTGAATAAATAAATTGTTTGAAAAGTATATTTCGGTGATAATATACGGTCTTTTATCAATAAACGTACATAAAACTCTCGATTTTTTCTACTTTTTTGTTGTTATTGTTTATTCAATGATAAAAATCCATTCAAGCTTGCAATCTAGCGAAATTGATCAGCGCATCTTGTCTCTCTCTGCGCAATTCATCGACGTACGAAGCCACGCGATCGTTGTAAATCAAGGATTTCGTATGATTTTCTTTGGCAATTTTAAGCAAACTGCTGTAATTCCTTTGAAAGTGAAATATCGCAGTTAACAAATTCCAGATGGTGAATTCCGGCCAAAGAGCCTCCGCAAAGTAGACGTAGGTGTAACTTATCTGAAATTTATCATCGTTGGAATCAAGACGGTTGATCAGCGATACGGGAAGTACGCCGAGGCGCCAATTTCCGTTTTCATTTTTTTACTCACTTGCCAAAGCAAGAAATCGCTGAATCTGATCTCGCCCGAGCTGCGAATCAGAAGATCCGGCTCTGGTGAATCGTGTGTGTACAGACTCTTTGAAATAAGCTCCTCGTTAATGTCCTCCGGAGTTATTTCGTTGTTCTTAACACCGTGCACGATTGATTTCATCGCCTCTGTTATTTCGTCAGTGGCTTCGATAAAAATACAGAAAAAACTTTTTTTTTTCAAGAAAATGAGAGACTTTCAAGAGAATTCGCAATATTTGTGACGAAAATTTTCTCACATGTGTACGCGAATGCAATATTGAGCAACGCCTTGTCGTTATCTTTCGTCATTATCATTGCTTCCGCCATGAGTTTTCTCACGTCGTTCGGAATCATCGATAAATTTCCTATCACACGTACCCGAACACCTCGCTCCGTGAGTTTTTCTCTGTGGATTTATCAAATTTGAGTATCGATAATGCGGGAAAACAAAAACAGTGACAAACCTAAAGAACCAGCTTTTTACTGTTATTTCGTTAGCTTTTGGTAGTTATTTTTATGATGTTTCGCAGCTCTGAGTTTATCCTAACATTGTTGAAAAAAAAATGCATTTCAAGCCCGTCTGAAATTTTTTTCGAAAACAAAATTTACCTCTCTTGCAGTAATCTTTGAAATTTTTCCCTCGCCAACTCCATAAGGCCATCCACCTCTTCCTTGCTTCTTTTAAAATTTTCTATACTGAAGGCGTACACCGTGACTTCTTTTATGCCAAGATCCAAACACCATTGCAGCGTTTCCGCCAGTTTTTCAAATCTGAAAACATTTCGGCGAGAAAAATTTGCTTTCCTTAGTTTCTCTCGTTTTCTTTCGTTCCGCGCAAACTTGAGGAAAAAGTGTTTGTATACCCTTTATTGTGACCTTCGAGACCCTGAACTTGCAATTTGTTCGCGTAACGTCTATTCCCATCCATGATGAACGCCACGTGTCGTGGAATTCTACCGCTCTTTATAACTTTTATAGCCAACTGCTGAAAGACATTCAGCGTATTTTCCTTTATCCATGACATTTTTCACTGCCTGCGTAGATAAATGACAATTTCAAAATTTGTTAGATTGAAAGGTGCTCTGAGAAAAAAAATATAGAGCAGAAGGACGATTACGAGTTTTAATGTAAACGAGTGTAAATATACAATTGCGGATTTTTTCGTTTTTTGAAAATATGCAATATTTGAATATAAATTTCGTCGCGTTCTCAGAAACCAACTTGACTACATTGAGTCTACAATGAGAAATGAGAAATTGGAAATGTGCATTGGATGCTTCCACTGTTGATAACGATAATTTATACATAATTATATTGCTTGCGAAGTATATTATTAACCGTAAATATAACTGTTATATCTTCGTTGCTGTTTCCGTAGAAGCCGAAGTTTTATCATGACTAAAATATATTCGTAATGATTAGTGTTATCGCTGAAAGACCGTGAAAGAATTATTCAAGTGCCTTCGAGTACCGAGGAATCATCGTGACATGTCACGCGGAAGCATACGCAACCTTGCGGAGAAATCGGGAATTAAAAAACTCATTACGAATTGATATTATTGGCACTCTATTTTGTTGAGAATTACAGTGCTCTCGAAAATTGTTTTTACGAAATTCTCACGTAACAGCACATTTTTCGTTTCAATACTATACATTTCGGCGCTAAATATTTCGAAATGTTTTCCTAACCTCAAAATTGAAATTTTTAAATGCCACGAAACTTTATTGGCGGCGATCGTAGTGCCACCGTTGCTATTCTATTACAATTACAGACGAATCCCCCCTTCATTCTGTAAGAAAGACAACATCAATAGGCACCCAAGATTTCATACGTAAACAAATAAACGTTACGCAACGATCGTATATGGACGTACGGGATATATATAAAATATTCGTGCGCTGGAGACTCAAAATTGTCATGAAAAATTAGTTCTACAGATTATTGTAAGTATAATTGATAACAAACATTGCAATTATCAGAATGAAAAGAATCATGTTTCAAGTGACGAAATAAATCGAATAATAATGGGAAACGCGCGCGCATTTACTTGACGTGTCAAAATCTGCGGGGGTGGGGAAAGATCAATGCGCGATTATGCCGCGTAGCAGCGTTACATATGCTGTCGGC
Organism: Heteropelma amictum; assembly: GCA_959613375.1. Classification (NCBI taxonomy): domain Eukaryota; kingdom Metazoa; phylum Arthropoda; class Insecta; order Hymenoptera; family Ichneumonidae; genus Heteropelma; species Heteropelma amictum. The sequence continues at coordinate 31,691,888 of OY390722.1, read as the reverse complement.
AGTAGAGTAGTAAAACGAAGTATGCGAATGAGAATCTAATCTTTTCACACAGAAACGTGTACGGCGATGTTGGAAAAACACGTGATAAACCACACAGCGGATTTCGTTCGCGCAAACCGAATGTAAAATACGTGTGAATACAACAATCGTAACGGGGATTACGTCAAAGAGGGGGCAAGCGACGAGAGTGGGGAGGATCTGAAAAAGAGCCCAACATGGCGTTCGGACCGAAAAACAACAATCTTGCTTCGCCACGACGAAGCATGACATCGCGATAATTCCTTCGGGCCGGGCCCTTCATAATTCGTCTTCATACAAAATAAACTCATTTTCGCGTCGTGCGCTGAAGCGACAAGAAAGAATTATAAGGAATCCGGATCTTTCGAATTCGATGGAATTTCGTCAAACGTCGAGCAACAATGCCCGGAAGATAACGAAACTCTGTAAAACTGTGTGTCTCTCTCCTTTCGGGGGAGAAAAAAAAGTGGGGATATCGTGCAGTGGTCAGTGTTGTGAGTCGTTTGGTGGCGTACTCCTGTGAACGAAACGTATACTGCTATTCTCACATCGACCCACACGGTGCGTGCAGCGCGATTTGAATTCCGTAACGGTCGTTTGCAAGTAAGTGCGCCCGGAGGCGACCGTATATGACATCTCCTTGTCGCTCTGTGTACACAAAAATCATTTTTTAATCAAGAAAACAAGCGCTTTCTTACACATTGTAATTAGAATGAAGTTTTTCAAGTTTTTTCTACGCGTAAATTTTTCATTTCTGCACGCAGTGGGATAACAAAACATTATTTACTCACGTGAAAGTGGTGTTTCGGCTTTGCTCCGCGGGAGGGTTTGGCTCCAGCGGAAGGGAAAGGGGGACATCGTTCATTTATGACGAATTCATTTATCGTCGTGCGCCAATCACTGTACAAGATTTTTCGAAAAAAAACAGTAAATTATCCCCGTATTTCTTGAATACCCGGTTATGTTGTAAAACGTTACTCCGTAATTTTACAGCGAGACAAACAAACAAGAATGGAGGATTCGGACGACCTGTTCGTCTGTGCCACAGAATTTATTAAAGGTACGTTTTCTCACGTAAACAAACGTTGTTTCTTTCTTACATTTTTTGTCCAACTTTTCGCTTTTTTCCCACTGACAGTGAATCGAAGGAATCTTGCATTTTCTTCGTTAACCGAATTCTACTCATTTATGAAAAATCGTCGTAATTTCGATCACTGCTGAGTGATTTTTTCGATTCTAGTTCATTAACCGTTTTATTCAAATCAAAATTACGCTGCTCGTGTATAGAAAATTGTTTCGATGATAACTACACTATTTTTGCAACAATAGAAAATTATTACATCATAAATATTATATTTCGCAAATTCAAAAAAATTCCATTGAACAATAAAATCCAATTTTGGAATTATACTTTTTTTTGCAATTTTTCATGAAGTTGCGCATTATTTTCAATGCAAATGACCCGTGGAATTCTTGAGACGGATGAATCTTGCGTCGTACGACATAATTTCGTTATTCGAGATGTTTAAAACTAGCACGTGGGTGTTTTCCAAAAAAGGGAGAGTCAAGGACTCGTATTACGCGCTACGCAGCCCCGTCTCGCATCATTGATTCTCTCAACAATTTTTTCCTTCCATCTCTAATCTCGTCTCACCCGTTTCTTCTCTCGTACATTTTCATCGCAAATCAACCATGCGTAATTATCGTTTTTATTATTTCGACGATAGATCGACTTTACTTCGTTACCGTGCAAACAGACGTGGAGCTAATAAGTACAGCCGACACGCATTACTTCTGCATCGACGATGAGCTAGTTTTTCAAAATTTTTATCGCGACTTTGGACCCCTTAATTTGGCTATGCTATATCATTATTGCTGCAAAGTTAATAAAAAGCTCAAAGCCGCCGACCTCAAGAAGAAAAAAATACTGCATTATACGACCCTGGACGATGAGAAAAGAGTAAACGCAGCTTTTCTTATCGGCAGCTATTCCGTGAGCACAGATTTCCGTTTCAATTTGTCGCTGACTCGATCCCTTTGCGAAATAATGAATTTTCATTTTGTTCTCCATTTTCCCAGATACTGTATCTCAAAAGGACAGTCGACGAGGCTTACGAGTGTCTCGTAAGCACTCCGAACAGTCCGCCGTTCCTGATGTTCCGGGACGCGTCAGCGTCCTTCGGCTCTGATTATTTAATATCGCTCCGAGATTGTCTCTCGGCGATCGAAAAGTGTCACCGGCTTGGATTCTTCAATTTTGATGATTTCAACGTTAAAGAGTACGAGTATTACGAGAAGCCGGAAAACGGCGATTTAAATTGGATCGTGCCGGGAAAATTCTTAGCGTTCTGCGGGCCACACGCGAAATTCAAAAACGACGACGGTAAGAAACTCGGGGGGGGGGGGAACAACAGCAACCTTAATCGTTCACTGAATTTCCGAAATGCCGTAAGATTCCTTCTCGAATAATTTTTTTCCATTTTTTTTCCATCTCAGGCTATCCCCTCCACGCTCCGGAATCGTATTTCACGTATTTCCGGCGTCATAACGTTACGACTATAGTGCGACTGAATAAAAAAATTTACGAGGAGTCAAAGTTCATCGAAGCTGGCTTCGATCACAAGGATTTGTTCTTCAAGGATGGCTCGACACCGACCGAGTCGATAGTATTGCAATTTTTGAAAATCTCGGAAAGCACCAAGGGCGCTGTCGCTGTACACTGCAAGGCCGGCCTCGGTAGGACCGGGTCGTTGATCGGCTGTTACATAATGAAACATTATCATCTTTCCGGACCCGAGACCATCGCTTGGATCAGAATATGCAGGCCAGGATCTGTCATTGGCCATCAACAAATGTGGTTGGAAAAGTACGTACGTTTGCACTTTTTCCGATCAAATATAAATCGCTTGAATCTCGAAAATGAGAACTGCGTAAAAAGCACCAGCTGCAATTTGGCTAAACGAACGATTTGCGTTGAAAATCCTTTTTTTTTTATAAAAATATAATTTACACAACGATAACCGTGATATTATTATTATTATTAATAACAAGTAATATTTCAAAGTTAATAGCATATTGCATACAACGTCGAATCACGAAATGATTGCTGATGAGCTTTATTTCAACACGGCTTTAGCCGAATTTTAGTAAAAATACCTAATCTCGCTCTTTTCTCTCTCTCTCTCTCTCTCTCTCTTGTTTTTGTGAATGCAAACTGTTCGCGGAGCGACAAAATAATTCTTTCTCCGCGCCGCACAGAAACCAGCCGTATTTGCACTCGTTGCTGAAGGAGCCATTGCAAGCGGAAAATGGCAATCCGCCGCATCCTCGCGGGATTTATTCGAGGTTCTGGCGATCCACCGGCGCGTGTTCAAACATACCGCGTAATTCGGGTCTCGCGCAGGACAAAGTATCGAGTATAATGCACCGGGTTCACGGTATAAGTCTCGAAGATTCGTCGCCGACGACGAGTTCCGGCAGGACCGGAAGATTCGCGTTGATGGAGCAGACGCAGGGCGACAAGCTCAACGAGATTAAAAAGCGACGACGGACGTTGCCCTGCAATCAAAATTATATTGGAAATTCGACTGGGCAACCGGTCGTTGTTCTGTGAGTATAAAATCTCGTTGCAACAAAGTAATCTTCGTACGAGTAGCCGGCGACCTCGTTTCCGTGGAATTGCCGCTTTTCCCAACCTTTCAGACTTATATTCGCACATGAAAAAACAAACAAACAAACATTCATCGAACCGAAAAAGATTCATCGCCAGAAACCATGAATATCTATGAATTTTTTCCTCAATAACCAAACGATGAATTCATGAATAATTCCGAGGGTGTCTGCACGATACAGTGTTTCCATAACAGCGTGAAATTCCGTGTCGCAAAGTCCGAAGTTTTGATGGAACCGTTTGTGGTAAAAAAAAAAATCCAACCGCATTACACCGAAAGGAAATGACGGTTTGTTACAAAAGAGCGTTTTGATTTTGAAAAAAAAATTACCAGCAACAAAAATTTCATCAATATCCGTTTGGCGATTTAGCCGCGAAAATGTGAAAAACAGATGGCGCTGCTTTCGCAATTTTAATATCAGTACAGACAGCATCGATGTTGAGCGGAAATGAAAAAAAGTTACATGAGATGACGCGAAAAGTTTGTCGATTTTTTTCGTATCCTGATCGTCGTGAAATCGCAAGAAAAAAAAAACAAAACGAAAAAGAAAGGCCTCTACCCCTCACGTCGCATACATCATTGCACCTCATCTCATTTAAATTTCAGTCCGTACTTAGGACGTTTGCTGCAAACGAGAAACCAGAAAGGCGCCATTGCCCCGTTAGTCGGATTGAAAAAGGATCCGAATAAACGACTCCTCGCTCGTACAGCTACGACGACGATCGTCAAAAGGTCCGTGGTCCCTTGTGTCTCTTCGTTCTTTATTCCCCCCAATTTTCCTTAGTTTTTCTACCTTTTTTTTCCCCCCAAGACAGCTTGCCTGCTTGACAGTCTTGAGAAAGAATTCTTTGAGAAAAATGTATCTTCATCCAGTCCCGCGCGAAGAAACTCGTGCCGTAGATTTCCCTCGTAGTTTCCGCTGGCAAACCTCGTCGTCGATCTTAACTTCCCGCGCCTACTGCGCCTACCCATACGTTCGAATTTGGGAGGGGGAGAAATTCAGAAATTTTCAATCGACAGTCGAATACGAGGAAAATTCAATAAACAGATTCAGAAAACATTCAATAATCTTTTTCCCCTCGTCTCTGGCTGTATTATTGAAAATTGATGGAAAAAATCTGCCGAATCAGTGTCTTATCCCTCGTTTTATCACTTTTCTCATTATTCTACGCTCTCTGCGCATGATTATCCTTTATCGCAATCGACCCTCTGTTCATCGTCATCGTCGAATCATCTCGCGAAAGAATATCCCATTTGCGTAGAAAGAACGCGAGAAAACGAGAAAAGTCCGTCATCCTCTCTATCTCTCTCTGTTTTTTTTGTTTTTTTTTTTTTGCTTTTTTTTGGTGGAAACTGTAGAAGCGGTCGACGAGTTAGCGGTAATTATAAACCATTGTCGTGCTACGGCAGGCCTAAATCGACGACACAGCTGCATCAGGGGAAAAACATCGTGCCGGCGGATCTCGTGAAACCCGTGCTCGTGAAGAAACCGATTACGAGATCGAGCGCCAGAGGAGAGCCCGACTGCATCGGGGAAACACGTGGAACGATGTCGCCGACGAATCACGCGATACAGCAGACTCAGCCGGGAATGAATATGATTCTCAGATCGGCGGAGCGCGTCAAACGATTTAGCAGCTCGAGGCAGTAAGTCCGATTACCGAGTAGAACTTTCCTTTCAACGATCGAACCTTTTGAAATCACGTGACAAACGGATAAACATAACCGGCGGGAAATGGGAACGGAAAACGTTGCGAATACGCAACGCGATGTGACTTTGTTTTTCCTTCATTTAAGGTAGTTCTATCGTTAGATTCAAATCGAGAAGTTGTTTTGCAGTTTTTCTCACATACAAAATGGTTCGCGGGCTTCGGTTAAATAAGAAAAGTTGTTGCAAATCGACTAAAGAACAGCATACTCCAAATTCACGGTCATCCCAGGTGATATGTGCTTGCTCTATAATTCCAAAAATTGCGAAAAAAAATTTCTTAAGATTTTTTTGGAAAACTCACGAAATCTTCTTTGATGTTGCATAAAAATGTATGCAAAGTTTTAGAAGGCTTCACCGCGTAGAAGCCAAGATATTCATTGATGAAAATGCAACTTTTAACACGCGCTCTTACGAGAGACTACCGAAAAATGTGATTTTTACCAATAAATATCTCAACTTCCACGTGGTAAAACCTTCCAAAATTTATTACACACGTATATATGACATCAAAGAATACGTATTCAAATTTTCAACAAAATCTTAAGAAAACGATAAAACGATAGAACTACCTTAACACCAAATACCCTTGGTCGGGAAGATTTTCGGATGTTTCGCTCCATTTTCATCATCCCGATGGCAAAACAAAAAAACGAATCGTTGAGTTTGGGAAAGTAAAAACGTAGATATCGTAAATCGAGAGAAAAACGCGCGAACGTCAGTTGGCTCGGAAGCGTTGTTATTTTTTTCGATATCTTTTGACTCTGTCACAATAAAACAACATTTTATGAAAAGATTCATCAAGTACCGAGTGATGATTGCGCGAGAAGAGCAGCAGCTTTGGAACGAAAGACGATAGTCCATTATTTTTCGTAGTTTTACGTTTTGAAAAAAAAGTAACAACGTTTTCAAGCTCTCCGACTGTAGTGCAGTTCGTTGGGAGAATTTCATCATCCGAGCTTCGAAAGAATTACATTCGCGAGCATGCTGCATGGAAATTCAATAACTCACAGAACCGTCGGAAAAAAAGACATTTTTTTCCGTCATCTCTCTCTCTCCCTCTCACACTGTCTTTCATTTGAATCCAAAATTGTTTGCCCCCCCTTTCTACTTTACTCTCCAAAAAGCTTCGTTGTGTATTTAGCGCTTGGAGCAATGAATGAATACACAAACGCAGAAACAAAAAAAAAACACCGGTGTGGCACCGGTGGTGGCTAACCAAACCGTACCCCGTTTGCTTTTGTGACTTGCAGTACGCGCACGACAATAAGCTCGAAAACAACATTTATCAGATGATTAACCGATATTCTTAGTGGTGTTGGGGAGGAAGGATCGACGATTACCCGAACGGCGTCTCGACAGCGAAGAAGATCACGTCGCTTGAACCCCATCGTTCAGTGAAAAAAAAAAAAACAAAGGGAAATTAAAAATGATATGAATGAAAAGCGAAAATTGAACGTTCGTCGAGCGATCAGCATCGAGGAATACGCGAGGATCGATATTATCAATTCCCTCGACAAGGGTGTCAATCAAAAATTGTTACTTTGTGTTAACACGCGATTACACACATATATATATTATATATAGACATATATATATATAAACACATATATATACACCGCCGTCCAAAAGTTTCCAGAAACGTACATCACCGAGGCGGAAACAACCTCCGTTTGACACGAATTGTCCAAAATACACTCACACCGCTTCAACACAGTTAACACAGAATTCTCCGCAAGTGGCTCACGGAAGAAAAGACGGTTTTTTTTTCATGAGGAAAAACGTTAATTTTAGAGCGACTTTTTTTAGCCCTAATCGCGAGGTACCGTTTGCCGGTGAATCAATCGTTTTATTTTTTCGGGAACTTTTGCACGGCAGTGTGCAAACACGAAAAACACACCGTTCGACGAATGCAAATAATTTGATCGTCGATCATCGGCGGTTTGAGGTAGCTGAAACAGACGTAAATACGCACGAGAGCTAATAACGTTAAAATAAAAAACAAAAAGAATCAGCTGATTTGGCTGTTTTGAACGATCGTCGAGATCACTAGAGCGGACAAATATCTCTCGCGTGTTTCTCAGTCTCCGTGGATGCTTCTCCAGTCCCAAGACCAATTCCCGACTGTTCTCTCTCGAGGGGGAGACAGAGGGGAAACATCGTTTATACGACCATTCGGGCCAACGAAACGGAGCACAAGTTTTACTCGTTTTACACGAAAAACAAAAAAACACATATTGTAACACCGACCATGTAATTTTTCATTACCGCGTTAGAGCGGTCGTTAGGATCGTAGTTAGATTGTACATGATTTTTTTTCGTAAACTGCAATATCGAATAAGTTGCCTCTCGAGCGAGTCGAAGACGCACGAGATGAAATTTTTCACGAAACTTTTCGTCGAGCTGGGAATATTTTTCTTCGAACGCTTCACGTTCCTCCAGTTTGACTTGATTATTTCGCTTCTTTCTCGCTTTCAGAGAGGTCGAACGCGACGGACAAATCTGAAAGTAGCTTTTTCACACTGAATCATTGATTCTCCAATGAAATTTCGGAATTAGTCTTCCTGACGCAACTTCCCTGTAGATTGTTTATAGCACGTAGATTATATGTGAAACTGTGGATTTAAGATACATTTATGTATTATACTCTGTCGAGAAATAACAGGGAAGAGATTGTAATCGCAAGAGGCGGCGATATCACGCGGATATTTCGGCATTCGTTGCCGATCTCGAAATGAAATTTGAAAAGTATAGCTAGATTGATTATCTGTAATATTGTTAATTTGTGCAAATAATTAAGATACGATACGACACGATCGAGTTTACGATTCAATGTCGAGGCTCGTCGTATTATATATATTTTTCGTTTTTCGTCGTTTTTTCACGCAATTTATTTTTAACGAAACGTTTATATGTAATCCGCCTCGGCCGCCGGAAAACGTTTGTTAATACGATCATGTTTGTTTAACACCGATTTCAGCAATCACGACTTAATTTAGACAGTATTTTAGCGAATCATCGTACAATTGATATTTAGATAAAGAAACACGAATGTGTCATATTTCTGTGGCTTAATAATAACGCGCAGAAAATAAAAAAACATTTTATAATCGATAGAGGCCAATGTCCCGATGTATTGGTACTCGATAAATGCAAAGTAACTACACTGATGCGTGTCCTAACGTGAGCAAGATCCATGTGTACTCGCTGGATCGACGCATACGATAAAATATGAAAAAAGAAGAAAAAAAAACGATACGACGAAGAATAATGTCGCAAGGATATTACAGAATATATGTTGAAACGGAATAAATTGCAAGTTCTAACGTGCTCCGTATATTCTCTGTTAACATTTTGTCAATTTTAATAATAAAAAAATATCTCACATACGCAAAAATCCACGAGTGGAATATTCAATGTTTACAAACGACCGAGTTATCGCAACGAGACGGGAGGATTATCAAATTTCCTTTATTTTATGTACAATTTCATCGTCGACTACGTAAAAAAGAATTCACAATGGAAATGATCATCTTATCAAAAAATATATGATATAAGTCGAAAATGCTACCCAGTGGCTGGCGAAACCGAGCTGCGACCATTTTTCAATCGTGTGCTCGTAGCTGTATCCGGTCTCCTGAATCTCGGACGTATCGAACATGAGGCCGAGATAAGCCAGATGAAACACGGTCAGCAAGGAAAAGAAGAGATTCGTCGCGTTCACCCACCAGCAGTTTGTCGATTTTTTACCGTGCGGGCATTTTTCGTCCGGACATTTTTTCGCAGCGACGCAAGCGTCGAAGGTTTCCGCGAGAACGTTGCGCAATTGATACTCTATGTACGTGTAAAACCCGAGGCTCAGGAGTACCGCGGCCAATTGAAAATTCAAACCGTGAAGAAGTGAACTCGCGATATACGTGAGGACGACTGCGCTGAACGTTCCAAGGCGTCTTCTGGACGGCCGGAAGATATCTGTCAAAGTTATTTCGCGCGATGGATTTTCGATTTTTTCGTCTTTTTTCGCCGTCAAAGTTATTTCGCGCGATAGATTTTCGATTTTTTCGTCTTTTTTCGTCTTTTTTCGCCGCGATATACGCGATATACGTACAAGTTTTCATGGAAATCGTCAAAGTAACTCGTGTACTCACACAATTTCAGCCAAGTGTGCATTGGAATGTTCCACGATACGACGACCTGGACGAGCGAACGCGGCAATTCGATCTCCAGAGGTTTCGCTATCGTTATCTGAGACATCGGATATCCTCCGAGAACGAGAATCGACGATGTCGCGTGTGCTATGAAATAATGAGAGCATCGAAATGCCAGAGCGTCTCTGTACGCGAGGAACCATCTGAAAGGGAAAACCTTGCGTTTCAGTCATTTTTGTCAACCCGTCGATTTACGAAGAATCATTTTGGCGAAAATTTCGAAAAATCAGCAACTTTGATTTCGCAATAATGTGTAAAACTCAAATACGCGAAGTTGCGCAATTTCACCAACTTTCCGGCGCGATCGCTGAGTATCCATTGTGCCCAACAATTCGAGATGCTCAGAAAGAGCATGGATAACAGGAAATATTTGACGCCCGCGAGTATCCACCGGAAATCCTGCGAATTGCGTGCGAATAGTATTCCTTTGGAAGTATGGCATTTTAAAAAGACGTTTGGGGACGCATACCCATTGTTTTTTCAAACTATGCAAAGATGAGTAATCCTTGAAGGAAATCCATGGGCCGAAGAGCGAAGTCGCAGCTCCGAGAACGTATCCAAAGTACTCCAAAATGCCGGGCGTCGCGTTGGACGTCCTCTCGTCCATCGCCAGACTCACCGTTCTCATCGAAGCGACCATAACGACGCTGCGCACTTTGTGCCAGTCGGCCGGATGCATGGACCATTCGCTGCCGATGCAAAACGGTACTCTCAGAGTTTTTGAAAAGTTTGAAATTTCGAAAATGTGGACAAAAACGTCTTACCAGTACAAAATTAGAAAAAAACTTGGAAGGAAAGCGTTCAAGCCGCTTCTGTAGGCTTTCGGCAGATACAAAAAGGTGTACGACGCCGGTATCAGATATAATAATAAATAAAAGCACTCGTAGACGTAACGCTGCACGACCCAGAGGCCGATGACGACAGAGACGCCATGGAATACTCGGGGTGTGCTGTATCCTGAATTTCAATTGACTTTGATTACCCTTTTTCATTCTCCCAGCAATAATCGCTTTTAATTCAATGAAGGGATTAAAGATACTTACGATTTTGCGCAAGAAGCCTGAACAATAAGGATGAGAGTACAAGTGGGAATAAGTACTTGAAGGTATCGATGATACTCGGAACGAGACAATAATCATAAATTTGCGTGAAATTTTCACCGGGGACATCCTCGTAATACTCGTCGTCGTCGTCGTATTCGTTTAGCCGATTATGATCGCAATCGTCGCAGTCGTCCCCGTCGTCGTACATGAAAAAAGGATCCGACGCCGGTTCATCCATGGCGTTTTGAATTTTTTCAAAATGTATATGTATATACGAATTTAGCACCGACGCATTTCACGAACACATCTGTTCACATTCTTTCATTCTTGCTTTTCCCGATACGGAAATACACTTAATCCTCGTAAACATATTTAATCGCGTAAACACATATTTTCCGTTTGTTTTTAATAATATTGTAGAGTTTGGCGGCAGCAGACGCTTTCGGGAAGCGCTTCGAACGCTGTATGATACACCTGCGTGAAGTTGGCTGGACACTTGATTTTTATTTTACCTCGGCATATTTATTAGTCTGTTTGTGACTCTGTTGTGGATTATAAAATAATCTTATACAACATTGGCTACGATTTACACTTTTTTCGAAAACTCAAATATAACGTATATGTTTAATGTTTTCGAAGGTGTTTTGCATCTCTCGAGACGCACCGAGCGGTTCCGGCTAGCATTTGTTTGCTGTACACTCGCCAGACAGCGGTAGTGTCGAAATCCCAAACGAACGAAGTTTTGTCAGATGTTGACCTTAAATAATAAATTAAATACATAGTACATACAGACATAAGCCCCAAAATAGGCTAAGATCATATAATTTTATACAATGTATAATACATTTTTATATGCAAACGTATAAAAATACGATCTATGACCGATATATGAACATCATTCAAATCGTCGGTTTCGCAGACTTTCGACACCACTGACACCTAACGGCTATACAATAAACAGACGCTAGCCGGAAGTGACGTCATTTTCGGTTAAATGGTATTTCGGTTCTTTGACACCTACCCCACCGAGCGCTTGGATCGTTTTTCGGTACCACGTGTCGGTAAATGATCGATGGACGAAGATACAGGAAATTTTTTTATATTTTTGCCGCATCGGTATTGCAGAATGATGGCGCGCCGCCGCGCGAAATGAAAAATATATATATATGTGCAAAAACATTATTGTTGTCAATGAATCCGCGAGTAACAGCTTTGGCAAGTGTCAGTGAGGAGCTTGTTTTTGTATTGTTATTATTACCATTATTAGCATAACGAGTATGTCGTTTTATATCCGCGCGTTCTATAAACAAAGAATAGAAAAAGTGTGACTCTGGACAGCTGATCAAAACATAAACACGCATCAAGTATGAAGATTTCTTCGTGTGTTTGTGATTATTTTCTTTATATTTTTTTGACCACGTGTACGTCGAGTGTCATCGCCCTTTCTCGGTGTACGTGATTGCGTCCTCTTACATCTTAGCCGTTATAAATACGCATATGTATATTTCGCAAACTATACAAGTGCAGCAGACGTTTCATGATGCTCTCGATGCTCATAGGTTATAACTTATTTATCGCTTTATCAGAACGCGATTGCCTCGCGAGTGTTGCATGTACTTTATACAAATGCTCAATTCGATGATAATATCGTCGAATCGAAAACATCACCGAGTCTCGCGAATACGAAAAAACGTCGACGTTCGATGAACGATATAACGTACTTTAGAGTTTAAAATTCGACGGGATTCAAACTATAACGACAAATATAATGGACTTTATGTAGACATACACAGTTTAGAAAAATTTGAAAAGCTTTTTTCCAAACATCCAGCATGGACAGTCCCGAGAACGAGGTAACGATTGTTCATTTTTTCGAATCTCACCTCTCGTTCAGTAAAAATTCGATCTCTCCGAATGTGAAAATGGGAAGATGACTTTTTTTCTTCCTCTCAAGGAAAAGCTGGTTCTCGAAGCGGCGAGCGTTTTTCTTTTGATGAAAGAGGGTTTTCCAATATCGCGCAATGTCAGAGCCCAGTGGATATTGGAAAATCTGGAGACCATCATTTCCATTAGGTGTCCGAATTTGGAAAACGAGGAAACGCCGGAGCTAGAAATCGTCTCCGTTCTGCCGAGAAATCCGCCGTCCCCTTGGACGGTAGAAACAAGCTATTTGTACGAGTACAAGGTGACAAAATCGACGGCTGTGATTTTTCTTGCTCACAAATACAGAATCGTGCTCTGTCTGGACCTCAGTCCCTCGTTGGGTACAGTGGTAAGATCAGTTTTCTGCAACGCCGATCTCTTTGTCGTTTTTTTTTTTTTTAGTCGTTACAACAATAATTACGGCGATGACTCGAAAACAATGGTAGAAACATTGAATTACCGATAGCCATACGAATTATAAATATCGACTATTATTGAAAAAAAAATTCCAAGTTTTGGCGAAAAAAAGTCTGCGTCCACGTGTTTTGTATCGATTAACCAATCGCAGGATATTCAGCACGGGGAGATTGTGATAGACGAAGTTTACTTGGCGACAAAACGTTTTTTAGAGAATATAACCAAGCCGGTGAGTAGTGCGAAAAAAGATTATTCGAATCCCTCCGTATCCCGGATTCCTCCGGAAAACTATGGGAATACTGATTTTCCCGAACAGTTTACAGTTCCAGGCAGCAGAAATCGCCCGATGAGGCCGGAAATTTACGTGACTGTGATTGTCCATACGCCATTTTTCACGAATCCCGCGCAGCAGGTGCTCGTTCAAGGTTGGCTGGTGAACGAGGATAACGTCTCTTATCTTTTGCAATTCATCGAAAAACAGTTGAATCTTCTGGAAACGAAGATCGCGTTCGTAACCGGAATGGCTAATCAGCAGCTGGAGGTAATGAGAGCCGAGAACGATCAGCTTGTCGGAGGGCTCTTTGAAGAAACCGGCAGTAACTTGGGAATAAATGCTAATGCTTCCATGATAAACGTAACTATGGTCTCGCCCGAAGCGAGTTTTATCAATATGTTACGATACGGAATGCTCGCGTTAACTCTTTTACCCGAACACAGTTGCGCTCGTGAGTTTAAATCTTTGCTCCTCTCTCTCTCTCTCTCTCTCTCTCGCTCAGTCTCTCTGATGCTCTTTCTCCGGGGATCTCGCTCAACGTTCCTTTTGTTACAGATTTAATGGTAATTTCCGACGGTATCGTCGGTGTACCGGATATTCACGTTCTCGATTCGATCGTTCAACAATTACGAGCCACTACCGTCGCTTGCAGTTTCATACACGTCGGCAGCGATTATCATCCGCATTGCGCCAACAGCCTTGTACCGTATCAAGATTTGTTGCGTTTTATAGCTACCGCGACCCTCGGCACTTACATGCCCTTTGTTCCGCGAGATGTGAGTCTTTATGAATTTTCGAATCGGTTTTTTATTTTCGTTTTTTTCGCCAAACAAACGACATTCCGTTCTTGCAACGAGTGATCCAGTTACTTCCGTTAGGATGAACGATCGGTTGTGAAAATCGTCGACGAGACTATCGATTCGTTGATTTTTGCAGACACCCGCGTTCGGTGGCGAGATGAACATGTATCATCGCAGTTTTCTCTGCTGGCAACTTTATCGAAATGAGAATTGCGAGTCTTCGGTCGCGCCGAGCATCTGGCGTACCGGAAATTCGCTCTTTTACGGTCACCAACGACCGCAACTGTTGCGAAAAAAGCAGATCGACGACAAGGTCACTTGTACGTTGAGCAGTCTGCTCTGTTGTAGATTGCGCGACGGATATCTCATCAAGAGGGTCGCCATAAGGGACGGCTTGATAGAAATTTGTTTTATTCTACCCTGGAAGAGTCACGTTTATCTCGAATATCTCGTTTCGACCACGTGGCCTTCGAAACCACTCGCTTCGTTGAACACGATACAGTACTCCATCACGATCGAAGGTCGGTTGAATTTTCATTTTTTCCTCGTCCGTCGGAGATCGAGTACGAGGATAACGAAATTGATGAGAAATTTCATTAATCTCACGATTGATCCGTGTGTCACGCAGCTCCTTACGAATTCCTCCACGACATCACGTGTCTATCGAAGAAACCGCTAAAATCGCAGTATCGTCAGAGCGTTGTTTCGCGATTCTGGTCGACCCTCACCGCCCTCACGGAGAGCGACAACATGCTCGCTCATTTCAGTTGGTTTCCAGAGCTGGGTTGGACCTGGTACAACGTTCCTGACACCATCAGAAGTGGAATGCCGGTTTTCTACCTTCCCTCTTATCCATCCTCCGGAAGCACCATTCAATTGAGGTAATTCGTCCCGATTTCCCCAAAAATTGCGTCAAAACTTTTCCGCCCTCTCTTTCCCGCTCCGCTCTACAAACTACTCGGCACGCGTTGAATGTTACAGCGAAGCAGCTTGTCCGCAATTCGGCAAAATTTGGCAACCGGTCGTCTCCCTCGAGCCTCAGCAATGGGCGAGATGGATGCATTCGCAGAAGATAACGCTGATATTGTCGCACGACCGGCCTTTACCCAAGTATCTCCATCAGGCTAATCAGAGCGGACGATTCCAATGCGTGCAGTGTCGTCAAGCGGCGGCGGTCTTGTACGCCATGTTGAAAAATTGGTCGACCTTCGTTCTCGTTGAGAATCACACTTACGTTCAGTTTATTTATCGCGAGAGCGAAAAACCGCCCGTGTCGTTTTCGGTCATACGAATCAACTGCAAAGCCCTCTGCGTCGTGTTGAACGTTGCGTTCTCGGGTGGTACCGAGGGTGTCGTTCGTCACAACGTTGTCGTTGATTTGCTCGAGAGACTGTCGAAGCTCACTCTGCCGAATCGCCCTACCGAACAAAATGAACTGCCATGCTGCGCGATTATTCACAAAGCTCTCGAGAGAATTCTCATCAGGTACGAACGCGTGCCGATCGATCTCAACACCGTCATATTCCCGGACGGCACTCAGCCCGTACCTGTGCGAGGTGCTCAGATTCCCGGTGGTATACTGACCACCACGCTGTCGAGATATCTCTATCACAGTCGATGGCTGTGGAACGTCAAGAAACCGATCGTTCAGACCATTCCCGGGATCGTCTTACCTCGCCTCACTACGGCTGCCATCGCGAGGATCCTCTCGACCATCACCAAGCAAGTACATCCCCGTTAACGCCCTTAGCGACAATGAGACTCTTGCGCCATCTTGCGCCACTTTTGCCTCGGAAAAACCATAATACCGGAAAACCGATGATCATGGCCGATTTTTGAACTTCAAAATGGCGGATCTCCTTGTCACGTGATGACTCGGAAGGCATATCGATTTTCACGAAAATGGCTACTTTTTGGTTTTCAAGGTCGATTCGAGTCTGATCCGACTTTGGATTTTTGATATTAAAAATGGCGGATGTCTCTCACTTTGGATTTGAATTCAGAATTTCGCCAGTTGTGTTTGAATACAAAAGTGGCGCGAAATCGAGGGGCTAACGGCGCGATTTAACATTAATTATTCAACGTACGAATTGCAGAATGCGGCTCGCCGAAGGTTTCAGCTTTGCTTACTCGTCCGCTGGGATAATAAACATGGTCATGGAGATACAGATGCAAGGTTCCACCGACGGTTTTTCTCATTCCTGTACCATCCAGTACGTTATATTTCCTCCTCACGTTATCACGAATCCGACTCTGGATCGCGACAGCGATTCGGACGACGATACCGACGAAGGTGAGACATTGCTTAAGAAAACAACAAAAAATTATCTCAACCGCGCGTTTCGTTGCTCAACGACGAAAATTCAATGTCGCTTATCGATACTACAGCGAGGAAGGATCGAGAAAAAGATGTCATTAATTTCGCAATACCGTCAGAAAAACTACGCTATAACGTGATAACGTTTTCAAACGAACGATCCTCTTCGTCCAACGAGCTTTCGAGATCGCGTCGACCGTTGGAAGGAAAAAAAACATTCCCCAAATTGTCCCGTTGGAATGACAAAAATTGCAGCGAAATCGCTGAAAGATACACAATACGGAGGGACTGACGATTTCGCAATTTCGAAATTTTGCCAAAAAATTTGTTCGTAGAGTGAATAAATTTTCAAAATTTCGAAATTCTCAAATCGTCAGTCCCTCCGGGCTATATCACTGAATACTCACAACAAATTTCAAACCGATCCGATTTATAGATTTTGCCGGAGAATTTTTCTAAGCTTCGATTTACGGATGTAACACATCGCCGTAAAGTGCATTTGCGATTTTCGAATTGATTTTGCGATTGTCGCTTTAGGATCGGCAGACGGCGAGGCCGGAAACGAGGAGAGCGAGGGCGCAGGCGATTTTCAAATCGTCACCGAAGTTTGGATCGAACCCCAATGCGGTCAGGCTAAATTGCCGATTCAACCGACCGCATCTTACATGCACACACTCGCCTATCATCAATTGCCAGACGCAGTGAGTTTTATCGACTTTCGGGTTACATTGAAAAAAAAAAAAAAAAGTACGAATCGTTCTCTCGTTATTAAGGTAGTTCTATCGTTAGATTCAAATCGAGAAATTGTTTTGCAGTTTTTCTCACATACAAAATGGTTCGCGGGCTTCAGTTAAATAAGAAAAGTTGTTGCAAATCGACTAAAGAACAGCATACTCCAAATTCACGGTCATCCCAGGTGATATGTGCTTGCTCTATAATTACAAAAATTGCGAAAAAAATTTTCTCAAGACTTTTTTGGAAAACTCAAGAAATCTTCTTTGATGTTGCATAAAAATGTATGCAAAGTTTTAGAAGGCTTCACCACGTAGAAGCCAAGATATTCATTGATGAAAATGCAACTTTTAACACGCGCTCTTACGAGAGACTACCGAAAATTGTGATTTTTACCAATAAATATCTCAACTTCCACGTGGTAAAACCTACCAAAATTTATTACACACGTATATGTGACATCAAAGAATACGTATTCAAATTTTCAACAAAATCTTAAGAAAACGATAGAACTACCTTAACGATCTAAAACATCGGATTTCGAAAGTATCTTGTTGCATCCATCGTCGATATGTCGCTCTTATTCCGCGTGATTAATCAATCAACGACGAAAGTTCGACGTTCACACTTGCGAGCGGCTCGAGTCGATAAGATTTTCTGCGTATTCTCAAAAACTCAGGTACCTCGACGACTGATAACGTATCTAGGATCAATACTTGCACAGGCACATACACGCTGCGTTCTATGAACCCGTACGTTTTATCTGTCGCCAGAAAAAAAAAACCGAAAAAATCGACATTGTGATTTACGAAAAATCGTATCTCACCGAAATAACATGGTTCTTCTCTCGTTCCTTCCATTCTCGAGTAAGATGGCTATTTCGCGAAAGAACTTTGACCGCTCCGATTTTCCAGCGAAAAATTCATCAATCGCGTAGCCGACTCATCCGTCGCATCTGAAAAATTCTCGTCAACGACGTTGCCGCCAAATTGTCACAAAATGTCGAAGAAAAATCGCTCGACGTCTCGCTGAAATTGAAAAAACGAAAAAATTCCCCCGAACCACGGAGATTTTCCAGTTTTTCTGCGATGACGCAAAGAAAATCGAAACATGTGTTTTTTTTACTACTCGAAACACCTCGCGTTTCACCTGCGTATCTCGACGAGTTATTCACCCGGTGTTTCTCATCGGTCGTAAAAAAAATAAAGACCCAGAGTCTTCGTGAATACCATTTTTATCCAGCAAAACGAAAAAAAACGACGTTCTTTTTCGTCTTTTTGTTCCTTCAATCTTCTCTCCTCTGGTTGCCATACAACGCTTATCGCAAGCGGGCACTGATATACAATTTTTTCCCGTAATCAGTCAACATAAAAAGGTATATCCCTCGTATGAGAATAGGCTGCGAGCTCTTTTCTGAAGTGGTTTATTTTGTCGAGGCTCTCGGAGGCTCCTATCCTCTATCTCACTTGGCAAACATTGGTCAGAGATTACCGAGAAAAAGATTGTGTCGTGTTCTCCTCTCCTCTCTCTCTCTCTGTCTCTCGTTTTTCCTCCTGTCGCGATAAAATTTGACAATTCGTTTGGAAATCCATCAAAAACGATTTCTTTTTCTCAAATCCACCACGACATTTATTTTTCACCGTTGCGTACGAGCTTCGCGATCGTCGCGATTTTCGACGTCGAAAAATGTCGTTTCAATGTCACGCACGAATGCCGGGGCTCAAATTTTCAATATCATTCAAGTTACGTAGATCGCCGGAGACGAGAGACGCGTCTGCTCGCGGGTTCTAACGAACCGAGCGCTTTGAAACGGAGAGAACAAAATTATTGCGTAATCTGCCTTTTTAACGTTATCTCGAATATTTTTGTACGGGTGTCGATCGACACGGCGATATCACGTTTTTTTTTCTCTCTCCGTCTCTTTTTCGCGTTGTCGTTACCGATCCGTAAAACACCGTCACAGTATTCTCCACGAGCACCCGGAATAAAGATAGTTGTAGATTTAGCTCGATGGGATCCAACAGCTTCTTCTTGGTTTCGCGTAATTCTCGGGTCTCGGATAAATATTAGTCTCGTATCGCAGAGCAGGTGGAAATAAAAGAAAAAAAAAAGAGGTATTCGATCGTGCGACGGGAAGAAAAGAGATTATCGATAAGAAGCTTCACGGATCAACCGATTTACCCGTCAGCGTCGTCAATTTTACAAATAAAGTCGAATCTCTTCTTCGATTTTTCGTATCTTCGAATTTGCAACGTGGCTGGGAATCTTGTTTTCTGTTTTTTCGCGCGACAACCTTGCGCGTGTCAAGTGCTTTTCAATAATGTAATAACCGAAATACGATCGCGTCAGAAATCGCTGTTGATTGTAGGTCGGCCGTGAGAGTATACACGTTTATCACGAACGTATACGTGGTTATCGTTATCAGGGTGGGGCTCGGATATCGATGAGGGACCTAGGACGGGGTTTTCCTATCAGTCACACTCGTCTCAGGTATATATAGGGCCCAGCGTGTCTCTTGGGCCTGTTAGTGCATCCGATTGCCTTTTTTACGCGAGACCGAAATCACACAGGGTTCACCAGTTTCACATCACGTTTCGTGACGATAGCACCTCCCTCCGGTTCGGTTTTCCCGGGTTTTCTCTCGATTCGAAACACGCGAGAAACGGAAGCTGATTTACAATGAGATTCGTCGATCGAGTGGACACAGCGGAGGCTGTTTTTCTCGTTTTTTATTTCCTGCAAAAAGATAGTGACTGGAAATAATTTTGAAAAAACGCACGCCACAGTTTCATTGATTTCCCGTCAGATTTCTCTCATCCTCCAATTCGGCATTCGAGCCGAAGATCATACAGTGACGAGACGAAATGATCTCGTTGAATCGAGCTTTCCGGTTCTCTTCGGTAGCGAGGAACAACGAAAATTTTCGTTTTCCTCAACAAAGTTTCGAGAATTTGCGTTTCGGTAGTTTTTCACTCGGAATGTGCGCACTTTTTTCGCGATAATTCAGACAGTTTTTGGTGTCAAGTGCTCGCGGGTACATTCGACCTTGTACCGTTTTCGTGCGGGGATAAGAATTCGCCGCCGATTTTTCGACTCGTTCGTTGAACGACCGTTCGACCTCGAGCCGGAAGTGAAGATTTAGGCAGTGAGTTAGCCTCGCACTTGGGTAATTGTCAGATCTAACTCTTCCAGCTCGAGGTGGTCCGGTAAATCGTCGTTGTCTTCCTCTGTCCTCTGATCTTCTTGATCCACATTTTCTGCCTCCAAACTGGAAATGTACGAAGTATCAAGAGGGACGATGAAAGGAATTGAAAAAAAAGCTCCTTCCAATGAAGGTGTCATGGTTCAAGTGGAGAAGTGGTCTCTACGCTTCGTATTAAAGTGAGATTCAACTCCTCCAACTTATTCCTGACGCCTCAACAACTGCGACTTTCGTTCCACGAGAATTCGCGCTGAGATGCCCATTTTTTCAAAAATTCCAACAACCATACCGCAACACCGTAATGTTAAAGACACGAACAATGTATCTCGCTGATGTAATCGACGTTGGATGCGACAATCATGTACGACGATAATTTAGCTGTACGTGTGAGAGGCAGGAAAAAAAAATGTATCGAAATCCATAAAAGCGATTTATTTACTCATTTCCGTCGTTATCTATCGAGATAATGAAGAACCTACCTTGAAAAATCATGTATGTGTGCTTAGTGATAACGCTCGTGCATTTACCAGTAACGTCTAATATCGACATTGAATTTATAAATTTGGGAAAGAAATACTAATGAAAACTCTCGTTGTTCGTCGAATCCTGAATTATCGTTTTTCTCTCTCTCTCTTTTTTTTTATTCACACGCAGATATCATTGGTCGACGAGGAATGCATCAATGCCCTTCTGACTCTCGAGCATCTGAGTCTGCTGAGTCAGATAGAGCCGAGCGAGAATAATTGCGAAAACAATAGCGGATTTCAGTATCAAGGCTCGCAATATGGTCAGACAAACGGTTGGCTATCGAATACGAGATTATCGAGACAAACGACGATCGCCGAGGGTCTACTCGACACTTTACCCATCACGGATCAAAGAATTCATCCGATGTTTTTTAATTTCGATACTCTCAGCATTTTGCCGAAATGCCATCAAGCTGAGCTCCTCTACTCCATGTTCGCCGATGGTTAGATCTCCTCGCGATTACATCCTCGCTTTTAATTCGTTCTTCGAGTTAATTGATTTTCCCTCGTTAGGGCCAAATTATACGGACGAGGAGAGGGACGACGCCAATAGCATTCTCATGGATATTTTTCTCACCCACATGAAGCGCCTGCACAGCAAAGAGCTGCTGCTCAACGACAGAGAATCGCAGAAATTCACGGAGATGCTGCTGTCGAGACCTCGAGATGACGGACCTTCTCTGCCCTTTTCTCCCTTCATCGGTACATTCCCATTTTCTATGACTCGAAAAAAAAAAAACTCGAAATTTCGTCGTTCGTACCATCCGTAGAGCAACGATTTTGAAAATTTCGAGTTTGAAGCATCTCCTCCATTTCTAGCTTCTTTTACACTCTAATAACGCTTGATCGCCGAGTATCGATAATTGTAGAGTGAAATTCGCCCGGAAATCTCGCAAAAACGTCGAAAAATCTCGTAAACATTTGGAATTGATCAAAGAGTATTCTCGCGCCCGTCGTTCAATGACGTTTCGTTTTTTGTAGACGAAAAAACGCGAGATCACGTGCGTTGGAGATGCTTCATAAAGGGTGTCAGCGTGACGCACATGATAATAACGATGATACCGGCTTCGGACAAGGACGTAAAGTCGATGATGTCGACTTGCGAGAACGATGAGGACGTCACCCCGGAGAAGACGAATTATTTGATCGAGGCTCTAACTCCGATAGGAGAAACGACGGAAGAGCGGCGAAACGATGTTTTTTCGCCGCCGGTGAGTCCGAGAAAATTGAAAACCCCCAACGATTTCGAGCAGAATCTCTCGAGTCTCGCTACGACGGCCGAGAGCACGCCAAAGTTCGACGGACGTCGTGAGGTCATCGCGAGCGGGGCGAGTCCCCGCTTGATACTTCCGGTATACGTATACGACTGTTCGCTCCCGTTGCTCATCGAAGTTTTGGTCAACAAGGCTCAATCTTCGAGAATCAAGGACACTTACGAGGATCATACGTTTACACTCGGCGAGCAAGTCCGCGAGGAGTACATCAGTCTTAAAACGGAAAATAACGCGAAACCGACGTCCCCCGAACCGAAGAGCGAGGACTCTGACAATTTGTCGAACGGTAAATGCTGAAATATTCACGTAGATTCGTTCGAGAGAGAAAAAAACGAGATCGTCGGTGAATTTCCTTGTGATTTTCAGATCAACGAAGTCTCATGGAACATTGCAAGTTATTGAGCCTGGCGCATTGTCACTGTTACGTCGTGGCCGTGTACAAATCGCTCGCGCTGCAGTTGCCTCTCTCGTACGAGGATATGGAGGCCGCCGTTGAACAGTGCGAGGAAGCTCTCATAGAGATCAACATAACGGATTATTTGCGTACAGTTTGCAAACACCTTGGAGATTCTCCGAGCGACGAATGGAGCGCGAATCTCGTTAATTCAATGTGCATCGACGCTCAGCCCCTTCACAATCTGATAAAGGACAAATTTCGAAGAATCATAACCGTGGCTTTCGAGCCTGTGCCGGCTCATCCGGAGTTTTACTACTGCTCACCGTCGCACAATTCGGAGAGAATGGTCAGTGAAGCACGAGTTTCATTAATAAACATTTGCGGACGTAAAAAAGAGCTTTCCTTCGCGAAAAACTTGAAACATTGCATTTTTTTTTTAGATACACTGATAATATCATACATTTTTCATTAAAAGAGCGTTATAAACATGGCACGAAAAGAAGGCAAGCAAAAAATCTCGATATTTTCGCGAAGCTCGATATTTGTTTAACGCGAATGAGGATTATTGCAGGAAGGTACGCAGATGGAATACCAGAGATCCGACAGCGAGGACGATCTCGAAGGATTTACGTTTCATTCGGAGACCATCGATTGGAAGATGGAAAACTCATCGAGCAAAGCGAACCAAGTGACGAATGCCACGTGGCCCGTCACGAACGTACCGCACGATGATCCAAAGCGGCCGTGTTACGACTCGACCGAGTCGTTGATAAGTGATTTGCGGGAGGACACGATCAGGACGAAGGAACAGCCGCTTTTCCTGCAATTGAGCTGCTCCGTGCACGTCAGATCGACTCTGTCGAGCATTCCCGTCAAATTGCTACCCACGTGTCTGACGGAAATTCGTCAATGTCTCGATGATTATCTCCAGTGTAATTCCGAGGATCTCAAGATCACTCTCGACATAATATGCTTGAATTTGCCGAAGGAAGTATTGGAGATAAACGCGGAGCGTGCGGGCAGCGCCTCGAGGACGACCTCTCGTCACAGCGCTTCGTCAGCCGGGAGTACGCGAACCGACAGCGAAAACAGTCCTGGAAACGACACGCAAGTTTCCGAGACGGAACCCGGACGGGAGAAGATCGATCACCTGCCGTTGCATCAACATCACGCGATAACGAATTTAACGTCCGAGATCGAGTGGCTCCTCAAGGACGAAAGAGCGACCGCTCTTCTCGACGAATCACCGCCCACCGAGGAAACACTGAAATTCGTTGCTCAACACGTTACCGAGTCGAACGATCGTCCGAGCTGCCACAGGGACATTGTGCCGCTGCAATTTGTCTTCTCCTCGAAAAACAGTTCGCCAAAGTTCTACGAGGAACTCAAGAATTTACAGATCGATCGTTACTCCATTCGAGAGGCGGAAACGTTTTTTTACCTCGTCAAAAATCCAGCACCGATCGAGGCGGATCTTCGCGAGGAGTCCGGCGATGTCGCCAAGATTGAAACTGACGAACGATCGATGAGGGAGGACAAATGTTAGTCGGCGAGAGTATTTCGTTTGTTTTGATTTTTTTATGCAATTTCGTGAAATAAGAAAATGAACATTTTAGGTCTTCGTTTTTTTTTTTTTTTTTCGGCAGCTGGAATATTCGCGGACACGGATGATCCGGCGAGTACGTCCCACGATGCCAACAGTCGTACGAGCAAGCAGGATTCCGGCGATCCGCCGGGCTGCAATTCGGAAATTTCGAGCATCGGAGACGGCCGTCCTGGGACCGATGACGGATACGAGGGCGACAGCAGTAATTCCGAGGACGATTGCAATTGGCTCGTTGACCTTGACGAGCGTAGAAATCTACTGCCGAATTTCTGGCTCATTTTGCAAGTCGAAAACAATCACGTCGACATTTACTTCCATTGCAGGTTCGTCCTCGATCGAAAACAACCGATTTTTATCGATCCGAGCCTCCAAGAACCCACTTGTTTTCCAATCACGAAAAGCACTGATTCGATCCATTTATCCGCGATAGTCCGCGATTTCGATATAATCGGAAAGTGCCGGTGGAATTCTGAACATTTTCAAAAACACAAAACGGCATTTTTTTATTTTCCAAACATTCGCAGTCGCAAATTTGCGCGTATTTACCCAAATTGGCTGTGGGTATTCTTGGAGGGTCGACGATCGCACCCGTCACCGCGTAAATTTGTCAAAGGTCGAACAAAATCCTCAGATTTTTGGAATTCGTTTCGTCCGAGGTGGATCGTTATCGTCAGGTGCAAAAAATGGTGGTCGCCCAAATAACGGCCATATGTCGTCGGGTGAATCAGTACTTGTTGCTCGAGAGTCTCAACGACACGAGAAATTGCGACGCCCTTTTGGAGGCCGAAACGGGCGAGGATAATTCGTGGCGCGGCGAATCGAGCACCGACTCCGCTTGTTTCATGCCGAACAGCGAAAACGCATCGAGCATGACGCCAGGAATGTTCCGCTGTCCCGCCGTCTGGGAAGTAACGTTCTATCTCCATCCGCATTTGAAAACGGGACCGGGAAGATCCGGACTCTCGAGAGGCATAAAAGCGCTCCACGGTGTTTTGAATCGTTTCTCCGTGAACAACAGGAGCAACATGTTCGTTTATCGCGAAAACAGGGCGAACGTGTTTTACCTGAGATTGCACGAACAGACGGGAAACGGCAAGCCGCTGCAGAACAAATTGTCGGAAAGCGACGAGCGTCTGATGGTCTCGCGGAGTAGCAGCATCGCGTCGCTCTCGCAGGCCCGCGGAACGAGCTTGCGGATCGATCAAACGAGAGCGATCGACACGAGACCGCGCGTTCGCTCGTTCGGCGAAAAAGACTCGGGTTATCTCAACAAGTCGGACGACTCGATCGTTCTCGTCGTCCACGGGATTTCCGAGCCCGGCATGGAGATCAAGAAAGAATTGGTGCAAGTCTTGCAAAACCGACTCGACGACGCTGTTCTCGAGGTCGTCACGGTCATGCTAGCCCGTAATCCAATGTGCAAACTCACCCCGGCCGATGTGCACTTTATACAAAAACCGTACAGGCCGCCCGAGAGTTACGTGCAATTTTCCGTGCAACCGCACTGTTTGCCTCACACGAATGCTCTCGCTTATTACCTGAGGCAGAATATCCTTCAATTTTTGTACATACCAAAATACACGGATCCACGAGGACACTATCATCTGCAGGATTACTCGCAGCCGGAAGGCTCCGTCTCGAGAGTCGCCGAGAACGATATTTTTCTCTACAATCAGAGTCACTCGAGCGGCAGTCGCGGGATCGCCTGTATAGCCCTGGCGATCGCGCGTTCCAACGGCGGCGAGGTCGTCGGCGATAAACAGGATTTTCCAGCTTTTTTGAGAATACGAGATTTCGATGAGATCGTCGCTACGACCTCCTACGAGGCTGCCAGCCGGTCTTCGTCCGTTTCCGGTGCGCCCATCGAGTTTCGTATCTGGAAACAGGGTCGAGTCAATCTGGAGACTCTCGTCGATAAATTGCGGGCGGCTGTGAGACACGCCACGTGGGATCTCATTACCGAGTACAATCTTCTGCCGACCGCGCTCACGATCCCCCTCGCTGTGGAAAACGATCGGGCGGTCAAGGACGGTGAGAAAATTCCCGAGGAAACGTCGCCGAGTGACCTCGGTGGCGAGGAATTCGGCGATTACGAAGTCGGTGGGAAAGGACGCTTGCACGAAATTTATCACACGACGATGGCTCGTTGGTTTCAATTCGCCCTGGATATGGGCGTTCCGTCGGTAAAGAAGCACTCTGTCAATCTTCAAAATCGACACTGCGTCGCCACGACGGTGAAGGAACTCGAAAATCTCGTGCGTACCAACGCTCCGGACAGCCTGACTCGCGCCTTTGTCCTGCGCAGTCGTCAACCTTTCGTCGTCGAGGAGTTGCTGCCGCCCGATGGCCTGTTGGCCTTCAATCCAAGCTCGATTTCGCGAAACGACGACGAGAGATGCGCGAATGTGCTCACGACCGACGGTACCGTTCGACAGCTCGTTTACGTACCTTGCGACTTGACCAAAGACACGCGAGACACTTACGTCCGGTCCATCGTCATCGGACGAAATTTCCATCAGTGGAAATCAGCTTCCGGCGACACTTTGGATATTCCCGTTCCCAAAGGTATCGTTCAATTTTTTTTCGCGTTTCCCGAATAGTCTCCAAATTCGATGTTCTTAAAAATGACCTTTTCTTTCTTATAACATTTTGCTCGTAAATTCGATCGTGCGAAAGAAACACGTACTTCATTCATTTCGATTCGTGCGTCATCCGCAGATCAAAAATTGCTGCAGAAGTTCAGCCCGCTTGTGCAGGATTCGAGACACGTACCGAGGCAACGTTTGCTCCTGGCCAAAGTGCAGAACGACAATGTACGAATGAGTGGGAAAATGAGAAAAATAATAACGATGATAATTCATACAGGCTAACGGATTTTTCTCTGATTCGCAGTTTGTTCTGTACATGTACAACTGGTCGAAAGAGAGATCGGAGAAGCTGATGAAGCAATCGACGAATTTGGGAACATGGCTGTCGTCGAGATCCACGTTATTCACGAACATAATAATGCAAAAATTGGGAATATTTCATCATCAGCCGATGCATCAGTCGTACCGAAGGGACGAGAGCAGCTCGCATTACTTTCAAAACGCGGATATCGAGAGCCTGGCGAAATTTTCTCACGTCTCGTCCGTCGACGGCAAGGAATGGCCGCGCACGGCTGGTCGTATGCACAGTCAGGGCAAAAGCGGCTCCAATCACCACCCGTGGGATCAAATCGCCGGGCAGGCTCTGAGAGACGCCAGGCCGAGTCCGCATTATCCGCAAAACGTCGTCGATCCTGTGGTCAAAGCAGCCTACGACCTTCAGGACGTTCAACAACGCGAGAAAAAGTCCAAAGGTGCGTCATCGAGAGAGAATTGAATTGAATTGAATCGATTTATTATGCCTTAGTAACACTAAAAGGCAATGGTATTACAAGAAACTTAAAACTTAATTATACAAATAAAATAATAGCATCCGAGTACAGTTAGGCAGCAACACTCCCGCAAACTCTCAAACTCATATATCGCATTCTCATATGAGTCAGCAGCACTATATAGAGTGGCACTAAATGATAATAATCACGCAAATCACTAACAGTAAGTCCATAGACCAGAACCACTAGAAAACATATAGTGCACACTGGTAACTTTAATTTATATAATATATAATAATATGCAATAAAACGCAGACTAGAGTACACCAAGAGTAACTAATTGCACATAGCTATTCGCTAGTTAATTAATTAATTAGCGCGGATGCCAATAAAGAAGAAAAGATAGATAAATAGGTAGATAATAGGTAATGTAATGCGCAATAACAAGTACGGGTAGCAGTAGAATTATCATGCACTACAAATCACATATCACATATCACGCTCAAAGAGATAGTGAAATAGCCGCCGCTTGAACAAGCTCAGGACTGTGACCTGAACCACCTGAGAGAGAGAGAGAGAAAAGGGCATTTTTTTGAACCTCGTGAAATATTCACCGCTTTCGCGATTGTTCGAAATTCGTTGCAGAGGAGCTTACGAGACTGTACGCGATGTGGCAGAGCAGAAGCTCGGGACCGAACATACCGATATCGTCGATAAATCTCTGCGCGTTTAAGCAGCACTCTCGTCTTATCCATTACTGCCACACGCCGCTGCTGTTCTTGCCGCAATGGCGATTACAGTCAGCGGCGACGAGAGACCACTCTCTGACGCCGGTCTCTTCGATGTATCCTCCGAATCTTGGCCACCAAACGTCGCTGCAGAGTCCCGCAAAAGTTGGCGCTTCAACGACGAGCAACACCAAGAACGCTCTGACCGCCTGGCACCAGGAATTATGCGCTTCGATGCTCAACGAGTACAAGGAGTATCTCCAGGTTCTGGGATTTCATCCGGTGCACATTGACGAAGGACGACAGACGTGAGGATATGAGAAACCAGCCACGAGTCTCCCCAAGCGATTTAACGTTATTTCTCTCGTTTCGCAGTCAGGCTGAAGCGGCGTCGAGCCAAAATTGTTATCTGAAAAAATCGATGCTCGGCGGTGTTCTCCTCTTCGAAATTCATCTCGCCGAACCGTTTTTCATCGTGAAACTGCGCATCGTCGAGTGCAGCCGCCTTCAAACAAAAGCCAGCAGCGCTCTGGTCAACCAGGCGAGTACGAGAACGTGGCTCGTTCAAGCATTTCCATCGCGACCACGTAAAATCCGCGTATTTATCAAAATTCTCACCCGTCGCAGTTTATGCTGAGTTTCGTCGATGCCTGCGACAAAGTCAAGGTCAACATGCATCTTCATTCGTACACCTACGATTTTCACTTGCGCTGCATTCACTCGTACATCGCGGGTACGGGCCAGTGGTCGTTGCAGCACGGATATCATCTGACGAGATTTCTCGATGATTTCGTCAAGTATTACAGCAAAGCGCCGAATTACGCGAGGAGTCTCGTTTACAGCGGTAAGACAGCCAAACGTTTTTCGCTTCCCTCCTCGCTCTCCACAATTCTCCTCCGCGTCTCTTTGTGAATTTTCTTCATCTCTCAATTTTGTCTCGCAGACGTCGTTACGGTGAACGATCTAACGACACCGGCAAACACGCTCTACTCGTACCTTCTCTCCCACGAGAAAACGTACGGAATGCAAGCCTTCGGAATGACGAACGAGGCGTACGACAGTCGCGACAGCGAATACGTCCTCGTGCGATTACAGAGCACGCCGCTCGTGAGCTACTGCGACGCCCAGGACACCAAGTACACGGACGACTTTGACGTTGCGCTGATCGTCTCGAGGGTCGAGCAGCCCGCGCACATTGAGAAAATCGAGATAACCTTGAAATATTACATAATGCTGACGAGCAAGAGGGAATTGTATCCAAAGAGAGAAGTCGAGAACAACAAGTTGGGCAAATTCCGCACGGTGTACAACGTGGAGAGATCGGAAACGAGTTCGCAGAGCGACAGCATCCTCGAGAGCAACGCGAACGCTCAAACGTGCCAGACGACGAGAAAGAGCTCGACGGCGGAGGGTACTCTGGCCGGACTGTCCGAGGACAGCCAGGAGTCATCGAGATGCGACGATTCCTGGGCGGAGGACGAGAAAGACGGATCTTGTCGATCCTCGGCTCCCACACCACCGCCTGTGCCCAGTTCGCTCATGCAAAATGCCGCCGCACCGGAAACAACGAATTCCCCGCATTCCGGTCAGATACGTCTCGAGTCCGTCAATTATCTCGGCTATTATTCGTCCCACGAGCAGCTCATGCAGCAGCTCATCATAACGCAAGCCCGTACAGCGAGGGAACACATAACCGATATGATCGAACGCGGCAGCCTCCACTGCAGAACTCACCTCCTCTGGAACAAACTTTTGGAGAACAAATCGACGATGAGCTACGCGGAATTCGCCGAGTTGCGCTCGTTGGCGCTCGTCGAGCCTCTGTCGTCGCTCGATCCTCGACTGAATCCTCTGGTCAATCAAACGATCACGTGGTATCAGGGCTTGGCCAAGGTCCTGCAGAACAAGTACCACGAGCATCACAAACAATTCTGCAACGCCGAAGCCACCGTGACTCATCATCTCATTCTTCATCCGAGCTATCTTCAAGCTTTCATGATGCTCACGATCGATCTGCAAACTTCCCGAGGGGTGAGTCGTCTTAGCTTTGCTGTGAAATCCATCCCCGGGAATATTCCCGCGACGATTCACGTTTTTCTTCCGTTTCGATGCTTCTCGAAGGAACTGTACGCCGTCTACCGGAAATCCGCGGAAACAGCAACCACGCCGTTCAATGCCAATGAAGTGTACAGCCTGGTCGAAGGTTTCGTGAACGCCTGCTGTTTCCACCTGTGGTTTGGTCTCTACAGCCAATAGCGGTCGATCGACGCGCCTTGACGGCAAAGACGGGCAAAACAATTTGCCGCCGACGCGAAATCGGGCGCGTTGTACTTGTAAATCTGAAATATACGTATATTTTTTCTTGTTACAAAGACGAGCGATCTCTCGCGGTTTTTTCCATCCGGAAGGAAGCAGCAACCTCGAACGACGCTGCGGAGATGGTGCGCGGCGGTGTGAGAGACGAAAAAAAAAAAAAAAGCGTAGCGGGATTTATAAGAGACACAACATTAGTTTATTTCGGAGATTCTTAAGCAACAACCTCGTAACAATTTCCAAAGGGAGGGGGCCCCACAGTAAAGCGACATTATAATATGTGCATTATCATTATCGTATCATCAATCCTCATTCTTCTCATTTTCATCTAATTTCGCGAATGGTGATGTCTCGTTTAAACCGTAAACTTTTATTTCGTTAGAATCGAGAGGGGACAAAAACAAATGACAATTTCACTTTTTTTTTTCTTTCGCTTCGTTTAACATCACATTTCAAAAGATTAATATTAAAATGATATTACTTAAAAAGTATTATTATGCATTACAAATTAGTTTATAATTATTAATACTAATAGTGTACAACCATACGTCTGTCGGGGACAGGATATCGTTCGTAATGTAGATATTTCTTTTTTTTTTTTCGCTTTTCTTTTTTATTAGGCTCTTAGCTTTCTCGTTTTTGTTCTTCATCAATTTTTCGTTTTTTAATCGATCCTTCATCGTTTACACAGTATTTGCAATCACTCATCCATTCTTTCTCTCTCGTTTTCTTCCGTCTTGCTCGCGTTTCAGTGACTTTTGCTTCGCTCTCGTACAGCCCCTTGGAGGAAAAACAACGTAAAAATAAAATAAACATGAATGACGCCTCGTGATAATCGCGGTGATGCTCGTTTTCTCCTTCTTTCTCTTCATTTATCGTTATTTCGTAAGTCTGACCGGCGTGCTACTCGACTATTCGAGCCGGATACATCGTGAGTTTGCGTATGCTTCGTCACTGATCAATTTCAAGCGCGGTATATTACATATTATTTCATTTATTTATTTTGCTTCCGCTTATAGTAATCCCCCCCTTTGCCACTTTATCGCGTCAGGATGCCTGCTCGATTATTTTCTTATTACGCGAATTCATCAGTTTCGTTTTCTCGGTTATCTCGTTTTGCTTGTCCGGATCATTGTCTCTACTCGTTTCATCTTATTCTCACACGGGAGCCTCGATCGAATCGACGCGTTACGAGCCCTCGCGAATCTCGTTGAATGATGGACCGAGCTCCGGCATTTATCATCGTGATTCATCTGAACAAAATAAACTCTGACACGTGGATAGCGATAGCGTCGTAAATTCATAATTGGTTAAATTACAATTCTCGATTGGTTACAATAATAGTATATACATATACACGCCCGAGGGATTACGTTGATAATCCGATTCGATTTTCTTCTCTCTTTTTTTTTCTTCGTGGTCTCGAGATCACGAGAGGCGCGCACAATTTATTCGTTCTTTCGTTCAGGTTGATTTTTTCATTCCGACATCGTAAGAATCACGACTTATTGCCTTTATTTCACCGTCCTCTAAATTCACCTATGTTTCGTTCATTGCTCTCTGTCTTTCTCCGTCGGGCTCTCGGCGGATCGGAGGGAATTCGTGAATTTCCGGTTTTGCAAATTCAAACGCTCATCAAAGCGCCTTCGCCTTCTTTTCCGTTTGCTCGCCAATTTCGTTCAACTTTCGTGCAAATTCCGGCTTTTTGTATGGATATTCAATATCGGCTCGCGGAATAGTGGCCATTAGTCGCGTTTATGCAAAACCAAAGCCTTCGCTGCACTCGTGGATCGCTTTAAGTAAATTGCTGCGCAGCTTGTCGTACGTCTCGTAGACCGGCAAATCGAGCTGATTGAAACTGAAAAAAAGAAAAACGCGAGGAAATTCATACACTTTCGCTATCAGCTTGCGGAGGAAACATATTTTTACGACACGTCGAGCGAGTACTCGCGTTTCTTCGCGATTGACGTGATATATTCAAGAATATTATCAACGATTGGAATAAAAACGTTTCCTTCTCGCTCTCGACTGTTTCGGCATCGTCACAGCCGTTTTTTTCCTCTAAATTTTCCTTCCCATCGCAGGTACGTTCGTGCGCGTACGTATTACCGCGAGTGCCTTCTTAAGGAGTTTCGGTAGTACTTTTGAAAATATTACCATGAACTCGATTTTTTTTTCGTAAATGGCGAGTATACAAAATGTAGACGGTTCAAATTTCAAGTTGATCCACCACGTCGTTTTTTTGTAAATAATTTTCAAAAATTCGGCTTATACTCGGAAGTAAATGGGCGAAATATTCGTTTGGGCTGTAAATTCTTTAAAAATATTACCATTTGCATAAAATTTATGTCAGATCTGAATTACATCTGTATAATGATTGTCTACAAATTTGAAGAGGTTTTTCCATCTGGTTGATGAGATACAGGACAAAACACAAGCCTTTGCATGAAAATTAGATTGTATCGAGAGCATTTGAAGGATTGATTTTCGAGTGGGAGCGTGAAAATACTACAAACCACGTGTGCGCCGAAGGCAATCGATCCGTCGACCTGTCGTCTCGATGAATCTGGAACTTTTGTACACCGTTCATGCCCTCCAATGCGCCGAAGCCTTGCAACGGCACTTTCGACGTACCAGTGACGAATTGCAAGAATTTCGCACGATCGGCTTGATCGAAGCCGCGCAAAGCACGCCAGAACCATTGAATCTATTTTTCACGGATAAAAAATCTTTAAAATCCATCTGTTTTTACTCTCTCTCTCTCTCTCTCCGTGGAAATATTAGTTTACCTGCAGCGACGTCGGATTGTATTTATGATATTCCGTATTCGTTCTCAGATCTTCGATGTCGACGTTTGGCAAGCCGCTTATCAGTAGCTCGAGCTCCTGCTCGTTGAATATCGATATTAGTCGTTTCGGTATTATGTCGTAAAAACCATCCAAAAATGCGTTCAATCTGAAACGAAAAGCGTTATTATATCCGTCGATTACACTTACACCTACTCGAGGATTGAAAAAAAAACTTGTTTGCACTGAGAATCGATTGAACGAAATCGATATTAAAGTCGGATAAAATTCAAAATGGCGGACACAAGACCGTCCACGAGACACGAGATTTTCAAAATCGACAATAGTGGAGTCAATACGCCGGAAGGAAGTTGGAGAAGCATTTCCATCTTTCGTATCGCAATCGCCATTTTCAACGTTCTCAAAAACCGTAGACTACTTATTTTCGCGAAAGTCTAGCAACTTTCAGTTTCGATAGCCTCAAACTCACTGTTTACGAATAGCTCCCGTCATTTTCATCTGACAAACGAGCCTGATGTACTCCAGTTTGGTCTCTTCGGTAACGACGATGTTGCGCCCGTTTGGTATCAAATCTCGCACGTCGTTCACTCCAAATT
This sequence comes from Heteropelma amictum, assembly GCA_959613375.1. Classification (NCBI taxonomy): domain Eukaryota; kingdom Metazoa; phylum Arthropoda; class Insecta; order Hymenoptera; family Ichneumonidae; genus Heteropelma; species Heteropelma amictum. Next base: position 31,657,969 of record OY390722.1, on the reverse strand, counting down.
CGTTTACCTGCGTTTGTTTTTCGATTATTTTTCCATTATGAATAATAAAAAAAGCCGAGAGGAGTACGAGTGGAACGAAAAATCGCGTGGATGATTATACCTCCGCGGAAAATGTGAGTTCATAGCCGAGTTCGTATATGTTGTGCTCCGTGAGATACACGAGGCCTTTGTAGAAGCTGTAGTCTTCGCTCTCCATGTCCGTGTGCTTCACGAGTATGCCAAGGATATGCTTGTAGAAACTTCTCGTGAAGTAACACTCGAGCAGCTTATTGTCGTAAATTGCTTTCGCTGTTTTCATATCCCCAAAGAAAAAATGGAAAGATCGTGAAAAATCATGTCCGCGATCGGATTTTTGTGTGTTTTTTTGTAAACTAGCATCGCGGCGTTCAAAACCCAACGGAAAAACTCATTTTCCACTCTTTGCGTTTTTCGTCCTCGATTTTTGGACTTTTTGCGTATCATTGATTTTTCAATCGTAAAAACTAATCGCGTTCGATGGACGCAAATCCGCGTTTTCACAGCATCGTTATAGTTGCATGAATTATTCGGAAATTATTCACACTGCGAGTATGCGAATTGATGAAAAATAGTGTTGTATGTTTAGTACAACGAATGCTCACCGATGACGCGACCGACGAATTTGTAATAGCACAAATGGTTGGGATTGCAGTGCGAGGACGAATTAATCATGTAAGTGACGCGATCGCCAGGGCTGACTGTGAAAAGGGCGTACATCGGATTGAAGATTTCCCTCGAGATGATGACGTACCATTCTCTCAAGAGACCTCCGGCGTCTTGTCCCTCCTCGCCTTAAAAACAAAAAGCCCATTTTCGTTTTCATCAATCCCCGCCGCTGTCCGGGTGTTTGAAGCTCATCAGAGTCGACGAATTGTCTCGCTTCACTCGCGAGGAAGCGACGTTGCGACTCTGAAGCGTACCTTCGAACACGATGTAAAAACGATTCTTCCAATCGTCGGCATTTCTGCGATGAAGCTCCCTGAAGGAATCCTCGAAAACGTGACTTCTGCGCACGTGAACGGCGAGCTCCTCCCTTCTTATACCCTCGTCCATGCGTTCGAGCTCGGTTCTGAAGTAACGTCTCTTTACGTCAAAGTCGAGAACTCTCGTGTGATCGACGAGAACGGAGAAGGGTCCGTCGGCGAGATGAGTCGTAGTTTGACGGAGTATCTGATTCAACACCGTTCTGTGTGTTTCTGCGAGAAACAAAATGGCGATTCGTCGTGATTCCGTTGTATTTGGATATAGAAATGATAACATTCGCGAATTTCGAACGAAGCTCACCCGCAAACTTGAGGAACTTGAGTTGATCGGACGGTAGGCTCTTCTGAGGCGTCGGCGTTATATCCCAGGAGGTGGTGTTTGCGGCTTCGGTCTGAGAGGCGCCCTCGCTGTCGGAATAAATCGGCGACACTGGCGCCATGTCCGGGGCGACCTCTCGCGTCTCCGCGTTGCTCTCGTTGTTGCGTTCTCGCGACGCTGTGCTCGACGACGAGTGCACGAGGAAGAACGCCTCGACGGCGGGTTGAAGAACGAGGACGGCGTGATGATCCGGCGTGTGCTCCAATTCCAGCAAGCACGCGCTCAATGTCTCCCAAAGATTGTCCAGCACGAGACTCTCGCTGAGAAGCGGAAGAGCCTGAGCTTCCTCCTCTGCAACACGCGTGTGAGATATTTTCAATCAACGCCGTTGCGACGATCTTTTTCTTTCTCGAAAAACAAAACTCACCGCTGAGCGAAAAGTTCGCGTCGGCATTTTCCGTCTGCGCTGTAGTCGCCTGAGCTATATCCATCGCTAGATTATCCGTTGTTGCGTTTCCCTCGGGCTCGGCTGCGAAAAAAAAAAGAAATTGTGTATTTCGAATAAATGTGGTCGTTTTCTTTTTTTTTTTTTCGATTTCTTACGTATTTTTCGCGTCAGACCGGAAATCGCCGTGTCCATGGCGGTTCCCGTAACGCTCGGCAGCGCGTTGGTCGTCGTCGTCGTCGTCGTCGTCGTCGTTGTTATCGTCGTGAGAGTCGTCGTCGTTGTCGACGCAGCGCTGGTCGCGGTAACGTTCGTTTCCGTTTTCTTTTTGCTCGCGAGACGCACCGCCTCTCTTATCTGTACAATGACCTTGAGTATCCGCAAGAAGAACGCCTGACTAGATGTCTTGCTGACGAGTGCACTCATCGACGGTAATTGCAAATCAGTGCCAGCCTTGACTTTACTCGGCGCTGTCACGATCACGCTGTCGTGCGTAAACCTGGGGAATTGCGATTATTTTTCATTTATTCGCTTTATTCGCTTTTTTCGTCGTCGATAATAGCCAATACGACGGAAACGAGCGAAATGTGCTTAAAAATATCGCACGAGGAATCGTTGTATCTAAAATGCGACGAGTTTGATAAAGATACACGGCGATTTAGTGAAATTTCGATTTCCGGCAAATTTTGCGATAATCTCAATCGATAATACAGTTTACGACGTGACCGACTGAGATATTCGTTGCAGGTTGCACAGGGGGCGCGACAAAAAATGAGTTACCTGTCGAGTAGAATTCCTCTTCCCGATCCACCCGCACTCGTCGACGGTTGTTCCTCCAGAGAATTTCTTCGTCGCAATTCACGATTCAACACTTTGAGTTCCATCATGAGGTCGTTGATGTGTTCGCAAACCATATTCGCCAGTTCCATCGCTCCTTCGAGCAGCAATTTCAGGATCAATTGTCTCGTCGGATCTGGACAATGGGAGAGGTTGAGAAGCAGGGCCGTGGCATCTTCGAGTCCCTCCTCGGAGCAACTTTTGCTCGTCAGCACTTGAACGGCCAGTCGAAGATGACCCTCAGGTGCAGCGACGCTCTGTTCCTTGCTCGTCTCGGTTTTTTTGCTTTTCGTTCTGTCCTGACGCCTGAAGGAGTTAACCTCCGTCAGGCCGATGGAGATGAGCGACAGGAGGCGCAAAAGCTTGTCCGTCAATTGGCTGCTGCGTCTCACGACCGACCAATTGAGCATTGAAATTAATTGTCCAAACGCCGACGCTTCGAACGACATCAAGCCTTGCTCGGGCTCGACGCCCAACGTCGAATTCGAGTGTGTCCGCGTTACGGATTTTCCCTTCTTCGATGCGCAAGAATCGAGCTTGAGCAGCATGTCCCAAAAATCTGGCATGTCGCTCTTGCCGGTTTTCGTTGCGGATTTCGGCTTTGTCCCGGTTTCCTCCTTGCTCGCGCCGCTCGCGTCTTTCTCCTTGCTCTTCTCGTCCGTCTCTTTCGATTTCGTCGGCACGAAATAATCGGAAAAGCTCTTGGCCAGTGAAATCAGCAGTTCCAAAGTGTGCCTGCAAACCGTCGGTGCCGCTTGCGGATGTATCGCTATGACATTGCCCTGACGGTCGGACTTTTTCCCGCCGTGCCTCACCACGTGGAATACATTCGCTCTGCACCCGAGCGCCGCGTCTATACTTATGTTCAACCACGATTGCAGGTTGTTTCGGACCTCGGTTAGCTTCGGGGAACTGCCAACAGGATAATACGAAACGATCGAGTGAAAGGAACGGTAATAAACACGATAAAAAGAAAAAAAAACAATATCCAACTTTCTTCGACGTTTGTAACTCTCGAAACGAAACTAATCTCGGAAATTCATCCGATTAAACCGCCTGGCAGTCTCGAACGTGTGAAAACTCGGGCGAAATGCGTTACAGCTCAATTATCGTATCGTTATCGTTATTTTTTATCGCGTTATCTCCGAAAGTGGACTCTCTCTCCATCACTCAATCTCTCTATAGTAAAAACTATAGAGATTGAAAATGTTGAATTTTGCATCGCTCTGCAACGGACAATGAAGAAAAATCAATAAATTGCTCACCAGTAATCGATCGCGGGATGTAGACCTTTCCTCTTGAATTTTCCAGTAAAATCAGCGATAATCTCCTTGTTCTCGTCGTTGCTTCTCTCCATGATGTTCAACAGAGCTTTCACGACCCATTCCCTCGTGCTTCCGTGGTAGCAGAGGTTACGTATGACACGATGGAGTCTCAGTGTATTGATTTTCGGCTCGTCGACGAACAGAAGGACAAGCAGACAAGCCATGGATTCGTGATCGAGCAGTTGCCGACCGCGTAATCGCAAGCCAGCGCTCTGATGGGATATGCCCGATTCGCCACGGGCGTTCAGAGAGTGCCACTGGGCTCTCTGAGGCACCGAGTGAATGGAATAACGCGTGCCGCCCCGCCCTCTACCGGTGTTTCTCAATATACTCGAAAGCGTATTTCCTTGACTGACGTGATTCAAAAATCTCTCCTGCATCATGTGACGATTGCGGGCCTCCCACTCGCGACGTAAATTTTGCGCCTCTTGGGCGAGATCCGGGGGCAAAACGGATATCTGCGATTCTTCCATATCGGCTAAAATCGCCTGTCTCAAGGAGGGTTGTAAATTCTGGAAGAAAGCCGCCGCGTCGACGGGATCTTCGGGATTGGCGGAAGCAGCCGCGTGACGCTGCTGCTCGAGGCGCTGCTGAGCGAGAACCTCTTCCTGTATAGCGGGCGGAAGCGCCGCGAGAAATTCGGGATTCACCTCGACCGGCCCGGTGACTTCCTCGACGACGGTCGGTTGCGCACGCTGACGAATTCTCTGGAGTCTCATGTGCTCGGCGATGACTTCGTCGCGCATCTCCTCGGGCAGAGCCGCCAAAAACGACGGGTCGACACCGTCGGGAAGTTGCGTCTCCTGGTTGCCCGTCTGCGACGGCTGTTGCGAGCTTTGCGCGGACGCCTGGACACCCGAACCCGGTGTCGTGACGGTAAATTGGCTCGGTTGTTCCGAGAGCGTCGGCGTTTCCTCGATGATCGTGTCGTTGCTCTCGGACGTCGACGATATCGGATCTTGCGGGGGGGTGGACACCACGTTGGCGTTCCTCTCGCGTCTCGTGTGCTCCAGGGCGAGAAGCCGTTGTACCCAGGCGTTCGGATCTCTCGATTCGTTCGCGGCGACTTGCTCCTCCGGGGCACCGGCGTGACTCGCAGCACCGCCGAGCAGAGCCACCGGCAGGGGGCTCGTCGAGGTTCTGTTGACGTTCGTCTCGTCGCCTTCGCGAGTTGACGTCAATCGCCGCAATCTCGTGGCTTCCTCGGCGCTCGGATGCAACACGGAGTCGATTATACTCTCGGCGAGTTCGAGAGTCGCGTTGCGACTCGCGAGACGGGGATCTCTCACTTCCGGCGGCTGCTCCTGAGGAGGAGCAGGCGGTGGAGGCGGCGGAGGTGGTGGCGGAGGTGTCGACGTTCGTTCCTCGTCGTCTTGTACGGTAACTTCCATCTCGCCCGTCAGTTCTTAAACGATAATTGTGTTAACGATGACGATGACGTTCTTTTCGAGTATCGGTATGAAAAATTATTCCGTCCGAGGCGCTATTTATTTCGATCGTTTTTTGTTACCGATGATATTCTCGTCGCGATTGTTCTCCACTCGTACGGTCTCGAAAGCTGCCTCGACCGCCGCTATGAACCTTCTCGTATTGTCCTCTCTCTGTATTATGTAACCCGAAGGTCGCTGAGGCTGCTGCTGCGGCTGCTGCTGCTGCTGTTGTTGTTGTTCAGACACCACGGGTACCGGCGTTCCAGCTGCTTTTGACGAAACATTGATGCGATAAAAATGATCGAAAAGAAAAAGACGAGAACTTTTTTTTGTCAATTTCTCGCGTGATCCCATACGCACGTTCACCGGTTTTCGTCGCGTCCTTCGTTTCCTTCGTCTCTTTTTCACCCTCCTTTTCACTGCCGTGCGGCTTTTTACGTTTCTCCTTGCGCTCGGCCAACTCGGCGTTACGCCGTTTCTCGAGACCGGGCACGAGCTTGTGGACAACGCCGACGCAACAATCCGGCTGCGAATCGCCGTCGAGGAGCTTACTCTCCTCGATCCACCAGTGCAAAGCCGTTGGTATATTGTTGAGTGTCGCTGCGAGACTCGGGCCGAAGAGGTAACCAGCTTGATCCTGCAAAATAACGAGAAGGAACAAAAAAAAACCGCGATTTTGTTCAAACGTTAATTCCGACGTTGACCAAAGCTCGTCGAGCGAACGAAACAGCTTCACTAACCACGAAATCGATTTGTTCCTCTTCCTGATTTCCGAGGATTCCGAGAGCATTGTCCATGACCACGACGCGGGTATCGCGGAAAGTCGATTCCAGCATTTGACTGGCAGCCAGTGGCAGAGTTTGGGCAGCTGGCACTAAAAGCCTGCGACAATTGTGCCGAGTTTGATTTTTTTTTTTTTTTCATCATTTTATCGGTACAAGGCGTAACTCGATAATTATGCAAGTGAAAATACAGAGTAACGCGTTGTTCAGTTTTGAAAAAGGCAGGCACTCTGACGTAGTGATATTTCAGAACTGAACTCTCGTGGATTCGTGATTATCGCGAATTGAGATATTTTCTCACGGATATTTCATGCACTTGAGACATTCAAGATCAAACCTGGTCAAGATAATTATGAAGAAACATGCTTAAGAACAACTGTTAGCGACTCGTGTCACACTCAAATTCGTTCGCGCGAAAATGCGAGAGGGCAGCGTGTACGAGTGCCACGTGGCCAACGCGCGAGAGCCGCGAGAGGCATGAGGGAAGAGGAGGTGTGCGACACCTCGATAGATAGAGGGAGAGACGAGTCTGGGGAGCGCGCGCGTGCGGAGCCGATAACGCGCGGGTACCGCGAAACGGAGGATTGTCGTTCTGTTTGCTTTACTATTTACTACTGTGCTTTTTCTTGTCACTGCTTATTGCATGTACGTATTTAAGGTAGTTCTATCGTTTTATCGTTTTCTTAAGATTTTGTTGAAAATTTGAATACGTATTCTTTGATGTCATATATACGTGTGTAATAAATTTTGGAAGGTTTTACCACGTGGAAGTTGAGATATTTATTGGTAAAAATCACAATTTTCGGTAGTCTCTCGTAAGAGCGCGTGTTAAAAGTTGCATTTTCATCAATGAATATCTCGGCTTCTACGTGGTGAAGCCTTCTAAAACTTTGCATACATTTTTATGCAACATCAAAGAAGATTTCTTGAGTTTTCCAAAAAAATTTTAAGTAAATTTTTTTCGCAATTTTTGTAATTATAGAGCAAGCACATATCACCTGGGATGACCGTGAATTTGGAGTATGCTGTTCTTTAGTCGATTTGCAACAACTTTTCTTATTTAACTGAAGCCCGCGAACCATTTTGTATGTGAGAAAAACTGCAAAACAATTTCTCGATTTGAATCTAACGATAGAACTACCTTAAGGTAGTTCTATCGTTTTATCGTTTTCTTAAGATTTTGTTGAAAATTTGAATACGTATTCTTTGATGTCATATATACGTGTGTAATAAATTTTGGAAGGTTTTACCACGTGGAAGTTGAGATATTTATTGGTAAAAATCACAATTTTCGGTAGTCTCTCGTAAGAGCGCGTGTTAAAAGTTGCATTTTCATCAATGAATATCTTGGCTTCTACGTGGTGAAGCCTTCTAAAACTTTGCATACATTTTTATGCAACATCAAAGAAGATTTCTTGAGTTTTCCAACAAAATTTTAAGAAAATTTTTTTCGCAATTTTTGTAATTATAGAGCAAGCACATATCACCTGGGATGACCGTGAATTTGGAGTATGCTGTTCTTTAGTCGATTTGCAACAACTTTTCTTATTTAACTGAAGCCCGCGAACCATTTTGTATGTGAGAAAGACTGCAAAACAATTTCTTGATTTGAATCTAACGATAGAACTACCTTAATACATTGTGTGCTTATCGCTGGCCGGCCAAACGCTGAGTTTCTATTCCCACCCCGCGAGAGAAGAAGGACCTCTAACACAACTGATCAAAATGAACCGAAATGAAACGAACCTTTGCAAAATCACTGGCGGATTGGGGCTTCGTGGATTCGGCCATTGAAGATACTGAAATCTGCGATTGCGGAAGGGTCGTTGGGTGCGTCCCGTGGTCGTGTCCAGACTGCTCTGAGCCATCAACAGCGGATGAGATCCTATGCCTGAAACGATAATCCGGTAAGAAACACGTTCTTTCGATGACAAAGACGAAAAGAACGGAGGAAATGATTGATTATTTTTTACCATTGTTCTCCGAGACCGAAGGTAAGTCCTCGAAGAGTCCAAACGGAAGGGGAAAGCTCGTGCTCCAGGAATGAGTAGGCCTCGTTGACGCCGGGGTCGTCGCATTGTTTTCTGGATTGTCATAATTGTGTTGTATCATAACGACGTTACTACCGTCTCTCTCGTTAGGTGGTAAAACGCGAAAAACTCCTTCACCGACATCTTCGCACAAATCGGTACCTTCATCCTCATAATTTGACGATCCTTCTTCCTCCTCGTCCTCCTCCTCATTCTCCTCGCCTGTTTATGAAATCAACATTAACACCGAATGCCGAGAGCCCGTTATTATCCTTGGGACGTCCGAAATTAGGGGGGAAAAAAAAAGAAAGTGAGGAAAGAGACGAGAAAAATCCACTTGCCGTCATCCTCTTCCTCTTCTTCCTCGTCCTCGTCGTCGTGAACCTCGTCTTCGTTGTCCTCGGACGGATCACCGTCGGAATCCGAGTCGGAGCTCATCAAATCCTCCTGCGCGAGGAACGATAAAAATGAAGAATAACCGTCGTGATTCTTCCGTCGTCGCTATCGATAGAAAGAAATAAATTGAGAAATCGCGTGTAACATTTCGCGAATCTTACGGTCGTGTCGCGAGTCGGATCAAAATCGTCCTGGGCGTCTCTCATTGCGAGACTCTCGTCGTCGATGTCCATTGGCCTGTGAGATCTCGATTGCGGCTCTTCGGTCACGGCCGAGCCGTCTCTGGCGAATAAAACACTGCTGGATTATCAACACTGAAGCTTGGTCGGAAAGATCGTCGTCTCAAACTCTATACTCTATTTTTCCCGGCTTTTTTCGCTATCATCATTATTATCGCTATTATCGTCGTGATTGGGATCTGACATGGAGGCGTGGCCAAATTCAATATGGCGCAGACCGGGGTGCAGTCGCCTGTCAAGACCACGTAGTAGTAGGCTTATCGTGTAAACATAAGGTATAAATATGAATGTGCAGTAATGGTAGTTTTAACTATTCATGATATTTGCCAATGGTCTGGTTGCCAATGGTTTGGTATACACAACGTGCATTTTTTCGGGGGAAACTATGAAAAGTCAATTCACGGTTTTTTTTAAAAGAACTTTCACATCCATTTACGGAACATACAATTCTTTTTTTAGATGGTTTGCGAGATGGAAAGGCTACTTGTGTCATTTTTTGTTCAATTTCTCAAAACTACTGATGTTAATTATTACGTTGTAATGCGAGCGATGCACCCCGGTTTTAGTTTCAAAATGTGCCACCAGATGTCTCACAAATTTTGTCAGATCCCAATAATCGTCGCTGTTTTCTCACGTAAGGAACTTTTCCGGAGGAAAAAAATAGAAGAGAAAGCGAAAGGGAAAAGTCGAACGATCGACTTTTAGCATCGGCGCAAGATTGCTCTCTCGGTGAAAATGTGGTTATGGATGAGCATCGTTACCTCTCGAGAAGTTGGTCCATGATATCCTCGAGGGCAGCCTCGTCGCCTTCCTCGTGCACCTGGCTCTCGGAAGTTGGCTCGAGGCTCTCGGCGTTGAGCGATATATCGTGTTCCGTGTTTTCAGCGTCCTCGTTAGCCTCCTCGCCGACGGCGTGAGTAGCGTCCGAGGTCGTCGTGCCGGTCTGATCGCCGATCGGCTCCTCCTGTACCATGCGAATCTTCGGCTTTGGCAATTTGTTGTTGGCCGCGCCGGGCATGGGCTGATTAATGATGCGCGAAAGAGTCTCGAGGGGCTTTAACGCGGCGTTTATCGTTTCCGCCATATTTGGACTCGACAGGTCAAGGCTGTGCGGTATTTTCGCGAGATCGGTGATGATGCCCTTTTTCAGCATTATTCTCACGATGTAATTGACATTGTTGTACTGATGAACCTTGTGCGGTGTCCGCAATTGGGTCTGTGACGTCGGCGGACAACTATCGATCATCGTTGAGACGAGGCCGATGAGCAGCTGCAATTGAGCGTGCTTCTCCGTGCATTCCGGAAGCGCGAGGGTCCTCGTGAGCGCGGCTTTGACCTCGGTAACGAGAGTCGTTTGAGCCTCCGGTGAATGATTGCACGAGGCAACTGCGGCAATCAGCATTCTAGCCATGCTGCTGCACTGCCTGTCGCCGGAATTCTCCGGCAAAACGGGCAACAATTTGTCGAGAAGAAAGCCAAGAGCACTTATGCCCTCCGGTACCATTTCGCTCTGTCCAGCTCGGTAATTGTGCTCCGCGATGAGATTGGCCACCGCGCCGTAAGATCTGACGGCTTCCGCGAGCATTTTTAAAATCGCCGATTTCGGCAACAACGGCTTTCTCGCTTCCTCCGGCTCGACCTTACCGTTGTTCGCGTAATCCGGATAAATTTTATGCGGTGTTATCTGATCGTCGTCGTCGAGAGGTCCGTTGGTGGACGTCGCGCTGTTTCTCACGACGTCGCGTCTCGTGCTCGTCGTCGTCGTCGTCGCTGCGGCTATGCCCGATGACGACGGCGCCGCCGCCATCTTCTTTTCGGGACTCGCGGTCGGTGTTGCAGACGGAACGGCGTTCTCGTCGGGAAAAACAGGCACGGGCTTTATCAGAGCGTTCAGCAAATCGTGTACGACGTTTATCGAGGTTTCCTCGACCATCGGTAGAGCCGACGAGTGACTCGAGGGTAGAGCCTTGACGACGAGGCTGCTGTCGACTTCGTCGCGTTTGAGCACGCTCACATCGACGCGCAGAATGTTCTCGCAAACGTCGCGATATAGTTCAGGATCGCGACACACGGCGCTGCTTATCTGCCTCGTCATGAACAGTATTTCCTTGTAAGCCGGCGGAATGTTGGCCTGCGTTCGCGAACGCACGACCTTCTCCATCGCCAAACGGAGCGTTCTTTCCTCCTCGATCGTATGACGTATCAGAAGCGTACTGAGATTCACGCAACCGATGAAACTGCTCGCTTGCGTCATGTCGAGCAACAGCTGGACGCCGCCCTCGCGCGCGAACACGCCCGCGTTTTTGTAATCTCGCGTGAGTCGGAGGCATACCTTCATCAGGGCGTGAAGGGCATCGCGATCGACGGGTATCGCGAGCAATTTGACGCAGGCGCGTACCAAACTCGGCGCGATACTCGGGTCGAGCCCCTGAACCACGGTGTTCCTCTTCTCCTCCGTGGGACTCTCCTCGGTGTCCATGTTGGAATCGGAGCCGGAGCTAACGTCCTCGTTGTTGGCGTTGTTGAACTTGAAACCCATGTTTATCGGTCTTCTGTTGTCGCTGTCCTCGTTCACTTGGGTCATGCACGAAAACGTTATGAGATACCGCCTCCTGGAGCACATAATCCTCACCGTCGGTTCGCCCGCCCAATAAGCCTCGTTTATCAGTCTGTTGTTCATCGGCGAATAAGGCGTCCATTTGCCAGGTGTAAGATCGAACCATTTCCAAACGCGGTTCGTCACCTTGTGCATTATCTGCTTCCTCTGCGTCAGCACGGCGACTTTCTCCAAACGGTCGATCAGCAGCAGCAGAGGCGCCAGCCACTTGGGCGTTTTCGTCGTTGTCGCAGCGCCCTCTTTGCCATCTTTGACGAGCTTTTGCTTGTTGGCCGTGAGAGGGCCCTCGCTGACGACGAGTAGACGCACGAGCTTGTCGAGCGTCGAGCAATTCTCGACGATTTGCGCGCACGGTACTCTCATCTCCTGGAAAGTACCCTCGAAGAACAGCGTGTAGAGGTAAATCCGTCCGGCGACTTTGTTCGCCTCTTCGCACTCGACGAGACGAGAACCGGCGTTCTCGTCCGGCGACTCGGCGATGCCGATCAGACGATCGACGAGATCGCCAATTTCGCGGATCAACTGACGCAGCATGCTGTCGCGCCATTCCTCGCCGTTTCTCTTGGTTATCGTCACGAGAAGGTCGCAGATGCGATAAACCGTGTCCGGCATAAGATCCAAGAGATTGAGACACTGCTCGAGCGCGCTGTGGGTGAAATCATCGATGGTTTTCGTGATCGTCGCTTCCCGCACGGGCTCCTCGGCGTCGGCAGACTTTTTCGTATCGTTGTCGCCGAGCGACATCGCGATCGCGTCCATTATCTGATCGTCGTCGACGAGCTCCAGGTCCATTATCAAGCCTTGAGCGTTCGTCTCGCCCGACGCCGCCTCGGATCTTCGTAGCGTCACGGGATTCGACAACAAATAATCCGTCGCCTGTTCGACGTTCAACGTGTGCAAAAGCGCCTCGACGCAGTGCGCTCTGCTGAATCCCATGTCCATCAGTTGTCGCAGATGTTCGGGATTGACCTCGGGCTCGGTTTCCTCGGTGCGTTCGCCGCTCGTCGTCGCCGTCCTCGTCGACGGCGTCGCGGTAGCTCCGGCGCTCGCCGCAGATCCCGTATTCTCGTCTCCGCCCTCCTCCTCCTCCGTACGATCTTTTATTATCTTTTCACCTCGGAGTATGTGCCGTAATATCGACAAAATCGACTCGGTCATCCGAGCGCCGTAATTCTTCAGCGGTTTTTTGCCCCACATGAGCATCACAGCCTCGAACGCGCGTTTGTGTATGTCCGTTAGATATTTTATCGGATCGAAGGATCTGTAAGCGTTGTAGACGCCCGTGCATTTTGGAAGTCCAACGTGCGGCGAGTCCAGTATCGCCTTTGGATTGACCATTTTCTCGAGGAGCATCAGCCAGGCGTCGAGGAACTCGCCGGTACCGTCCGGCAGACTCGGATGCTCCAGGCCCTCGTTGAGAGCGAATTGTCCGCCTCCCGACAACGCCCAGCGGAAAGTCGTGAAAAAAGCGTTCCTCCCCCCCAGTTGTACGAACTTTTGCAGCATCAAGTGGTAAGGATGACGTTTTTCGTCGAACAACATCGGCGACGTGAAACCCACGGAGCAAATGAGAAAAGTCAGCTTGAACTTTGGTATCGGGGAGGGCGGAAGCTTGTCCCAGGATAATCCGCGCGTCAGGAGGATATTCAGAGCGCAAGCGACACCGCGAGCCGCCGAATTCGGTATCGTCTGTATGACCGGCAGTTGATTTCTTCGTTGTCTTATCGGCGATCCCATGCACAATTTCACCAAAAGGCCGAACAATTCGGCGAGGGCACGTCCGAGCCTCGAGGAAGCTCCCAGCAGAGGTTTTATGTACTTCAACTGGTGCGCATTCGGTGAATTCCGCTCAGCGGCGCTGGTGCTCGGTTTGCCATCGTCGATTTCCATGGAAACCGGCGGAGGATCGGTCGTCAGCGCTTCCATCGCCGTTGTCATTCCGTTGCTGCCCATATCGGCAACCGCCGTGGTACCCCCCGGCCAGACGGGCGTCTCGTTTCTCAATTCCGGTGGCAAAAGTTTGTCCATGTCCTCTTTGCCAAAATCACAACCGGCTGGTATGATATCGTCGCTGCAGAGAGCGAGCAACAGGGTGCTCTCCCAAACGAGCGACATGTAGAGCTCCGAGAGACCCTGGAGCACGGTGAGACCGAGATCCGAGCCCCAATGATTGATCGACAAGTTTCTCATTTCGATCTGGCTCGTGCGACAAACGTGAACGAACATGACGACGTAACCGTGTGCGGCGTTCATCGCGTGCAAAAGTGGCGTTGCCGTGTCGCTGGTGAAGGCCGTTTCGAGATTCGGCGCGGTGGCGAGCTCGTGAAGAAGAACGGAACCACCAGGTGGCTCCATGTGATTGTGAAGCGGCTTGAGGAGATTCAGTACTTCGTTCAACTGCGAGAGGCCGGTTTTCAGGACGAGAGGCTCGTGCGCGAGGGTGAGAATGCTCTTGCACACCGAAGCGACCGCTTGCGCAGCCTGAGCGACCGGATAGTCGACCGGTAGATTCGGCAAGCCGAGAATCGATAGGAGAGGCACGAGGCCCTTCTGCGCGACGAATTCGCGGCAATGATCGTCGGTCGTGTTGTTGCTGAGAATAGCGTCGAGAAACTTCATGACGTTTTGTATGTAATCGACGAGGGCGATCGGAGTTTTTTCGCGCGGCTGCGGCGGCGGTCCCGGCTGCGCCGGAGACGGCAACGGTTGCTCCTCCCTCTGCGGATGGGAGCTCGTGCTCGCTTCCTCCTCGTCCTCCTCCTCCTCGTCGCTGCTGCTTCCTCCGCCGCCGCCTCCTCCTCCGCCCGTGTCGCCGACGCCCACGCCCACCGATTGCCCGGAGGACTGACGGTTGTTCGCGCTGGCGTTCGACGGCGAGCTGTCCGATTTTCCCGCCGCCCGGAGGCAAACGTAACGCGGATCGCACCCGAGCACGCACAGCTCTTCCAACAGCTTTATTATCGCTGCTATGGCGTCGGATTTCAACGACGGCTGGTGTCTCATCAATTCGTCCATCGCGTTGCCGAGATTCGAGGCGGTGTCCCCCAGGGGATCGGCGCTTCGACGCCGACGCATCGCCGATAGATACACCGGTGACAGAAAAACGTTGAATATCCTCTCGAACGGACGTCTCTTTGTGAACGACTCGAGACCGCGGAGGTTCAGACAGAGGGCGCTGAACACATTTGGCAATGATCCCAAGACCTCTCTCGTTGCCGGAACCTTGAGCGAGAGAAACGAAAATCGAGCTCGATCGGTTTCGGAATACTTTTGCACGGAGAACTTGCGCGGGAATGTACGTCAGGTTGGATAAAACATCATCGACTGTTTTCTCCTTTTTCGATCGATTTATCGAAAATATTCATCGCCCGGCATTTTGCTATATTTTTTTCTTCATACCTCGGTCGAAAGTACGTACTTTCGGCCCCGATTTCGAGGCAGAAAGTTCAAGATTCCTGCATTGGTAAAAAAAAACACGCTTGCCCTCTGTGACAGTGGGCGCAAAAACTTTTTTCCTGCACTGCCGCCGATCACTTGTCTCTAACCGTGTTTTTTTGTTCAATATGTCAAAGCTGTTTTTTTTTCTTGGAATCGAGAGCGTATTCCATAAGAATACAGTCAACAATTTTCATTATGCATGTGATCCCGATAAAAGAAAAAAATTAATCGATTTAAAAAAATGATACAAGTTTAAATTAATTTTTTTTTCTCAATCATGATTATATTTGATTTTTCTTTATACTTCGATCGAAAGGACGTACATTCCGCATCGATATCGATGCAGAAAGACCGAGATTCTTGCAACAGAGTGACGGCGGGAGGAAAAACTGTTTTCACGCACAGCTGTATGTACGGCTGCCGAATCTGTCATCGGTGACTTGTCTCGCTCTAACCGTGTTTTCTTTAATATCAAAGCTGATCCCAAAGCTGATGATTTGATGCCTGCCTGCAGCCATCAAATCATTAATCTGCCGTTAATCATTAATCTATTGTACTTAATCGTACTTTCGACCGGGTATGAAGAAAAATAGTATACACCACAAGGTCAAACTTTCTGCCCTTGTTGTGTAATATACTATTTCATCATCGATGAAAAAGATTTCGTTCGAGCGTAGAGATGTACTTACGTCTTTAACGAGAAGAGCGTGGAGCACGACTTCGGTCAGTCCGTTGTCCTGGAGGGAGGAGAGGAGCGACGGTTCTTGAAACACGTAAACGGTAACGACGTCCGTGGCGAGTAGAAACAACGACGGTCCGTAATATTCCGAGTTACTTATTATGTGCTTCAACGAAGACGGCAGAGTGCCCTCCATGACGTGGCGTATGCTGTCCGCGAACGCCGGATCTTGAATGGCCTTCTTCGAAAAATTCAACATCGATTTGAGCAGCGCCGCTCTTTGGGGTAAACAAGTTTTTCCCGTGCGAGCTGCGGAGAAATCTTGCTGCTGCGCGACTTTCGTCGTTTCCGGTTTGGAATTCGTGTTCTCGTCCTCGGAAAATTCCATCGGATTCGAGGCTTCCTCGTGTCCGGCGAAACCTTCGCTCGACAAACGCGACGGGCCCGCGTCCTCGACGCTGCTCGCTGTTTTACCGTCTGTCGGTAACTGCGTTGTTTCTTGACTCGGCGGAAGCGTCGGTTCGATCTCAAACGGTTGTTCCTTCTTGCATATGTTTATTTCCATATCGAGTCTGTTTATGAAACTCGCGAGACCGCCGTGGGCTTGAAAGCCTTGCATATCAATGTTCGTTATCAAGTCTATCACTCTTACGGCTCGCGTTACGAACTGAAAACGAGGAAGAAGGGAAAATTTGCGATTATCCGAGTTGGACTCGCCTCGAAGATTCGTTAATTCGTGAAACTTCCGCCAGACGGCTTCAAAGCTCACCGTTATGTGCTCCAGTTCGGTTCCAGGCCAATTGATCACTTTGAGAAGACTCTCCATCATGCCGCAACTCACGAGAGCCTCGCCGCCGGCCTCGTAACTCGCCAGATGATAGAGAAAACTGAAGAGGGCGGTCGCGAGCGGCAATGGAAACGGTTGGCCATCCGGTTGTGGCGATGTCAAGGTCGTTATGCACGTACGTACGAGAACGGGCAGAAAACCGTGATAGGAACTCGCACCGGTCACGTCGATTATCATGTTCAAACGAGAGCCAGGTTTCCTGAAGGGGCGAACGACGTTTCACGTACGAAAGAAAGTAAAAAAAACATGCCTCGTCCACTCGCAATCGCAAGTGAATTTTTCATCAACCAACGATGTTTGACGGATAATTTTAATCGTGTTTTTTCGTTTAAAGACATTTACGTTCGTTCCGCGTGTGAATTGAAAGGCAAAACGGGACTCGAAAGACGAAACGGAGAAGCTCGAACTCACTTGGGAAAGTGTGGGTTACGATCGAGGTGAATTATGCTCGTGAGAGTGCGCAACGCTGCGGCGCGGATTTCAACGAGATGAGGATGGCGAAGCTCGAGAAGTTCGACGAGCTCCTCGAGGAGACCCGCGTGAAGGAGGCTGTGAGCATTTTCCTGCAATGCATTGTTGTAAACTAGAACCGAGAGGGCCTGCAGACGAGCTTGCACGCACTGCAAACGCTTTCTGTAGTCCGAGAAACTGTGAGCCAATCTTATGTGCGTCAACAGCGCCATCTGTAGAGAGAAAGAGAGAAAATGTAAAATGTTCATAAATTCAGCGTTCACTGTAGACTTTTGGTAGCGAAAAATTTGCGAAAAAATCGTGTTTTGAGGTATCGTCACCTGTCGATCGGGCGGCACGTTGTAAACTTTCAACAAGTCGTTCATTATCTGCGCCGGTGTTTTACCGAGTTTATCAACGTTCTCGATGTGTATATACGTCACGAGATTCGTCTGGCTCATTTTTTTCGCGCTCGAAGCGCCGACTCCGGTTGTACTCGTCGTCGTCGTCGTCGTCGTCGTCGACGTCGCTGTCGTTATCGTCGACGACGAATTTGACGCCGTCGGGGTTGCGGCGCTCGATCCCTCCGTCGGTGTCGTGTTGTTCTCCGCGTAGTATTCAAAGTGGAGCGTCGTCGCGCTCGCCGGGAAACTCTGATGGAAAATACGAGAAAAAATGACAAATCTCAACCGAGGCCGGACCGTTTTTCCATTCGTTTCCGTATTTTCAACCAAGTTTCATCTCAGAGTTCCGAAATATCCAAAGTGCATGACATTTCTGTGAGAAAATACTTCCGCGTCCGTAAAGATCACGAATCCGGAATATCTTTCTCCGTCGGTAAAAAAGGCGGTAATTTGATCAGGTTGTGGATTAAAAGTTTAAGTAACGAGTAACTGAAAGTAACAAACGTTGGGGAACAGAGATGTTCGAGATGAAACTCGGTTGAGATGAAGGGGAAGTAATGAAAAGAGTCTCTCTCCCGAAAATGATCGGAGCCTGTTATTACCTTCTCTGGATGTTCTTTGCAACAGTCGGCCAAGCCAAACCCATTCTCCTTACCGCCCCAGCTCTGTCGATGCGAGGAAAAAAAGTAATCAAGTTATCGTAAATAATTTGGAGCGATGGAAATTTTTGTTGGCATTTTTCGTGACTTTCCGTTTTTTTTGTTGTTTACAAACCTCGGCCAAGTGATTCAGTCTGCTGAGCAAAGCCTGTCTCTTGTCGTTGTTCAATCGCGTTATAAAGTTGCTTCTTTTGCTGAACATGTAAAGAAGATTGAGAACGCCGAGGACAACGTGCATGTCGCAGCTTGAAAGCAGCGCCACCAAGTGTTCCATGCTGTTGTACAAGTGTCGAGAGAAAGAATGCTCTATAAGCAGGGTCGTCAAATGAAGAACCCACAATAAAAGTTCCTTGGCCTGCGACAAGTAATTAATCATCGTTATTCGAGCGACAATTATCATTATATCTCACCGAAATATCAAGCTACATTCCTCGATCTTGCAGATCGAGGGTGTCGCGTTTGTTTGAAAAACGAAAAGTTTCGACGTGTACGAAAACTTTTCGCTAAAAAATTCGCTAAAAAAGGACTATTTCTCGCAATATGATGCTAGATTTTTCAATCTACCCGACTTTCGTCATTTGAGAAAGGAGCTGTTTACATTTTCGAATCTGGAAAACCATAGACTTGTAATCAAAATGGTCATAATCACGTTTATTATTGATGCATTATTTAGCGAAAAAGCCATAAATTCGAAAAATACGTAGCCTTCTTTCCAAGTAATTCTGAATCTCTAAGTAATCATTATATCTCACCGAAATATCAAGCTTTTCGCTAAAAAATTCGCTAAAAAAACACTATTTCTCGCAATATGATGCTAGACTTTTCAATCTACCCGACTTTCGTCATTTGAGAAAGGAGCTGTTTACATTTTCGAATCTGGAAAACCATAGACTCGTAATCAAAATGGAGCAAAATGAAACTGCACGTCATAATCACGTTTATTATTGATGTATTATTTAGCGAAAAAGCCATAAATTCGAAAAATACGTAGCCTTCTTTCCAAGTAATTCAGAATCTCTGAGTAATCATTATATCTCACCGAAATATCAAGCTTTTCGCTAAAAAATTCGCTAAAAAAAAACTATTTCTCGCAATATGACGCTAGACTTTTCAATCTACCCGACTTTCGTCATTTGAGAAAGGAGCAGCTTACATTTTCGAATCTGGAAAACCATAGACTCGTAATCAAAATGGTCATAATCACGTTTATTATTGATGCATTATTTAGCGAAAAAGCCATAAATTCGAAAAATACGTAGCCTTCTTTCCAAGTAATTCAGAATCTCTAAGTAATCATTATATCTCACCGAAATATCAAGCTTTTCGCTAAAAAATTCGCTAAAAAAACACTATTTCTCGCAATAAGATGCTAGACTTTTCAATCTACCCGACTTTCGTCATTTGAGAAAGGAGCAGTTTACATTTTCGAATCTGGAAAACCATAGACTCGTAATCAAAATGGAGCAAAATGAAACTGCACGTCATAATCACGTTTATTATTGATGTATTATTTAGCGAAAAAGCCATAAATTCGAAAAGTACGTAGCCTTCTTTCTAAATAATTCCGAAACAATAGAGGTTTTAGCGAAATTCGGTCGAAAAATCGCCTTAAAAAATAATGATACTCAGACTCGACCTGGAGGTTTTATTCGTCGTTAAAACTGTAAACCCGAGCTAAAAGGTGCGGAAAGATTAGATTTTACGTTGAATTTGTCTAACCTCTCGATTTTGGGGCAAGTCGCAAGCGAGTTCCCACGGATTATCGGGGCTTCTGGCGACGGCTTCTTCCAGTATACTGTCGCTGAGATCCAGCACGTCTATCCAATGAAATAATTCGCACTTTCCGAACGTCCAGGCGTCTATCTGCTTCAATTCTTCCAAAAGTTCCGTGTGCGAGCAAGAGCGCAGCTTGCTTATCAGAGCTTGACACTCCGCAGGCTGTTACGAGACAAAATTCATCGATATGGCAGAATAAAAGAAAAACAAAGCGGGTTCTTTCTCAAAACCGGAGACTCACCGCCTCGGAGGTACATTTTTTCAATCTGCTCCTGTCGATCTTCATCCTGAAGGATTTTATTATTCGTCAGGATCCAAACTAAAAGTAACTGCGAAAAATGAAAAGAAAAAAAAATAAAAATTGAAGAAAAAGAAAAGTAAACGAAATTTTGAGTACCGAGCGATTCTGGAGGAAGGAAAAACGAGTAGGAACCTTCGTTTAATCGCATTAATATTGTATTTATTGTTTACCGCGCAACGATTCGCGTTTTCACGGCACGAAAATTGGAACACCGAACGTAAAACGAAACACGACGAATTAGCGTTTCGAGCGACATTTACACGCGAGAATTGGCAAAATCGACGATCGCCAGCTTGGCAACGTTATCCGCAAAAAAAGGAAAAAAAAAACATGGTCGAATAAAAGATACGATTGAAACGTCTCATCTCAGTTGCGTCACGCTAGCGATTATACTCACATACTTATCTCGGTACGTCCGTGTAACATCGTGAAAGAAAAAAAAAACACGAAAAGTAAAAAAAACAGAAAAAGAGACACGAAACTACGACGTTTTAGACAAAGCCACGTTAAATACGTCCATTTTCGCCCTACGGTACAAATTGCATCGTCATCTCTGGTCTCTCGCTACCAAGAGGCCTCCTACGATCCAGTTATAACCTATCAAACGCGGGTTCCGTGAAATTTCTCCGAGTTTTACGAGAGTCAACAACAAAGAGCGCCTCGCGCGAGTCACGGACCTCGCGCAATAACGCTTATTTTCTTCTCTCTCCCTCTCTCTTACTCTCTCTCTCTCTCTCTCTCTGTCCACTTCGATTAATCCTGTTATCCTTATGTCTCGTGTCCTCGCAAGCAGACGCAAGTTATTTTTTCGCGATCGAGGATGGAACGATCAATGTCAATGTAAGAAAAATTGAAGGTATTCCGCGGAAATGGCCGTTATAAAGGAGGGCACGAGAAAACCTGAGCGAGAAACGTCTCGAGCGTTCGCGGAACGGGAGAGCGGCTGTGAGACTGCGAGAGAGAGGGTGATGGACTGAGACGAAGTGGTGGGAAAGAAGGGAGAGGGCAGGGGAGAGATGAAAAAAAAAGGAAGATAGCCGCGGATGAACCTCGCGATGCTCCCTGCACTCCGCGATTTTCGTGATACGTTCGCGGTAGATAACGTCTTTCCCTGTTTTTTCTTTCCCAATCTCATTCTTAGCCCCGTTTACGTTGAATCTCATTCTTCGTATCGCGCTTACCTAATGACTAAAGCACTGTCTCGTGGATCACCGACGTATTGCTCGATGCTAGTGATTCTATTAAGCCTCGTGTCGACAGCGATCCCGATGCACTCGTCAGGATTTTTCGTGCCACTCGTAACGAGCATCGCGGCCGTACGAAACGGCGGTGTGATTAAAAAAGAATGAGACTAAAATCTTCCCTTTTTTTTAGCGGAGAAAAACCGGACAAAACGACAAATTCGCCAACGGTGGTGCTCTCTCGTGCAACCCACCGTTTTCACTTAACGGTCTCTCTCTCTCTCTTTCTCTCTCTGCCTTTTTTTTTCTCGAAGGTACGCGTTTTATATTTTTATATATCACCAAACACTGATTATAAATAATTTATTAAAAAAACACAAACAACTGGAAATTTCGACTCGAAGCGACGGATTTTTGTAAGATTATTATTATTCGTTCTTTTATCCCGAGTCTCGTCCTTTCTCACACGAAATATATCACAACACTGAAGACGTACGCGCACTTCCTCCGTGTCGTCCAGCGCCAATCTGACCGCCGATCGTCGCCATTTTAACCGTGATATACGGACGGACCACTCTACTGCGACCGACCTGCCATCGCCATCAGCGACGAATTATTTTTCAACTAACGTCCGCACTGTTATACCGTTAGAGAGAGCGCAAAGCTCGCGTCCACAATATGTGTACACACACACACACACACATCTTTTTTTTCGAGAAGGCAATTTTGCAATTTCTTCGGCAAAGTAATATCAATTTTTTTTAATTTGACGAAATTATCAAGAACTAATCGCAGCAAATGAAATTTTGTTAGATGAGAAAAGATTTACTTTTTTTTTCATTGAATTTCAATGATCGAGTGCAACGCACTCCTTTTCTCCCTCTTTTTTGTTTCATTCATATGCTCCCGAGGCAAAAAACGCATGCACTTTGGAGAAAAAACAAGGACAACGGTGGTGTCTTCGTCGAGAGATCACGAGGTGTTTTCGTACGCGTGAAATTTCCTCGAGGATCTAGAACGCGCTGTTTGTCAGGCATGAAATATTTTTAACGAGGCACGAGAATAAACATTGAAAAATAATACATGTATCGAATTACCGTTGGAGATAAGGGACACTGAACTCTGAATCATCACCGCTTGTAATATTGCAATATGACGCGATTATTTCTGCATATAACTACGAGCAAAGTAAGCTTGTGAAAAAAAGATGACGAAAAAAAAATCTCTTTTATTCAACGATCGATCATTGTTTCACAGTTATTATTTTTTCCAAAATAAATACGAGGCATATCTCCGAAAAGAAAGTTTTCGACATTGCGATAGCGAATTACCGCAGCAAACGTTGATAAAAATATATATTTTTATCTCGCTCATATATACACAAAATCGTTCGTGTACAGTCGCACAATTTTTGCTCTTTTTTTTCATCCACTCCAACAGACTCATTCAATTATTCGGCCAGTGAGATTCGACGATAACATCGGCGAGCGAGATCTCATCACCGAAAATATATCGACTCTTCAACGACTTTTTCAACGAGGACAATTTTCTCCCGTCGATTCCGTGGAGAAAAGCGTGAACGTTCTCGAGAAAAGCGTCAATTTTACTCGCGTAAACAGCACCCTTCGTCTCGTACGACAGTGTGCCGGGGCATCTCGCTTCGATGAGACGATTAATGTACCTCGCGATATTTATTTCGCCGCGAATATCGGGCAATCCGGACTTTTTCATCAGCGGATCGAAACCCACGGGTTTCCATATGAAATCGATGCGCAAATCGGAATTTTCATCGATCGTCGTGAAATCGTTGCAGAAATTCATCAAATCGAGGTTTTTTTTCATTATCGATGAATGCGCGAAGACGCGAACGGTGGATTTGATTTTTTCTCGTCCCAACCGAAGCAAATGTTCCAGGGAATACATGGGATACTCTGGATCGCAGAATATAACGATCTGCTGTTTCTCCATTGGTGAAATCGTCGCTTTGGTCGATGCGGCCTTTTTTTTCGCCAACGACGCTCGCGGACCGTTCCTATCGAAATGGACAAATCGAAATCGTCTACATTGATGCAACATTTCGTTCGGATTCGGACACTAGACGTGTATTCATCAACCCTTCGAGAACGCATCTACCGTTTGAATCACATCGACGGACTCGCAAAGTCCATCGGTGATTTTGAATTTTTCAATTTTTCAATAATTCAAACAAGTCCCCGTATATTCCTGAATGGAATAAACGCGAAATAAAGGATCCATTTCGGTCTGTATGTTCTCGGAGGATTGAAAAAACACATCCCAGCGAGAAAATCGCAATTTTAATCGAATCAGTTTTCTTTCTATAACGAAATTGTCGGATAATCAATGCAAAATTCGAAAAAAAAAAAATTCCGTCACTCATTCACATTCATAACTTTCTTCTCAATCAGTATGAATCATAAATACCTTATGGGATTGTAAGCGATATTTACTTTTCGAGTCGACAAACAGGATTGTTGTAGACCATTTGAAGGTCAACTTTAGGCCCCACCAGATCCCGTATATTGTTCAATTCGTACTTGATCATCGTCGGCCTATGGAGCAATATGGTCCGGATTAACGAAAAAAGACAAAAAATTCTCGACCAGAGTTGGAAATGTTTAATTGATGGTGAATTTTCTTTTCAATTTACCGCTCCAGTGACAAGCCCCAGGCGATAACGTTGACGTTTTCCGGTAGACCCATCGGTAGCAACATCTCCGGCCGGAATACTCCACTGTTGCCGATTTCGATCCATTTGCCAAGGCCATTGTGGAAGCAAAAGATTTCCATGCTCGGTTCGGTGTAAGGATTGTACGCTGGTTTGAATTCGAGCTGTTCGATGCCGAGTTTTTTGAAAAATTCGTAAAGCGTACCGATGAGATCGCCCAGCGTTAAATTGTAATCGGCTATCACGCCCTCCACCTGATGAAATTCGGCGAGATGCGTGGCGTCGAGAGTCTCATTGCGAAACACTCGGTCTATACTGAAGTATCGCACAGGTTTGAATTCCCCCTGTGAACAAAATGTCCGCAAACAAAGTTTAATTAATCATCGAGAAAAGTCATTTTCGCGGAGAAATTCGGATAATATACCTGCTGCATGAGCCTGTAGAGCATACGAGCACTCACTGCGGTCGTATGGGTTCTCAAAAGATTCTTCTGCGCCTCCTCGATCTTCCAATCGTATCTGTAACCTTGAGAACCGTAGCCGCCCTTGCTGTGCACATTTTTTACCTTTTCCATATAATCCACGGGGAAATTGTTGCTCATTCTCGGTTCTGAATTTCAAAAATAATCCTTATTTTCCCTAAACATCTAATCAACAGCGTTTTGCATGATGCTGCGGGGTGTTCCGGAAGTGGTCGTCACAAAAAATAATTGCATCATCTTCGTCTCAAGATTTCGTCGCGAAAATAACTCTGGGTTGGGATATAATTTCAGGTTAATACGTTGAAGCTGAGAACGGCGTTAATTTTTACCGGAAATGAAGAAAGTATCGTGCGCATCGCGAGCCGGATGTTGCTGAGGTTGAAAAAGTGCGTCAAAGTTCCAGAAAGAACTTTCCACAAAATTATTCGTAGGCATCTCCGTGAATCTGCAAAATGGTCGATGCGGCATAAATATTGTCGAATGTTTGGACCGTCTTTCCCAAAATTATTACCCCATCTCGAGGAAAATCTTCCTGAATTCCGTACGAACTTTCAACAACGGATGCAAATGTCCCACTTCGGGAGGAGCGCCGAGAGCATCGAAATTGTACGGCTTGAATTTCTTTTCTTTCCACGCGCCGCTCGTCAATAAATCCGCCGTCAAGTCTGCCTCTTGTTTTTCAATTTTCGTCGAAAAATTCGGTCCTTTCTTCACGATGAGACTCTTAATTATTCTGGTGAAAGAATATCCGAGTGTGTTAGCAAAAAATCGCAGATTTTCAAAAAGCAAAAAGCAGTTGAAAAATATCGATAGAACGACGATCGGAGGATGTTTTTGAAACACAAAGTGTGAAGAGATTTCCGATGCTCACATCTCCTGCAGCATCTTCCTTTTCTTGTATTCGACCTTGAGGTTCTCAGGTACGTCCTTGAGATTTTTCAGGTGCTCCCGCGTCACATCGACGATGGACGACGTACTTTTAGAGAGAAAGGGAGATCCGTCTTTTTTGGAAATTTTGACCCAGCCCGCTTGAAGGGCTTTGGACAAACCGACTTTGAAGTACGGCAGATCCTTCGTTATCTCCGACTGCAATATTCCGTGCTCCGGAATAGCATTGTAAAGCACAGCTTCGTGGCTTCCGTTGTCTATAACGTGCTGACCTTCCGCCGTGGGCTCCCAATGTTTACTACTGGTTTGTTCGACCAGAATCATCTGCGGCAATCGTCATTATTTTCCTCACGACACGTTTCATCAATCCCTCGATAAAAATGATTTTTTTTCCATATTTATTTTTTCCTGCAAAAACTTACGTCCGGCAAAGTCTGAATACTCTTGATGGCTCCGATAATTTTCTGATGATCATTGTCTATCGTGCCGACTAGATCGAAAGAATTCAATTCTTCGTGCTCCGCCAGACATGCCAAAACTTTGTCTACCAATTTGTTCGCCATTCTTTATACTACGTGCATAATATTGCGGAAATGAGGTAAAAAATTTAGCTCCGGTATACGCGATTCAATGCTGATAAATATACGGAGAAGTTCGAGGAGTAGAGAGCAACGTTCGGATGTTAAACCGGTGAATTATCGAATGGGCGAATTGTCCGGAAAGTGATGAAAGAGAGCAAATTTTTACCTAATGTTTATTGCGTATATACTGTAATACTACAAAGGTGAAACACAACTGGTGCACGCTGAGTGACAATTATGATTACGTTTATCTTATATATTTATAATCGTCAATAATTCACCACGTTGCAAGGATTTTTTTACGGGAAATGCGCTTTGGCGCCATCTTTCGGGACACTCGGGAGTTTGTGTTTTATGCTCTTTCGCAATGCGTTTTCGCACCTGTTTAGCTGAACTCTGTGTGAAAAAATGTTCTGCTGCAGAAATGGAACGCTGGATGCGAATAAGACGCAAAAGCTGCGTCGAATAGTCCAATATCTTTCATTTCTTTGAGGGCAGCGAAGCGAAGCGCGGCTTATAATGCTGCAGAGTGCAGATTCACCGCTCGATTAGATTTTGAGAAATATTTCAGTTGTTTCGTCATACGCTCACAAGGTGTCGCATTTTTCGTAATCCTTTAGCCCCAATGTGGGTATGCATGCGAAATAAATCATTCACGATATTGAAACAGAGAACAAGTTTTATTGTAGTCTTCGTGGTCGTTCAGAATTTACAACGATGAGTGTCGTTGCTTTCAACGTACGGAAATTTGCCACAGCTGTAGCGACTGTCTATGTCCGACTCTCGTAGGCGACTGACTCTCTCGCTCTTACTCGCCAGATCGCGCAGTTACGTCAGGGACGCCACAATCCTTCCCCCACCCCGCTCAAACTCGTGATAAAATAGATTCGCCAAACTTCCGAACATAAAATTACACCCAATGTTTACATATTTCACATAGATTTTCTCATTTATTCCGCACATGTTATCAACTTTTGCAACAATAATTATTATTTTTCTACAAAAAAAGCTCTATAATCTACCTCATTGTAAACGCAAGCAACAAAAAACTTGGAATGTACCATTTGTGCACGTTGTAAATAACATTGATATAGATATATTTATACCATTAGCTGTAAAATATAACAGGAAAAATCAAATTCACATAAAATTATTCGACAAATGCCGTAATTTTAATACTCGCATCATCAATTATATCGATTAATCCGTTTGCAAACTTCAAACGTATCTTACGCTCGAATATTATTTTCTCGCCTTCTCCACATCCTACTGGTCATTTATTCTCCAAGATCGCGCGATACGCGTGTTGGACGATAAATCAGGATGAAACAGCAGAACGCTCGTTTTTTACCTTAATTTTACATCGGAAATATACAGGATAACATTACGACTAAAATCTATTATACACTGAGGGAAGTTCGCGAATTCATGTAAAACTGGTGGCCCGAAAATAGAAACGTCAGAACGTAAATACACGCAGCGATCCAGCAATTGTAAGCGTTTGCCGTGTATCCATTGTCGACCGCCGCGTAAAAATCGACCGGAGACTTGAACTTTCTCCCTTCGAGCGGCAAATCTTCTATAAGCGCTACGCTTCGCACGTAAAAAAATATTCCCATCAAAAACTGGAAATAAAAAACAATGTTACAACACGCAAAGTCAAAGTTCCTTCAGAGGCTGGTAAAATTTCGAAAACAAACGTTTGACGCATTTCTAAGAGAATAATGACATGAAACTGAGATTTTTTCGAAATCCATACACTTGTTCGTCAATTGATCTCGTAATTGAAATTTTATTAAGCACCAAAAAATATTGTTCCGAATATCGGACAATGTGGGGACGCTAAATTCATTCGACAAGCCAAAATCAATGCAACAGCGAGAAAATAGGATTTTGTATTATCGGTACGAAGATTCGTTGATTTTGACGAGAAATTTCTTTGAAAAATTTGAGGATAATCTTTTGGCAAACGTCGTTCGATATTCGTGACGAGTGATGTGTATATCGAGGAGGCAAAGAGTACTCACGAGTTGTATGATTCCCCACGTTGATATGATGAGGCCACAAAGGGCGTATTTAGGGCCGCAGACCTTCATATTGTCTGTAGAAAATGTCCTTTATTCGCGACGATTCCCTCTTTGCAATTTATTATTGTCTTTTTAACGTCCGTCGACCGCGAAATGAAGAGCCTCTCGATCCGCCCCAGAAAAACGGTCATATGATTACTAGTCCATTGATTTCGTACCATCCGTTGTTTGTTATAAAAAAATATTCCCAGGTGACGATAATCTAGTTATTTTTCACTAATGAAACTCATGGGAAAACCCTAGAGTACAAAAGTGTGCGTAGCACACACACACACACACACACACTTTACAGCTCTAATCTAAGTGAGAGGAAATGTTTTTCTATTTATAATTGAAGAATGAATGCGACTACGCTGCAAAGTATATGTTATTCCTCACGTACGCGAGCACGGTTATGACTGAATAATTGTATTGTATGCGGCGCTCCTGGTAATATCGGCGGCGACACGCGATGACGAATTTAGGACAATATCGCGTCGTTGAAATATGATGAAGTGGGGCTTGACGAGAGAAAAATTCTTCGACCTTGAATATCTATATATGTACGAAATATTTGATAAACATTATCAGTCGTCTCACCGTACACTCATTTAATGATAAACTAATATCATGTACCTACGAAAGATGATAAATGAAACACACATGTTGTACGGCTTGCGAGCGACGCTTTATTGTTGATTTATTTTTATCAATAAAAATGTTTTAAATTGCTCTGTCTGTGATTAATGCGTTTCACTTCTACCGTATAATCAAGATGTCGATTTTGAGAGAACACGAAGTTTTACGAAGGAAAATATATTCTACATGAAACACAAAATTGAACATAAAAACTCTTCAAATTCCGATTTCGGAACGTTTGTATTGCCGCGCAATAAATATGACATTTCTCTCTCGCGGACGGCGACATGATTCATACTTCCTGCTGTTGTCGGCCCTGATTCATGGGACCATGGTTGACCGACTTGGTTAGTTCGTGACTTTTTCGTCTCCTTTTTCTATTAATAAAATTCATAAATCCTTCTCGGATATACGGTTTTTTCACAAAAAATCTTATTAAACGAGTTAACAATGATAATACCGAGGTTAAATGTTCGTTTTAACAATCTTGAGACGCTACGGAGCGTCTTGAGATCGTCGAGAGTCTCCGTCTCTCTCTCTCTCGCGCACACCCTCAAGATAGTTCGTGTGGGCTGTGTTTTTGACAGCTATCACCCGTGTATAGAGTGAACTGAGTCGTGTAATCGATGAAATTGTTTGATTGCCTTATTTTTCAATCGTTATCATTTATATTTTTTTTTTATTTACTCGCTCGAGCACGGTGCAACGATGCTTTCCGGTAAAAATTCCAACATCATTTTTCACGATAGCTCCGTTTTTTAACAGTTAATAGCGAGGCCAATGCCAGGCGAATCGCGATGGTGGAGAATTGCTTCGGCAGTTCGGGACAGGTAAGATTTTTCAAAGCCGAAAAAAA
Organism: Heteropelma amictum; assembly: GCA_959613375.1. Classification (NCBI taxonomy): domain Eukaryota; kingdom Metazoa; phylum Arthropoda; class Insecta; order Hymenoptera; family Ichneumonidae; genus Heteropelma; species Heteropelma amictum. The sequence goes on along the minus strand of OY390722.1, from coordinate 31,628,616 downwards.
AACCGATCAATTCACTCTTCGATTATCACAGTGGATAAAAGCGTTGGCACGCCAAAGATAAATGTAAAAAATCAATTGATAATAACAATAATTTTTTTCCAGCCTCTGGCGGTACCGGGACGAGTTTTAGTGGGGGAAGGCGTTTTGACCAAAATGTGCAGGAAGAAACCAAAACCTAGACAATTTTTCCTCTTCAACGACATATTGGTCTACGGCAATATAATGATCAATAAAAAAAAGGTGAGCATTATAATCGCGTACCGACTTTGTACAATCGACTAAATCGTCAATATTTGCATGCGCGTAAATTCATCACAAAAAATTTATTTACACACTTTTTGCGCAACTCCATCTCGATGTAAACAGTACAACAAGCAACACATAATACCACTGGAGGAAGTGAAGCTAGAATCTTTGGCTGACGACGGACGTAAGTCATATCCAATTACGTTGATTATGTGAAAAAAAATGACCTTGGATAAGCCGACGTGGCGTTCACAAAAGTATCCCTCTATTTCTTGTCCGCCATATTATTTTTGCGTTTCGAGCAACGGTTCGATCGTTAAAAACCGATTTCCCATTTAATGGTCGTTGTTTGTAGAATTTCGAAATGGCTGGCTCATAAAAACAGTAACAAAGTCGTTTGCTGTTTATGCTGCTACCGCAACAGAGAAGCAGGAATGGATGGCTCACATAACAAAGTGTATCGAGGATTTACTGAGGAAAAGTAAGCAACTTTGATGACAATAATTTATCCATTTTTTTCTCTGTTATATTCCGCAATGAGTTACCGACAAAAATCGCAAACGAAATTTGTCGCCACACAGGTGGGAAGAAACCCGTTGAAATTCACGCCGCTGTATGGGTCCCCGATAACGAGGCTGCCATCTGCATGCATTGCAACAAAACACAATTTACAGTCATCAACAGAAGGGTAATTATCGACCGTCGATAATCTAGTTTTCTCCAATGGTCGATTATTTCGATCCACTTTGATATATAAATGTACGAAATACCTCGAGGGATGAAAAAACCGTTGAAAACTCGATTTCTCGCGATATCGCGACAAACGATGAATGATTACAACTCGTTGAAACAATTATGTCCAGCATCATTGTCGACAATGCGGCGAGGTAGTTTGCGGACCGTGTAGCAACAAAAAAATGGTTCTACCGGGGCAATCGAACGGCAAAGCGGTTCGCGTGTGTCTTCAATGCTACGATGCTGCTAGCAAAGTAAAAGCTTCGCTGCCAGCGACCACGGACAGCCTTAATAATACCGAACAACGCAATTCCGCAGACAGCTCGGGTGGCGATAGCTCCGGCGACGACGAGGAAGGCAACAAAGAGGAGATGACGATGGAGGTACGAACTGACAATCACCCGAATAAACGAGAAACCGAGTCTCGTCGATCCAACTTGACGACACGTCTGTTTTTTTCTCTTTCAGCCAAAATTTTATTCCACATTGGTTCGATGAACCAACCTGATTATCGCGGATTGAACAGAAAACAAGGAAAACAAGGAAATAACAACAATAAGACTACAAATATTATACAGACCAAGTATTTTTGGAGACGCACCCCGCTTTCCAGTCTGTACTCGGTATAACGGTCTCAGGAAAAGAAATTCGTCGTTATTGTTTCGGTTTATTATTTTTCTCTCGAGGCAACGAACGACGGGGCCTAATTCGACGTAAATTTAATCAACTCGAGAGACACGAGGACGTGTATCCCGCGATAATGAATATATTCATCGGAAATGTTTATTTTTTGAGGTAACGAACAAGCGAATATCGACGACAACATTTCCGAGGGAATCCTTCATTGCGAATTACGTAATACAAATTTTTCTATTGGTAATAATCGAACGGGGGGTAATAATCGATTTCTCATAACTTTTAAGCAGCAAACGCGTACGCGTGTTCTGAAATAACGAAGATCCAGGGGGCACGTTGTTCTATGGACAAAAAAAAAACACCGAAGATCAAGGGTGGATCAATTTTTGAGCAGATTCTCGCGAATTACGTAATACTAATTTTTCATTGATAATAATCGAACGGTGGGAAGTTTTTCATCATTTTTGAACAGACATGCCAGTTTGTGCCTTCAACAATTCGGCCGTTATTGCGCTACGACACGATGAAATTGCGATTAATGAACAAACGAAAAACATCCCTTTTTCCTCCGTCTGTCCTTCTCTTTCTCTCTTCGTTCAATCGTTTGCACTCCGTTACTGCAATCTCACGAGGGTTATCATGGAACAATAATTTTTTATCTGTAAATAATTGAATGATCTATCACCGGCGACACGTTACTCCGAGTTTTATCGTGAAAAGTTTCAGATATCAACGTAGGATGAACAGTTGAATTTTGAAGAGCACGAATCTCTCCTTCGTTTACGATCAGAGGTGCGAAAATTGTCGTTAATTATTTTTCTATTGTATCCGAGAAAGCATACTATTTTTAATAAATTGGCAAGCAAGTATTTGATAAAAATTATTTCTCGTCGATGTCACGTTTTATTCTAAAAGTCCACTACCATGGTTATATCGTGTACAAGTCAAAGAATCGGATACAGAATTACACCTTGTCACGAAACTAATGACAAACGATAAACGATTATTCTACCAAAAAAGTCTGTGCTCTCCTTGAACAAGAGTTTGAACGTTTTTGCGCTAACTACTTTATCGAGCGAAAAACGTTGCAGTTTATTGCTATCTTCGGGATAAAATTTTTGCACAATTTCCAGTTCCTTTGAATCGGATCCAGCTTCGATGCGGCAGTCCTTGCCTGCGAAACCTCCTTGAAATTGAATTTCTATAGCGGATAATTTACATTCTTCTTTAAAATCTATGAGAATCCATTGCGGAGTACCCTGGAAAATAGGCAATGATGTACTTTTCTTGAAATTCAAAAAATAATTATAAACCGTCGTTAGGGTGTTTCATTTTCGAAATTTTTTTTTCTTTTGTTCAAATTGAAAAACTCGATGAAATTTGCAAGCCGAGACTGTATTTTACAGAGAAAATTAATGTTAAATGGAAAAGCAACATTTTTTCATTTTATTTAATAGTCAAATTAGATCGTGTACAGAGTTAAGTTCATAGTTGAACTACGATTTTTTATGTTTGGTTTATAAAACCGCATTAATTTTTGAGTTTTTTTGCAATCTTACAGAATCAGAATTCCAGCATGTTTCGTCGCAATCGTCGTACAAAAATTTTTTGCCATACGCGCGGACTTCTTTGTTCAGAACTGAGCTCACCCTGCCATGAAAATGTCAAATGTGCATGTAAAAACGATTTTGCGATGTACGAAGCTATGACTTGCGAAAAAAACCCTTCGACATTGAAGAGGTATAACATGTTTTTAATTTTGAATGAAAAAGTTTGACATGTTTGAGTTCGCACGTGTTACCCACCGGCAATCAAACGACTTTTCTTCCAACAAACGGGCCATTGTTAGAAAAAAAAAAGGCAATTAATTTATATTAATTGCATTTTGTTCCGTATGATTTTTTGTGTATTTTATACTCGCGCTATACTTGAAAGAGCGCGACTTCATTTACCGTTTGCAAATCTTTCAAAACCTGTCAGACATTTGCGGAGAGAAAACACATCCGAGATATAACCTAAAATACACGCCATGTAACAAGGACCTTCGTGAAGTTGGCTTTCAGGTGTGGTCGACAACTTTTTACTGCGGATCGTTGTTGTTGAGGAGAAGAATCGTAAAAGAAATGTCGTTTCGGATTCAATCGAATCAATCTGTTTATTATTTATACAAAAATAACTCAAGCTTTTGGGTGAACTTGTATTTTTGATCGTTGAAAAGCAAACTTTGGCATTGTTTTCGTGCGATGTTGTTTTGGCTGCGTTCAAAGAAACGCATTCTAACTAAATGGAACACAAGCACACAACTGGTGGCTAACTTCACGCAGGTTCCTGTCGCCACTTTGATAATGATAATGGGAATAATGGGCATTTCGCGCACGGCTCCTCCTACCCCAGCCTTCATCACACTAGTTGGTGCCGTCCATGCGTCGCGTGTTTATACGCGCGTGTGCGTGTGTTTATGATCGTGCGCGAATTAACGCCAGTGTGTCTATAAACTTTGGTGTTCGCCTGATGTTTCTTATTTTCCCGTGGTTTTGAGAAAAAATGTTGATTCATTCGCGTTATGATTAGATTACAAACGACATTTTGAAAGGGTGGCAGCGATTGTACTTTATAAACGACGTTGATAATCAACAGGCAAACGAAGAAGGAGATAGGAAGAGCACGCGAGCGCGCGTGTGTGTGTTTTGTGTTTATCCAAGATGGCGGCAGCGTTAACTGTCGAGCAGGAACAAGTAAGTGTCTTTTAATTGTTTCGTTTATCCAAGGAAATTGACGCTCCCAAATTCTTACTCTTCTCACTTTAGGCCCTCTTTAAACCCCCTGTAATAATCTGAAAAGCGGTTCTATTTAAATACTGATTTTCGAGCATAAAAAAATATCATTTTACGCCGGATTCAACACATTTTCGATACTGACTCACGGACACACACACGTACATAATGGTACTTTGCGCGCTACAAGTCGTGAAATGACAATGGGACGTTTAATCATGCTTCACTTTTAATCTTAATTCCTTCCTTCTTTCGCATTTCGATCTCAACAAAATAATTACATTTTCGTTTCGCCAATTGGCACACGCATACGATAGTATCAAAATAACAGCATCTCGTGCAATTACAATCTTTCAATGCCTATGTACTTTAGTCATTATTCATTCGATGTAACTTTAATTTGTTTTTCAACGAATAATCTCAGTAGGTGTCATGGTAATCATTATCATAATTTTTATAATATGCCTTCAGACTAATAATAATGCTGTTGGGTACACCTTTAATTAATTCGATTGAATGAACATTTTATTAATATTGCGATCGATCGCGCGTGGGTATAGTCTCATAATACCCGAGGGATGTGTGCGTGGGTTTAAATCACGATGCATCGTGAATAGAAATATTCGTTTTTTTCCTTTTCTTTATTCATCATTCTGTCGTGTGCGCCGTCCCCGGAATCCCGCATTTACTGCTGTCTGTTCCGCGAGAGCGGTGGGGTACCGGAAATGTAACGCGTTGGGTGAGAAGAGAGTAAGAGCGAGCGAGAGAGAGTGCGGGAAGCGCAGAGACCGGAAGTAATGTCGGAATAATAGGCGTGTATTATATAGGTATAATTTCACATTTTTACCGGCTACTAGGGGCAATACGGGTCTGTCGCGTCGTTTGTTTTTGCACAAGAGACAAGAATATATCTTAGCTTGAAAGAATTTATAAACTTGCCATAAAATACGCAACTTTGGACATCAGCATCATTAAACGAGTGAACAATTGCAATTCCGCACGCGATATTTTCCAAAATGGCGACGAACAAAATAAAAAATCGTACAAATTTTCGAAATATTCATACTAATCAGCCGCGAGTCCGTCGATGTTGAAAGAAATTTTGCTCAACGAGCTGGGAACGTGAAATAAACGTTTGCGCGATCACTACCGTCATTACCCTCGACGATTCGACATAAATATTCGAACAAAATTGAATTTGCTTCAAAACCAAGTGAAATTCAGCGAAAAATTCGCGCATCGCTGTTTTACCAACAGTCGGTTATATTTCAAAAGACCTCCGGGCTTTCTGCCGTACCAAACACGAATTGGATCAGGAGAGAAAAAATGTGGTATAAACATTTACAAATGACGAAATTTTCATTTATCCAAAATCGTACTTTTCGCAGGCTACCAAGGAATTCATCGAAGCGGTTAACAAATGTCGTGCCGGAAGAAGAGCCGGCCCCGTATCTTGGAGCACTGCCGTGAAATTTCTAACAGCGCGAAAGTTCGAGGTGTCGCGAGCTTTGGCGCTCTACGAGCAACACGAGGCGACACGTAGACGGGAGGGACTAGCGCTACTTTATCCCACCAGGGAGCCGCTTCTGACCGAGCTCAGAACTGGAAAATTTACCGTTTTGGTACGATACGTTTTTCTCATTCCGCGCTATTCGAATTCTTCGTTTAAAAAATTACGAAAATTCCAACTCGTGTGATGAATTTTCTTGAAAAATTTTCGGAGCCGGTCGAGCCGCGACAATTTCGCAGCGAAAGCGCAGCAAAAAAACAAATAACTTCTCACTTGTCGCTTACAATTACCATCCTCCGCAACTCTATGACGAATCGATGAAACTTCACGCGATGTTTATTAATAACGTTGCAGCCGTCGCGGGACGCTACGGGAGCAGCTATAGCCATTTTCACAGCGCATTTGCATCTGCCGCAAAACACCACCCACCAGACAACCTTGCAGGTTCGTGCCCCGCGCTCTTTTCTTTAACCGATTATTCATAAATAAACGAATAAACAAAAGAAAATGAAAATGCAATTCCATCGAATTTTGGTGGTGTCTCGTGCAGGGGGTCGTTTATCAGCTGGACGCGGCATTGGAGAGCGTAGAAACGCAGAGGCACGGATTAGTCTTCATTTATGACATGTCAGACAGTAAATATCAAAATTTCGATTACGACCTGTCGCAAAAAATCCTCACTCTATTGAAGGTAAAACTATACGAAAGATTATTTTTCAAGCTTCATTTTTTATAATAACACTGATGCAGATTATGACGATCATTGATGGAGATATTAAGATTGAGGTAGTACTCTCGCGTCAGTCACTCGCAAAAGTTATTTTTTACACATCAAAGATACCGAATACACGCGTTACATTGCGTTCGCGAAACTGAGCGATCAAAACTACGAAAAATTTCCGGAAAAGTCCTCTGTATACACATTTTCAATGTAAAAAAAATCTCAACCCTGTTTTACCATACTAGGGTAATGAAGAACCGCAGGCTTGCGTGATTTTACCGCAGTGTGGCAAATAAGGGTTAAAGACAGTCTCAAAATGGTTGCAAAAAATGTTCAATCATCCGTGGTTATCCTCAAAAGGCCCCGTAAAGTTTCGCGGTCGAGTCTAACCGGTAGATTCTGTGGAAATTTTGCGGGTGACCGTGCATCAACGTTTTGACCTTCCTCGCCAAATGTTATACAATTTCCGAGGAAAGACCTTTGGCGACATTGCTACCTCGATGTTACTGTCTATTTCATCGAGAGACAAAATGCACTTTGACGCATCTCGCGAGAAAATAACATCCCACGCGACGACCCCTTTGACCTCTCGTCTCGACGCCTACCCTTTGTCGGAAGTCACGCGCGATCCACCCTCTCTTCCTTTTTTTTCTTCTCCTCGCCCTTCTTTGCCCGCGTCGCGCGTCAGAATCGCGCTCCATCCCGCGACCCACGTATTTTCGCGTGTCAACGCACAGATAGCAGCAGCGGTGTTATTTTTCGCGGGGCGCGAACGACAGGGGTCGAAAGAAACCCCCTGACGCGAATGTCACGAAGTAGGGGTTGTCAGCGATCCGAGCATGCGCGATGATATCCGTTATAAATGTCAGAACGGTGTCCCTCGTTTCAGTGTTCGTTCGGCGACGGCCCATTACCGCACGTTTCGTTACGTATAGAATTTTTTCTTTCGTTCCTCCCCCCCTCTTTTTTTTGCTAATCAATTTTACCGCACGAGAAACATCGAGAAGTCCGTCGAGGTACTTGTTGTTGTTCTTTTCATTCTTTCTCTTTTCGTTGGAGATTTTTTTGGAAATTCCAAACTTTGAAAAATTCGACGAAGATAGAGAGAGAGAGAGAGAGAGAGAAAAATAAAACGTCGCGAATACGCGAGTGACCGAAAAAGCCGAGACGAAACGTTAGTCTTTGGTCGATTCCCTCGCCCGGTGGACTTTTCGTCGCTCCAAAAGTGTCGAACTTTCGCGATTTTCACTTGTTTTTTTTCCCGTTCGCGTCGATTCCCCTCTTTCCTTCTTTCGTTTTCATGGTCTTTGCGATCGAGTGGATTATTGCGTCCCAGCTGTTTTGCCCTTTTTCCCTCCTTGACGCGCTCTTTGTGACTAGAACACGGGGAGTTTTACCCCCAATCGGGGTTTATCGATTGGAGTTACCGCGTCTCCACAGTGCGACCCGTAGCGGACGTAACAGGAATAATAACAATAATAACAACACCGACAGTAACAACGAATTATTTTTTCCGCAGTGGAATAAAAACGATCACGTGGAATATTTATCGCCTCTTGGAATAAATCTTCGTTATTACGAAAAAGGCAAAAATTGCTCGTCACTCTTTCGCGTTCGTTGGCGGAAAGTCGCGAGAACTCGTCGATTTGCTCCGAAAAGTCAAATTAACTTTTTTTCGTCACTTTTCGACTCAAACGATTCCAACGTTTCTGAGCTGTTTCCGGTTTGACCGCGAGGCGGCGCGCGGAAAAGAGTCGTTATCCTCGGTCCCTCGATCGTTGCGACAATTTTTTTATGCATTAACCGTTTTTCTCCGGGCCAAAAGACGATTTTCTGTTCGTTTTCTTCGAACGAGCGTGTCTCTTTTCCCTCGAGTGGATGTTTTTTTTTCATAGAAACAAAATTGATCGCAACGTCGGAAAGCTTCGTTCTTATTTTTCACCCGTTATAAACATGTACAAGGTGTGCCAAGCGAAATCGGAGAAACTCACGAGTCACGTGACTACACGAATTTATATTCAGAATGAGGTTATATTTTTCGGAGATTGTCCCCCCCCGCCGCTCCGTCGCTTACGAATATTATAAATAGCAACGAGCATTATCTCAATTATCGAAAACGCATAAAACACACGATTAAACCGAATAGAAAATAATGATAACAGCAATAATATTATTATTTCGTTGTTGGTCGCATCTCGATCGTTACTTTCATAACGAAAACATGATTTACATTTCAGGGTGGTTATCCGGCAAAATTGAAAAAAGTTCTGATAGTAACGGCGCCGCTTTGGTTCAAAGCGCCGTTTAAGATTCTGCGGCTGTTCGTGCGTGAGAAATTACGCGACAGAGTGTTTACGGTGTCCTTGCCGCAATTGACGCTCCACATACCGCGGGAATCGCTGCCACGGAGTTTAGGTGGCACCTTGGAGGTGCGACATGAAGCGTGGCTGTTACATTGTCTCAAGTCCATGACGAATCGTAGCGGGGGCGAACTTTGCGAGGTGAGATTTCCCCGAGAATACGAAAAACATCGTTTTTTTTTCAGTGTAAAACAATATTCAAAGTTTTGGTCATTATATTTCGGTTTAATAATAGGTTGATGATAATTATATTAATCATCGTAGAATAATTATACGTGAATTTTAAAATTTTCTTTTTTTCGTTTGCTACCTAGGTTACCCCTAGAGTGGGTAGTCCTCTGTCTCCCACGTCCAAGAGCCATACGATTAATGAAAATGCGAATGAGAGATCGGCGAGCAATCCGGCGAGTCCTGTGAGCGACAAGCACAAGCCGAAAAATGGCGTTGTCGGCATCGGCGACATTGAGATAACGAATGGCGACACGTGGATCGGCAGCGACACGGAAGCGCCGTCTCCCGTACAGCCACCGTCCTCCGCGAGTTCCGGCTTCAGCGACGATGACAGCCTCCACGGTGACCTTGGTCTGCAAGCCGTCACCATGGAGCAGCTCATCGAAGCGATACACTCGAGAGGTCGCGCCGGACTCGTTGCCGAATACGTTGAAATCAAACAAAGGCCACCCGATGGTTCCTTCAACAATGCCAAGTAATCCAAAACTTCCATACTGATATTACAAACGCGAAAGCGACTCTGACTGTTAATTTTTCACGACTGCGCGCCTTGTTGCGTCTCGCAGAAAAATACAAGACGATCGTAAGAGAAGAAGCGACAAAAAAAATGGTTTCCTCGCTTTTTCGAAAGATCCCCCTGCAGAAAAGGCAAAAATGCAACGCAAACTCGATTTTTGCGCTTATTTTTTATTATTATTTTTGTTATTTTTATTTTTATTTTTGATTTATTTTTATTTTTGATTTATTTTTGTTTTTGACCGTTATTTTTGTTTTTGACCGTTATTTTTGTTTTTGAAAAAACCTGAGAACGGTTTTCACCCTTGTCCGATTCATTTTTCTCGCGATCGTTCTCTTTTTCGTGTCGATACTCATTTTATTCTCTCGACACGCCGCGCGAAATGGGCAATTACATTTTCTCTCGTCCGTTATTGAAATAACAACACTGGTATATCATCACTGTGATTATAATCAATCCGTTGTTTAATTTCGACAAATTTTCCAACGGCATTGATGAAAAGTATCGAATAAACATTTACCACGATGTTTTCAGACTGAAATCGAATCAGGCGAAGAATCGTTACACGGATGTTCTGTGTTACGATCACACGAGGGTTTGCCTGTCGCAGATCGACGGCGATGCGTCCTCCGATTACATAAATGCCAATTTCGTGGACGGTTACAAGCAGAAGAACGCGTTCATAAGTACGCAGGGCCCATTGCCGAAAACCTGCGGTGATTTTTGGCGAATGATATGGGAACAGCAGACTCTGGTGGTAGTCATGACGACCAGGTGAGCCGACGAATTGTTTCATTTTCATGTCCATCGGCGTGGAGAATTTTTTCCATTTTCGTACGATGCAAAATTGCCATTGTACATTTTAATAATAATAATAATAATAATGGAATTTTCATAATTATTATTCTAGTACTCGTAAAATATCAATCCTGCCATTGTGGGTTATTTTTATTCACGTACGTCGGATTGTTTGATCGTTTCGCAGAGTCGTTGAACGCGGTAGAAACAAATGTGCTCAGTATTGGGGCCCAGAGCCCAGGGATGAAGTTTCCGCTGGTAATTTTACCGTGACGACATTGGACGTCGAGACTAATCCGGATTACACGATATCCATGTTACTTCTCACCAATAAGAAGGTAAACTCGTGAAAAACAATCATCAACGGTCGAATAATATCGAGACGGAAGGCAAAATTCATATACCAAATTGCCGCTTATTTCGTGTGTAATTGTATGTGATATTTAAACATAAAAATTGAAGAATCTTATAAAAAAAACGTTCGAGATGGTATTTACAGACAAAAATTGAAGAATCTTATCAAAAAAACGTTCGAGATGGTATTTACAGACAAAAATTGAAGAATCTTATAAAAAGAACGTTCGAGATGGTATTTACAGACAAAAATTGAAGAATCTTATAAAAAAAACGTTCGAGATGGTATTTACAGACAAAAATTGAAGAATCTTATCAAAAAAACGTTCGAGATGGTATTTACAGACAAAAATTGAAGAATCTTATCAAAAAAACGTTCGAGATGGTATTTACAGACAAAAATTGAAGAATCTTATAAAAAAAACGTTCGAGATGGTATTTACCGACGATTTACTCGGAAGGTGCGAAAGAATCCGCCATTATCAACAACAGAAAAACACTTTGCACACACGCCGCTAGATGGATTCGATAGCGTTGACAAAAGTTTCTGAAAAATGTTCGGCAAATCGTGTAATCCGAGTAATTTTTATTCCCGTTTTCATTTTCGTCTCGTAGACTGAAGAGACCAGAGAAGTTTGTCACATGTTGTACACAGCCTGGCCGGATTACGGCGTTCCGCAATCCGCCAAGGCGTTACTACAGTTCCTGTCTCTAGTCAGACAACAGCAGAATAAACTGTTGGCCAACAGAGGCGACACCTGGGCGGGCCATCCGCGCGGCCCGCCGATCGTCGTGCACTGCAGCGCCGGTATCGGGAGAACGGGTGAGAAAACAAGCTCGTCTCTCTCTTCTCTTCGTTATTAATTTTAGTGACGGCGAAAAATTATCCGCGTCTGCGTATTTCCTTTAGGGACCTTCTGTACTCTGGACATTTGTATATCACGGCTGGAGGACACCGGGACCGTTGATATCCGCGGTACGGTCGAGCGAATAAGGGCGCAGCGTGCTCACAGTATTCAAATGCCGGATCAGTATGTATTTTGTCATTGCGCCCTCGCCGAGTACGCGCTCTCCCGAGGCTTGCTGAGCACTCAGCATCTTGCCATGTTGCCACCAACCGTGGAGGAGGACTCTGATTAGCTCACCAAATTCCACGTAATTTAAAAGTTCAACCACACATGTACACATGTACGTACGTGTATATGCGACGAGTACATCCATACGTATTTATCAGAGTCTCGGTAATTTCTCAGGGTTGTTTTGTAGATTCACATTTTCTCTCGCTCGTTATATTCATTGAATTTTCACGAACTGGCGATTATTTTCGTCGAGCAACGACGAACGTTCTTTCAAAATGGAAAAAAAGATCACGACGGCGGTATGAAAAGCAGCCTTTACGAATTTCCTGAATATAATTCGAATAAAAATCCAAGTGCGAAAAAGTGCGGAAATCCAATGCCGCGTTGGTGGCGTTTGCATTTTTCTATTCGTCAACGTTGCTCTTAGGCTGAAAACAAATTTGAAGCATAGCCAGACGGGAAAAATCATCTTGAGGAATAACGGATAGCTCAATGTGTATATTTAGCATTATAATATGTATTATTATATTATATATCGTTATACGATGTAATAATACAAACTATAATTAAAAGTACACATATACACATGCGTACATGAATATTTGTATGGATATAAAAACACAAATCCCCTATAAGCTCGGAATCGTTAGTTTTACATACTTTTTTTCACTCTCAATAAGATCGAATCGTCCCGGAAGATAATGGTGAGATTCCCACGATTAAAAACCCACTCCTAGAGGTCGCTGCTGCAAAGTTGGATACTCGATCATTTTGCTAGTTGAGAAGAGAGTAGAAAAAAAATGCACTTTTATATCGAATATGCGAATGCGCGCGTGTATGTGTGTGAGCGCCTCTCGGCGTCGGTTAACTAACGAGGAAAAAGTGTCGTGTACGAACATTCGTAATGATGAAAAAATATAAATTCGTGGGAGGGGAGGGGGCGTAGGACAGTCGAGAACGAATTTTGAAATGTCTAGTCTCGTTGGAAAAGCAAATCTTCCAAAAGTATTCTGGCGTTCAAACGTAAAACACGACTGGGTACAACATTAGATGTATATATATATATATATACACGCACATATATATATATATATACACATATATACGTATACGTGCATATGAGAAGAAAATGAATTGTAGATGTAAATTAATATTCCGCGCCACTCAAACATGTTTTCGTGAATGAGAACAGAAATGAAAGACAAAATGATCAGAGATGAAAACGACATTTAGAATATACGAAATTGTATTATAAAACGGACTCTGGACGCTTCTGGACCCGTCCGGAAGGAAAGCGAAGATGATGAAAAAATGCCCTCGATCGAGATTATTATTGAGTAAACGAAGGGGAAAAAAATGGCGAAACTTCGGTGGTAGAGAAAAGATCGCCAAGGGTCCGATTTTCCGCGTTAGAGGATCGAGAAGAAAAAGAGGGTTTGCCATTTTCGAGATAGAGTTTCGCAACAATGGAATGTATAAACGAAAAGTAGGATTTAAAGAGGTAAAAAAAAAACGAATTTATCGTAACTCCATAGATTTTGCAATTGTAGAAAAAAACAAAAACAAATCCGAGCGGATTGGAAACGGTAATTTTTTCATCCTACCTGAATGTCTAGCTCTCTAAGGTGTCTTTTTTTAGCGTCCGATAGATGCGAGAATAGGAAAGAAAACGCAACACGAAATCAATGTGTCTTTATACGAATGACTAAATTGAAAAAAAAGGGCTTTAACATTTTTCCGTTATCTCGTCTCATCGACAATTGCCAACGATCGGTAAGGAAGAGTAGGTTGAAATTTCAGAAAAATCATCTCTATTCGAAATCGGGGTTATGTTTTGTTATTTTTTCCTCGCGTTTGAAGGAGAACCTAAAATTCATTCGAAGATATCGGCTACAATCGCAACTTCCGCAAAATGTGTCCGACGCTATTTCGCTGTCACGAAATTGCGTCCTTTGCATTTACGATAAAAACATATATAAATCATCGCCATTTATCTGTGTTATAATGAATGTGAAAGTAACGTATCATAATCAATAAATTATGTTCCATGTGAAAAATGAAAAGTGAAACGAAAGAAGAGATATATAATGTATGTGTGTATCAGGGTGGCCTTGGAATGCGGTTTTTATGAACCTTTGTGCTCCCAGGGGTTGAACGCTTTGAAATTGATGAGAAATTTCCAATTTCCTGAAAGTTTTCGATCTTCATCCGAATAGTCTCAAATAGTCCGCTCTCTGATCAAAATTTGTCACGCTAAACCAACACGGAGACAATTTTTTGCTCGTTGAAAATGAACATTCAAAAACATCCCTGTTGTAAGGCTCACCACCCTGATATATATACGCATAAACATATTTATATTGTGATTTTAACTCGCAAGCGATTGCGCCGTATATTTTGGTCTTTTCTTTAGTACAAACGCACATGAAAGATTGAAATATATGCACACACATCCGTGACGAGAGATTTTTACGAAAAGAACAGCTGTCAAAGGCAAATTCCAGTTATCGGGTTTTTATTATTATCATTATTATACACCGACAATTACGAATAACCGAATCGTGTTTTGTATGTTGACTATTTATTACGATTTCGTTTTTAACGTTTTTTTTTTTTAATAATTCTAATATATTATGTATTGGGATTGCTCGCACCGAAATTTTTTGATTTCGCGTTTTTCATTGACGAGAGAAGGAGGGAAGGATACTCCGAGAGCGCAAGGGCATTCGTATAAACTTCGTTAAAAAAGAGAGTCTTTGAAGTTGCACTTTTTTTGGTTTATTTTTTCTTCGATCGTTCATGTCTGGTGGGAAGAGAAGAAAAAATATCATTTTGTCCTCGTAGCTACGTTGCTGAGCTGAACGAAGCGTTACTGAAAAAGTCTCGATTTATTACTTGTATTATTATTATTAATGGCCATCGCTGATAATTATTTTAATATATATAATTGCCTGTATCATTGTAATGACGATTATTATCATAACGACTCGATTTAGCGATGCTCGCACACTAAAGAGAAAAAGGAAAACGCTCGCTGTCTTCTCTACCAAAAAGTACGAATTAATTACTGTAGCTGTCTCGGAACAACGAGGACGAAAAGTTAAACACGAAAAGCGAAATCCGATAAGAGCGCATATTTTTTTCCGTCGACGTTATCGGCGATTCAAAGTCGATTGATTGTGAGAAGAATAAACGAATATGTACTGAGGAATAACGGTGTTTTAACGTACGAGCCTGAAATTTCTGTAAATCGATATGATAAGAACGACGATAATAAAAAAAAAGATATAAGAATGAATACTTGTGTGCTACGTATATGGCGGTGAAAGAGTGAAGAAACGGAGAAAAATATTTCAGAGTATGAGAAATTGTATATACCGTGACCCTTGAATTACTATCGCACACATATTGTATCTAATTAATAATTATTTAATATATTGCGGATATAAATGGTATCGGAGTATTTATTCCCAACTTATTCTTCTCTCTTTATGCATAAAATCGGAGATTTTTCGTTTAAAGTTTACCTGGCTGTGTCTAAAATGCAGATAAACTTTTAAAAAGTTGCAGATGGCGCTCGCAACGATCCCTCACGTAATCGCAAAATGAATGACGTGTGTTTCACCGCCTTCACGCCTTCACGATCTGACAACCTATAAAAATACATAAAATACATAACTTTAAAACGGAAAGTATAAAATATACTCAAATCCTTCTGTGATATTTAATTCGCGTAGATTAAGGTTTCAAGAACAACAATGGATCACTACAGTGCACAATTGATGGACGATTTTTGCCTCGAAGCCGAACCCAAAAGAAACTCGAACGCGTAAGTCTATTTTCGACATAACCTCACATTTCATCTCGCATTTTCATTTGAATTTATTTTTAATCGTGTATCCATAATTTGGACGCGCGAGTTGTCAAAAGCCCCTTGTTATCTACGGAAAACTCAGAAACCTGAAAACTTACATGTATTTCGAAGATTACCGATAATTTTGAGGTTATACATGGAATTTCTTCCAACGCTCCATTCTCGTTCGCATTCAATCGTTTTCGCAACGCATTTTTCCAACTCGTGAGAAGAAACATCTCATTCCCGCAGCATATCGGGAAAAACAAAACCCTCCAGAGTTCCGGACAACAAAGTGGAACATGGAGCCCCTCGGAACAGTAATCTTAAGGTCGAAATGCAGACGCTCAGAATCGCGGACGAGTCCGAGAAACAACTGTACGAAACTCTCAGACACATTTACGGAACGGTAGGGAAAATGTAAAACATGGCGTTTGCAATTTTCTTTTTTTCACCGTTCAACTCGTACACGTTTTGTCTGCAGAATTTCAAATTGGGCGATGCTTCCGAGTATCAGAACAAAAGATCCAATTTGGGAAGGCAATATTGGTTGGAAAGAGGTAATTTGGTGATAAAAGGTGTCGTTGATTATTCGTCGAGGGACGCTACCCCAAAATCCCACGAGCAATTGACCAGACAGTTTGCTACCACGAAGCTCGAAAGTTACAGGTAATTTTAATTGAAATTGATCATAATAAAATATCCTCCAATTTGTATTGATAATATTCTAGTATTTAAAAAAATTCATTTTTCGAAAAAAAAAAAAAACCAAACTGTTGATTTTTCAAAGTTTCTATTCGTCACACTGCAACGAAGCTTTGATGCGGGCAAACGGACACGTCGGCAAGTCCCTGGAGATACTTTTTCAAAAATATTACGGGGCAAGGGAATACGGCGAGAGAGAAGATGAATCGGAAAATTTCACAACGGACGAATCGCTCGAGCGTCTCGAAGATGAAAAATTAGCGCTGGAATCGATCTACGGTGATATGTTCGTGGAAAAGATAAAGAATAAGATATGGCTCGTGAAGCTAGAGATGAATTATTTGTCGGGGAAAAACCATGAAAAGCCAGTAGAGAGATTAAAAATTGCAAATACCAAAGGGACATGTCGATTGTTTCAGCACGGTAAGTGTAGATTCGGCGTTAAATGTAAATTTCTCCATCAACAGCCGGAACAACGGCAGAAAAAGCGAAACGAGCCGGCAAGCGTGAGAGATCCGTATTACACGCTGGAAATCCGATTTCCGGAAGGTACGCGAACATTGTCAATTTATTTAAATTTTCATTCGCGATATCGATAACGCACGATTATCAATGTGCGAATAAAAGTAAACATCGTATATTACAATTTCGCTGTGTATTTTACCTCACGATTTTGTCACGATTTTCCATTAAAAACAGGTTGCAATTATCCGTACGAGGCGCCATATCTTTATTTGTACAAAAACGACGAGACGTCAGAGCCGAATTTGCGTTATTTGCAAATCGTCAAGAGACTGTACGAGGAGGCTAAGGAGCTCTCGTCAACGGGTACTCCATCGATATTTTCCGTTTGCTCGTTACTGGAGAACGAATCCGAGATAACGAGCCATCTTGAGAATTCACCGTTGAGCTTTCCGGATCGCAACGATCCGTTATTTCCGGTGGTTACGAACATATCCAGCAGCGAATCGGCGCTGGCCGAGCGCAATAGTTTGGGCTCGACGAATCGCGAGTCGCGGACCGCGCGAAACCTCAGCGAGACGAACAGCCAGGACGATCGTTTGAGCGAGAGATTTCGCGTTAAGCGGAAGAATCCAGCTTACAAAAGGATGATAGACATCCGCCGTAAGCTTCCGGCATGGAACATGATGACGGAAATTTTGCGGACGATCGAGGAGAATCCCGTGACGATCATTTCCGGTGAAACCGGATGCGGCAAGAGCACTCAAGTGCCTCAATTTCTCTTGGACGATTGGCTGCTGAATCGCAAACCGGGCGCAGGTCAGCACTCTGAGATACTCTGCACGCAGCCACGCAGAATAAGCGCCATCGGCGTCGCCGAGAGAGTCGCCGACGAGAGGGACGAGAGAATCGGCGCCACTGTCGGTTATCAGATACGACTCGAGAGCAAAGTTTCAAATTTCACGAGGCTCACCTTCTGCACCACCGGCATACTGCTCCAAAGATTTTCCAGTGACCCTACGCTACAGTCTGTCACTCACATTATCGTCGACGAAGTTCACGAAAGAAGTGCCGAAAGGTAAATCTCAATAATTTGACTAACATCAATAATAATAATAATAATAATAATAATAATAATAATAATAATAATAATAATAATAATAATAAAATTTATTTGACCATTTTTACCGCATCTTGTGATGAAATCGTCATTTGTTTATTCTTGTCATTCGTTTTTAGCGACTTTTTGTTACTGTTGCTGAAGAACCTATTGCCGAAGCGTCCGGACTTGAAGATAATACTGATGAGCGCGACTCTCAAGGCCGATTGTTTCTCGTCCTACTTTGGCAATTCGCCGACCATCGACATACCCGGACGGACGTTTCCCGTGGAGGAAATCTTCCTCGAGGAGATTTTCGAGAAGACCGGTCACGCGATCGAGGAGAACTCGCGTTACGCGAGAAGGATCAAGGGCAGCTGGGAGGCACTGGAAACGGAGTTGGAGTCGGCCGACGTTGATTCCTCGTCCAACGTGCAACCGAAGAGCTCGATCGTCGATGAAAATCTGTCGCTCGGACAGATCTGCGGACGATACGCCGGTTTTTCATCTCTAACTTGCAAAAATCTCTACGTCATGGACCACGAGAGGATAAACAACGAATTGATCGAGAAAATATTGGTATGGATCGTCGAGGGCGATCACGATTACCCCCAGGATGGTTCGATTCTGGTAAATATCTCGTATCATCGTAAATGAGTATATATATGTATATCTGAGTTTTATTTGCACAACATTATTAGTTTTTTACAACTTTTTTCATATCTTTTTCCTTATTTATCTACCATATTGCCACTTCATTCATCCCGCCCCGCGCCCCTTCTTACCACTCCCTCCTTACCTATTCTTTCTACCTCTCTAAAAAATTCGCACAATCCTCCGTCCACTTCCTCCCTTAGTGCCGCTATCAACTCCTCTTTAATTGCTCCTTCCTCCTTTCCCTTCATCCATAATTCTACATCTTTTCTGCTTTTTTCCTTCACTAATTCCCTTCCTTTTTTACATACGAGCAGATGCTCCATCGTTTCCTCCTTTTTCCCACAAATTCTGCACCCCCACTCGCTCTCACCTTTTTTCCCTGCTCTCCCTACATTTCCACATCTCAATCTTGCCCATGTTTCTTTGTCCCTATCATCGTAAATGAATATTCCGTCGAATCGAATTTTCAAGGTCATACGAAAATCACTATTTTTTTTCTCTTTCTTTGTCCCCTCAAGGTTTTCCTCCCCGGTCTCGCTGAAATTTCCTCGCTGAGAGATTGTCTGAACGACAATAAGACATTGTCACCGAGAAACGGAAGATTTCTCGTTATACCGTTGCACTCGAGTCTCACGAGCGAGGAACAGGCTCGCGTCTTTCAGCGGACGAAAGCGGGCGTTCGTAAAATCGTTCTCAGCACGAACATCGCCGAGACATCCGTCACGATCGACGATTGCGTTTACGTCATCGACACGGGAAAAATGAAGGAAACGCGCTTTAATTCCAATCAGAATATGGCGAGTCTCGAGACCTGCTGGGTTTCGAAGGCAAACGCGATGCAACGAAAGGGGAGAGCGGGTCGCGTCATGCCCGGCGTTTCCTTTCATCTTTATACCTCGCACAGGTTCGCACGATTCTTTTCTCCTTCGTCTTCTCCGACGATAATAATCATCGCAACAACTTCTTTTGCCTTTTGTTTTTTCAATTCTTGCCTTTCGCGTTATATTTATATTCCTCAAATGACACTTCGCTATTTGTAAATTAGACAAAAATTCTTTTACCATCGCGTAATTGATAACGAAAACGACGACAATTTTGTTTACGCGCTTGTTATCATTTCAGATTCAAGTACCATTTTTTGGCTCAACCAGTTCCCGAAATTCTGCGAATACCTCTGGAGCCGCTGTTGCTGCGCATTCGGATAATGCACGCGGACCAGGAAACTGATCTTCACGGTGTTCTGGGTACGCCGAACATGAGAATTTAATTTACGCAGAATTTTAATCAACGGAATGATTTTTTTTTTAATTTTCGTTGTTTCTTTTTCCTTTTTGTTCTCGCAGAACGAATGCTCGAACCTCCGTCCCCTCAAAGTATCTCGGATTCCATGAAACGTCTTCAGGATGTCGGGGCATTCGACTCTCGATACGTTTTAACGCCTCTCGGTCATCATTTGGGCGCACTTCCGGTCGACGTAAGAATCGGCAAGCTCATACTGTACGGTGCGATATTTTGTTGCGTAGATTCCGCTCTTACCATAGCAGCGTGTCTCTCCCACAAAAATCCATTCGTCGCGCCGTTCGGCAAACGCACCGAGGTCGACGCCAAAAGAAAGGAATTCGCGACCGCCAATTCCGACCAACTTACCACCCTCAAGGCCTACAAGGTAATTCACTGTGATATACAACTGTAATAATACAATTATCCTATGATAATTAGTCATTGATTTTTCAACGCTTTTCGGCAAAACTCGTCGTGTTTCGTAATCGACCGAAAAACTCGAAGGAAATGCTCTTTTTTCTTTGAACTTCCATCAAAATCCCGAACAAAAACTTTGAGTGGTCGTAACTGTCTTCCCAATTACGTCGTTCTGGTTTCCGGTATTTCTTTCGGTGGAAGAAAATGATGTCGAAAAACGGCAAAAATGTTCACGGCAGTGATGTAATTCAAAGAATCTGGCGAAAATGTTCGATACATCTTTACGAGTTTTTGCGAAACTCATTTGATTTTGCACAGAAATGGTTGGGGATTTGTTCGAGAAGCGCTCAAGCCGGCCAGGCATTCGCGAACGAAAATTTCCTGTCCGTACGCACGCTCCACATTCTGGCGGACATGAAACATCAGTTGTTGGAACTTTTGGTATCGATTGGCTTCATCTCGGTAAACATGCCGCGGAGGCAAACGGGCGTCGACAAAATCGGTGAAATAACCGGTCCCGAGCTGAACGCGAACAACGAGAATTACAGATTACTGCAGGGTCTTTTGTGCGCCGCTCTCTATCCGAACGTGGTGAAAATTTTCACACCGGAAAAATCGTTTCAAGTACAATCCGGCGGCGCGATACCGAGGCAGCCAAAGGCGGAAGAATTGAAGTTTAGAACGAGGGACGACGGTTATGTCAACATACATCCGTCTTCGGTGAATTTCACCGTTGGCTATTTTCCCAGCCCTTATCTCGTTTATCAGGAAAAAATGAAGACGAGCAAAGTATTCATACGAGAGATATCGGTCGTTTCGATATTGCCGCTCGTACTCTTTTCCGGCTATGGTCTAAACGTTGAAAGGCACAATGGGACTTTTATTTTGTCTCTCGCTGACGGATGGATTATGTTCGCCGTCGAATCTCATACGGTGAGAATACCGAAGGCTTGCTTCTTTGCTTATTTTTTGCTCAAACTACGGAGAAAAATGATTTTTTGAGGTTTTTGTTTTTCTTCGCGTTTAACTTGTTTTCAGGTCGCTGAATTATTGCAACACACGAGAATCGAACTGGTGAAGATATTGGAGGAAAAAATGCGGGATCCTTTGCTCAATTTGCTGAATCATCAGAACGGAAAGAGGATTATCAAAACGATCGTTAGTGTTCTTGAGAGGGATTGAGGAGAGCTTTTTTGTAGAAAAAATTCGAAGCTAATGTTAAGTAGTTTTTTCTTCCTTCTTCAACCTAACACGATTTAATTTATTTTCGCCGAAAATAGTTTTTTTCAAGGGTTCTTCCGATTCTACGCGATGTTCTAAGGTGTATTCCCGAAAACCCATTAGAAATAACAATGAAGTTCGAGGCTTAAGGTGCAACGGGTTATTTTTGTACAATTTTGGCGAAATTTTCGCCGAAATCATGCTCAATCTTACAACAATATTGTTACAACGAAATAGAAAAATGAACCGTTTCGAAATGTATAGAGAGAACACGCCGAAGAGATGAAATATATTTTTACGTCTAATCTAACGAACGGTTATTTCGGTTGAACCGAATTCGATTGATGGAATGAAACTAATTAAATAAATAATTATTCAATGATTTTATCGACATGGATCAAGTTTCATTGTTTCAGCATAATCGCCGACAGTTTCAAATTTCGATCATTAAAACGAAGAATGTAAGTGTTTTTTCGTTTATTATCATTGTCTCCGCTGTATTTTTCGAAATCGTCGATTTTTGGCATTCCGTTCCGTTTCCGTACCGTTTCGTTTCCGTACCGTTCCGTGTGGAACTGTCAGGTGAGTTCGGAACGGTGTTGCGCACGATCGAGGCAACACGTGGGCCGCAAATCGATGTTTTGTTGCAAACAAGTTCGCGATTCACCACGATACTTTTCGAAATAAATTTCGAATCGTTGCATTCCTTGTTCCTCGGTGTTTTATCTTCAAAGATTCATACGAATCGCGAGAGTATCGCGGAAAATAATAAAAAGCTCGCAACAAACAACAGTTTTTTACATACACATTTCTAACCTCGATGATCTCGATCGAAATTTTTAGGTTATGCGCGTAATAACGAAAACACATTCTCGGCGTTTCGCTGAACATTCGAACTCCGCACAGTAGTGAAGTGTCGTTACTCGTAAACATGTTCATAAAAAAAACGATTATATACGTCAATGACAGCAAAATAAATCTTTGAACTTATTTTATTTCGCAAATATGGAAACGAATCCTAGCGATCGCGTTGGCGGTTTGGCTAATTTCGCCGTGGACGAAATGCCCGCGAACCTCGATGTTTCGAGTGAAAAGGGGAATGAATCGCCCGATAGCTCAGTTCGAAAAATTGAAGAAATCGACGATCGCAATTTCGAAGATGAAGTTTCGAAACCAAGTAGCAGAGAAATAACAGAGAAATCTGATTTCGAGGGTGAATATAACGAGTCCTTAACGACGATTCCAATGACGATAGTCGAGGCGGATGTAACAAACGAGGAATCTGTTGAGAAAACAAACGAGAATAACGTACCAAAAAACGAGAACGTCGAGAGTACGGAACCCGCCGACGAGTCCATATCTTCGGCGGAACAAGAAAAGCCAAATCACCGATCGGACGATGCTGAAAATTCCAAAGAATCGGCGATAAAAGGAAAAATAACGTCACTAGCTTCGATCGCTCTCGCTTATGGCCATTCCGATTCCGACAGCGAAGAATCTTGCTGCGGTTTGGAGGAAAATTCCTCGGAGAAAGGAGCGTGCGACTCTGAGATAACGATTACGAAAGAATACAGAAGCAACCCTCTGATCGAGACTTCGGACGAAGACAGCGAAGAAGATTCGAGTGAAACGGAAACAAGCTCTTCTTCCGAGGTTGAGAGCGACGGCAGCGAAGCGACAAACGAAAACTGCAGAAAAGGGTACGCACTGATGCGTCTTGGAGCTTTTTTGATTTTTTCATTTCATTTTTGATCAATTCTCGGGTTTTTTACTTTCAAATAACAGAAACAGACGCAAGACGGGCCAGGAAAGACAAACGAAAGGAGAATACGATGATTTGCCGCCGATCGAAGAATTGAAGATATCCGTACCGGAGGTACTCTGCGATCCTCTCGGAGAGGTAGGCGACTTTAGCTTTCGTCGTGTTATAAAAAGCGAAATTGGAAAAGAACAAAATGGAGGTGGATCGATTAATCCAAAATGTATATATTTCGAATTGCGGACGTTATTAATTAGGTTGGCTGGATGGTGGAACAAATGGTCGTTGTCAAGCCAAAAGCTGGCAAACCAACGCTGAATCTCGATACGATTTTATTCATCGAACGCGGCCACCGAGTACTCGGACGTATTTTCGATGTATTCGGCCAAGTTTCCGAGCCTCATTATTGCGTACGTTTCAACAGCAGCGATCACATCAAAGAATCCGACATAAAAGTCGGTATGATCGTTTATTTTTGCCGAAATACCGAGTACACGTCCGTCGTTTTTCTGCACGATTTGTTGAAGTATGTATGGAACTTGAACATTTTTCTTCCTATTAGAGAATAAGAAAAACGGCTCATCGTCGGTACGAAGATGGGGAAAAGAAAGAATCATGACAATTTTTCAGAATGAAGGCCACGGAAGAAATGGCGGACGACGAACATCCTGAATTTTCGGACGACGAGGAGGAACGAGCTTATTACGCGGCTTTGAAGCAAAAACAAAAAACCGACAATAACAAAAGCAGCGAAGTTCCGCAAAAGCGTCAACGAACCGGTAAATTCGCCATTCTTCCTCGTTATCGAGCTGTGAATATATGTAGAAACAAATCGGTCGGAAAACCGAAATATTCTGTTTTTTTTTTTAATTTCACAGATAACCAGGATTCAAGGTGGAGATCGAATCATCCATGGAGCAGCGGGATGAAGCAGCAGCCGCAGCGATGCTCGCAAACGTACAAGCAGAAACCCGAGTGGTTGGATAATCGTCAACAAAATGGCGGCCATCCAGCGAACTTTTGGCAATATCCGCCGGGCTACAATCAATGGCCGATCTCGAACGGTTATCCCAACGGCGATTGGCGATCCCCGCAAAACTTATACGCTTATAATAACCTGCAATTCGGCCACCATCCTCGGCAGGACAATCCACGCCCATTTTTCCGAACAGATCCACCATTTTTCGCGCACGATCCTCGATTCCAAAGTCCTCCGGGTTATCCGAGATTCCCGATTCAAAATGTACCATGGCGAGCACAAACGCCCGGATTTCCGGGTTTCTCGTGGCCGCTTCCTCCTCCTCCACCTCCGCCTCCTGGGATTTGAGAAAAAGAACAAAACGAGCGAAAAATCGCGATTTTCGTGGGGAAAAAGATGACAAAAAGCGAATGATTATGTAACCAATTGTATTTATTTTTCCATGAATGTTATATACACTAGGTAACATATCTTCGCTCTGGCGTTTTGAAACACGATTTATTTATCCATCATCATTGTTTTATACATTATAAAAATTCAAATCATTCATTCGAATACGCTCTTCGAAGGCAACTTCAGGTTCTACTTTGTGAGAAACTCGTCGCTCCTGTACGCCAGCATCGTGGACTCGTCCAGACGTTTTTCGGCGATCGCGATGTCATTCTTTATCTCCTTTATCAATTCTTCTGTAAACAAAAGAATTTAAAAAAAACATTGGTTTTTGTTTGCAACGAATCAATCATTCGAAACTCACCGACTGACGAAAAATCCATTTCCGGCCGAATGTAGCCCGTGACGATAACTCGAAGCTCTTTGCCGTGCAGGGGACCCGAAAATTTGTGAAGAATGTGTGTCTCCTGAAGATTAATGATCATCGTTAGTCTTTTTCATCGTTCTGTCCTTTTTCCCCATGGGAATAACGGACATTTTTTTCCATACCATCGATTTTTTTTCGTTCTTGTAAAAAGGATTCCAGCCTATACTCATAACAGCCTTGTAAGTATTCCCGTCGATCGATGCCCAGCCGTAATAAATTCCGGATGGAAAGTCCTTCGGCAAATTTTCGACGACATCTTCCGAGAAATTCGCTAAAATAGCGAACAAAAAATGCATGTATGAGGTTTAATTGTTTTGTTTTTTTTTTTGCAATCAATCGTACCTATAGCGTTTCTTTCTCGAACAACGCTAAGGATATTTTAGACATTTCTCCAAGTTTCAGCGTTCGTGAGCTTGAGCATTTTTCGAAATCAAAGGACAAGATCGACCGAAATAGCTCGGAGAAATTTTTTTTTTTTTTTTTTTAATTAGAAGCAACATGAAGTTCGCACGGTCGTCTCCCTCCGCGTATAACGTCAACGTGGAACGACGATGACGTCACGGATGGAACGAAACGAGATCGGACGTGAAAAGAAATCTCGGAAAATGATCGTTCGATCGGATTTTTTCGAGACCGTTGAAATTTAAAATGATCACCCGTTACGACGACTTTTTTAAAATCGTTTATCTCCTGTACCTGTCGGTATTCCCAAAGATTGCGATCCTCTGCCAAATCCTTTGACAATTGGACCAGCTGCAAATTGCGGCAGCGACGCGGTGCTTGCCATTGTGCGCATGCGTCTCGCACAACGCGAATCACTGTCTTATCATCGTTTTGTTTTCTCATCTAATGAAGAGGAAACTTACGATCTTGGCATACATGCAACGGGACGTGCAGATGAAAAAAAGCCATCCGTAATCTACCAATTTTACGATTTATATCTTATCTGCGGGTGAGAGACGTGAGAAAGGAGTATGCTCGATGAATTTAGGTCGTTCTGGAAAATAATTGAATCGTCGATGGAATCTACGAGATGATCGAGATGTTATTTTTCCTTGTCTTATTGAAGGTCATTCAATGAGATTATTCGATTTTGGACACTTGGATGTTGGCGTTCGTGGGTCGAGATTCGAACGGAAAAATTGGACGGTCGGAAGGCCAATTCGTTTCGGTAAAGGACGCGTTCGCGTGCGTATTGTCGCGTGTGTGCGCGCGTGCCTGTGAGTTTCGCGTTGGAGCGAGAGGGTACGAGGTTTGACGTCATTGAGCATTGAGTGACGTCAAACAGTAACGTCCCGATATATCAGTGGATCCCCGTCGTTGTCAAATTAACCCTCATTTTTCCCCGACGTCGCTCCCATTTTTATTTACCACTGGACGGTCGGGCAGAGGGGGGAGGGGGTAGAGCAGAGATAGAGCGCGTAAATACAGGAGGCGCCACGTGTGTCCCTTTCGTATTTTCTATTTTACGAGGCGCTTTCTCGCACATCACGAGCGACAATCTCACGAGTGCTCTTTGCTTTTTTTATAGCGCGATTCGAGATAGTACACTTCTCGTTTCTTCATCCATGTGTTTCTACGAGCGTCTTTGTCTATAAATATGTAAGAATCGATCGCGTGATGAATAATTTTTATCGAGCCTTCACGTTCGATCGGCAAGGGTAGTAGGTGGCGATATTGGATGTTATTTAGGTTATAGGGAGGATCTACTGTCTTTCAATGTTAGTCTCTTCATTGTTGTGTTCGTGAAAGTGGTATTCGATAAATATCGACTCGATGAAAAATCGCATGCTACAAAACAGAGGAACGCCATCTCGAAGAACATTCAGAAAACCTTTTTTCTTTTTAGACAAGAGGAATTCGTTCATTTTGATACATTTTTGAGAACCGAACGTAGCAAACTCCAACAGCGAATTTTCGATCGAAAAGTCAAAAATCGATAAGGGTAGATTTGAAAAATGCAATATCGAAGAAGCATTGATAGGGTAAAGTACCCAGTAGTCGGCCCTGAACCACTAGTCGGCCTTTTTGGAATTTGCGATGCGTGCGAAAAGTATGAACACTAGTGTCAACACTCTTTGCACGCATCGCAAATTCTAAAAAGGCCGACTAGTGGTTCAGGGCCGACTACTGGGTACTTTACCCTATATTGGAATAATCGAAAATTGAACGCTGAACATGTGAACCGATGTCGCGTGGCTGCGTTCGCATTTTCGGTAAAAGTCGCAGCGAACATAAATGCTTGTACCGCGATCGATGTACCGCATATGTTTTATGTTCCTGTCGTATGATAATGGAAGACGTCGATTTATTGAAGGAACTCGATCTCATGCGTCACTTTTATATTGCTTTATCTTTATGGTACATCTTGCGTTTTTTATCGTGACGCACAAACGTACAACACGCACGCACAGGATATTACATTATAAGGGTGTTTCATTTTCAGGCAACGTTTCATAACCTATATGGCCGAGTTGAACAACCGATGCAACACGCGGTATGGAGTATATTTTCACGAATAGTGAAATAGTGAAAGAATTGAGCCAGCTCAATTGCAGTCTTGGTTAATCGAGAGGTTCAATTTCTCGCACTTGAATAACGCGAGGCAAAAAGATTTTCCATTTTTCTCGGTCTACAAATGTTTTTTCTGCAAAAACAATCGGGTTCATCGATGTCAACGAAATTGCACTACTACTCTCGTCAAATTACATCTAAAAATGAATCAACTCGCAGATAATTTCATGCCCCGCAGAGCAGCGTAATTCACTGAATTGCGTTGGAATAAGGCAAAAGATGGGAATTTCGCGAGTAAAGACTAAAAAACGTTGAACAGGAAAAGTATCGTCGGTTAGGCAGGGATTAATGATATTCGAAAGCTTTCTTCGTTCAACAATATCTTTAGGCTCTGAACCAGTGATTTGGGGCATACGCGAGTGAAAGAAGGCAACTTGAGAAATAACCGAGGCTCTAATATACATAAATACATATATATATATATGCCCACACGTACATAAATCATAAGTTACATTATGAGTCGCGTGTTTCGGGCTCACTGAGAGAGCACAAAATTATAAAACAGCGGACCTACACAGGGCTGGCGAGGTTATTTTCGTTTGGCCGGAAGTCACGCCGAATGGGTCTTTTTCATTCCCACGTAGATTTTCATGTATATTTCGACAAACGAAGTCACAAAAAATTCCGACGATGATTTGTAATAGCCGTGGTGTGCATAACGCATGCGTTATATATCTGTGTATACACGAATCGAGGAAATGAGATAGAACGAACGCGCGTGTCGAAGATATCGAGCTGGCGAGCTCTCGTGCATGTACCTTAACGCCGTATACCCTTCAACGTTCCTCGCGTACGTACATAGAGACTGACGTCAATTGCCGAGAACGGGTATATAATATACGACACGCCAAGACTCTCGCTTTACGGTTATGCACTCGCAATCGGGCGTCCCCGGCATCTTCGAACCAGAGGGCGTTCGGATGAATCTTCGGGGCGTCCAAAGCAATCCCCGGCAAGGACGCCGCGTGACGCATACGCAGCGTAAAATCAAAGAGGAAATCAGCGCGTTCGATCGAGAGGCTCGTAATTTTGCGGGCTGTGAAACGGAGGTCGACCGGAAGTTCAGTGAGATCGACAAATACGACGGAAAATATATTGTAATTGAACAAACGCTGCGCCGAAGAGAAGGGAGAGATATTTCGTGTTATTATGTACACATGTATGTATTTAGTACACTGGCGCGCCGCCATGGATTTCCCGCGGGATATTTAGCCGCGGAAAAAAGAAAAAAGAGGGGAAAGTCAAAGTTTTCGGATGAGAGATTCGACGTCACGCGTAATTCTTTTGTTTTTCACTTCTGTACAACGAGCGTGTCCTCGAAAAATCGATGTTACGTACCGGCGAGTGCGTCATGCACGCTCGTTTTTTCAAAATATAAACACCGGACCCGCGATTACATCTCATTTGTCATTGAGGCGATTCGTCTGATCGGTTTTCAATACGCACACCGATGAGTTGCACAACGCTATTGTTGTCGTTATGCTTCAGCTCGGTGCATCGGCGTGTATAACACGCCGTTTCAAAAACCGCCGCGTATGTTTCGGGGAAAGACAAAAAAGAGTATAATTGAAGAGTAAAATTAGTCGTGACGGAGGTACGCGCGTGAAACATCATGACCAAAGAATATCAAAGGTCGCGGGGATAATTGCAGCGATTTTATTTTTAAATATTGCCGAAGCGATTGAACGTCCGGAAAATTATGATTACGTTTCGAACGGAAATATCACGTTGGAATGAGAATTTTAAGGGTGCTTGTTGAAAAAAGGGAAAAATCGGTCGTTCAGAAGTGGCAGAACACGCGAATTTTGGATACCAACGGTTTTTAAAAGTTATTAACTTTTTTTCTTGAATTGTTTTTTTTTAAATGAATTTTACAGTTTTGAAAAGCAATTCAATTATCGAGCGTGATAATTTTGAAAAATTATCTTTCGAACCCTCACTTTCAAAGTTGAGACACTAGATATCCTTTTTTTTTGAGGTTAAACATGGTTCAACCGTTAGGTGACTCTAAAAATTCCAAATTGAAAGCAGAATTTTCCGGGATGCATGGGAAATAAAGAATGCAATCCGAGGCTTCTTAATGTTAACATAATGGGCTCGTATTTTTGGTGGTTCTTTTTTCAAGACGCCATGTGATGAATTTCATCATTATATCGTAAAAAAAAAAGAGTACGTTAGTTTACTTCCAAAAGTGTTCAATTTTCCCTTCGATGCCGATTCAGCCTGTACAATCTGCGCTACTTGTAATCTCGATCGACTAGCAATTAACAGACAGAAAAAAGTCTCCTTATCGCGTACAACGAAGTCAGATTGAACTCCTCATCGAGATCCGAGTTCTGAGCAAGCCTGTATGAGAAGTTTCGGTCGTACGAAAGAGACACGCTGACAAAACGATGTTCGTTTGAGAACGTTGACGTCAATTGTCGAAGATAACACGCGCGCGGGTGTTACGTGTCAGATAATGAGGGGAGCGGGGCGTGTGCGGTCGGCAAAAGCAGCGCGGCGGAGGGGCGGCAGCGGAAAATCGACGAGTGGGATAAAACGAAGCGAGGAGAAGGGGGAAAAGAAGGATAAAAACGGCGTCAGAGAGAAGCTGCGAGCGATTAACTTATCATTACAGATATAATACGAAGAGTTGACGATGACGCTGATTCTGAGGGTAATGCGGGTCGGTTGAGAAAAACTTCCGTATAATCGTGTTTTGTTTTAGCGTTTTTAATTTGTCAGTACTGTAAAAGTGCACTGTATTCAGCTTGTACTCGCCGCAGAAGTAGGCGATATAGCGACACTTTTGTTTCGTGCGATAATCGTCGGCTCGCGTGCGACGATCTTTCGGATTCGTCGTTTCTGCGTGAAACTATCATTTGCTCTCTGGAACCTTCGTCATTGAAAGTACAAAGAAGATGAATTTCGATGGTTTTTCAAGCGCGTACTATTGTTCTCGGTGGCAAGGCCGTGAAGTGGGGGAGTTTCGATAGTCGAGGTTCAATTCATCGCGAGGGGAATGCCGAAAAGAGCGGTGCTTATGAGCAGTGGCGCCCCAGTCGCCGCGTTGCGCGGCTCGTTCGTTGGCGTCATAGTCGGCTCTTGTCGCGGCAGGCTTGAGGGGTAGCAACATGGCCGACGGCGTTAGTCGGTATCGAACCGTCGTGGAAGTGAGTTGTATCGTCATGGCGACTGACGCAAGGGGAATACACGAATTCTCGTGAACGTGCGGGCTAACACGATACATACATATTTTACATATGTATATCCGCAAGTACGTAAAAAAACAAACATTTTTCTTTCCACGTACACGCCGGCGTTTGTATTTCTCTCTTCTCAACGGTGATGAGGGAAATTTACACTCGTAGGTATGTTTTCCGTCACCTCTCCGCGAGTATCCGAGAGAAAGAAAATATCGAGCAACGCGGCGTCTCTCTCGTCGAGCGTAGAAAAGAAAATCGCGAGACACCTTTCCATTAAAATGTTTTCTCGAGTCAAAAGTACCGAATACGCGACCTTCGAGGGTTTCTTAGCTTTGACGTTGATTGATTTTTCGTGTATTCAATAACAGATTTTTCAATGACAAAAGCATCTCCGTTCGCGGAGGTTTATTCATTACCAATCCGCGATTTCGTATTTTGTGCCATCGTATAGACATCGTCGTTCGATCGTGTTCCTCCTCTCTTTTCTTTCTTCTTGCATCGCTTCACCGAACGAATCGTCAAACGATTATCGCTCGTTCCCTCCGAAACGCGTTTTTCCAAAGAAAATCGATCTCGTTTTCGCCGACGTCTTGAAAACCCTGCCGGACGGACTTTGAGGCGTAAAGATTGGAAAAGAAATATTTTCTCGAGCTCGCTCGTCGTTGTATACTTGTTGCGATGTTCCGGGACGCGGACGGATCGTTTCTGAAGCGAGAAAATTCTCTCGAGCCAATAATCCTCGCGATCGTTCCACAATTTTCTCGCTACAAAGACCAGCGACACGTAAAAATAATTATCAGCGATAGTATGTATTCGCGTATAAAAATACGCGACAAATTTTATCCAATTAAATCTGCGTGTACACGCGAATAATCGTCTGAAAAGACTCATTATCGCAATTGACTCGCAACGAGAAGAAATGCGGAGTTGAATCTCGAGTTTGATACAAAAACATGAAAAATATTTACGACAAACCGTTCTTTCAACGCGTGAAACGATATTCCGAAAAACGTTCGTAACAACGATTCGTTTTTTCTTTGATCAGCACGAACGCGATAAACGACAAAATTCGCGTTTTTTCTTTCATTTAATCCACGGTGGATAATTCCTGACGAATATCTTTTCCGTTTCACCTTTCCTCGTGCAATGCCGATAAAAAATAAAAGAAAAGAAAGCGTATCGTCGACCGTAAAAATGCATTCACGAGGTCCTTCGCCTTTTATCGACCGGTGGCTCGTCCGATGACGCGGGGCTCTCCCGACGCCTAAAAAATAATTGCCGCCCTGCGTGGACGCAAATATTAAAGTTGGAAAAAGTATACTCGCGCCTGCGATACATTTTTTCTTTCTCGCGAACTGGAGCGAAAAGTTTATTCTTTTTTTTCGAACACCGTAACATCGAAATGCCAAAGATAATCAACGCAGCTCGGTCGATAAGAAAGGTTCGCGAGGAATGTGAAAAAAACAATCTCCTCCGATCGAAGTTTCGGGAACAAAAAATTGAAAGAAAAATTCCGGTACGGTAAAAATTTTCCTCGCGGCAACGAAAAATCGCGTCCACGAGAGAGCGGAAGAGCGCGACAGAGTGGAAAAAGGCTGATATCCCCCGACCTGCGTAAGCAGTGACGCACGCGGTCGAGATTTTTTCTTTCTTTTTTTTCCATTTCGCCCATTAAATTCCAAGACTAAAAATAAAATTATAAGCATAGTAAAATGATAATCTTGGACGAGATGAAATATCTTCGGGAATAACGCTAACTTTGCGTCTTTTTCTTTCTTTTATTTGTTTTACCTCGAATTACCCCCTGAAAAACGCTACACTCCCGTACTACGGGCACTACTAAGATTGCATTTTTCGCCTTTATTGTTGTTGCTATAAAGACTACGAATACGCCCGCGTTTTCAGCCAACTATGAGAGAGAATGTGAAGGTCGATTCGGGGTTACGGATTACATAAAGGCGAAGGAGTCGGAGGGGATTCGGGATACGAGCGAAAACAAGATTTCCGGTCGAATCTAGATTTATGACAAAGATGGATTCCACCGGCGGTCAGGCTAGCGGCAAGAAGCAAATACGTGTAGGCTTTTATGACATCGAGGGGACTATCGGCAAAGGCAATTTCGCCGTCGTCAAGCTGGCCAGACATCGAATTACCAAAACAGAGGTATGCGACGGAGTTTAATCGTCATTCGATGAAACTTGCTCGATTCCGACAGAAATAAATAAGCCAGCGTGCGACGAATTCCTAAAAAAAAAAAAAAAAAAAAAAAAAAAAAAAAAAAAAAAAAAATCGATCTCCGTCGACGCTAACGATCCGCATCGACGAGACGAATAACAAGACGCGCGAACGTCGCTTTTGTTTTTCTCGTAGGTCGCGATCAAAATAATCGACAAGACGCAGTTGGATCCGACGAATTTGGAAAAAGTTTATCGGGAGGTTGAGATAATGAAACAACTCGAACATCCTCATATCGTTAAGCTCTATCAAGTTATGGAAACCAAAAATATGATTTACATGGTGAGCGACGCTTTACCAATTTTCCGATGCAATTTAATAACAATAATAATCATAATAACGAACAACGCAACCGCCACAAGCAAAGAATAACACGGACGAACGTTTTTTTGCCTTTCGTACGAAACTGAAAATTGCAAAATATGCGATAATATGCTATTGTCATTATTATTTAACATGTAATCGTTGTTATTGTTCTGTACAGTAATTGTTGTTTATTGATTTAAACACAATGATAACGATATCGATCGTCACAGGTGTGCGAGTACGCGAACAAGGGTGAGATATTCGATTACATAGCGCGTTTCGGTCGGATGGGTGAGTCACGAGCTAGATCGACCTTCGCTCAGATATTATCGGCGGTGGAGTACTGTCACGGTTCCGGGATCGCTCATCGCGATTTAAAGGCGGAGAATCTGCTATTGGATTCGCAGATGAACGTGAAGATAGCCGACTTTGGATTCAGCAACAGATTCCTACCGGGCGAAAGATTGAGCACGTGGTGCGGGAGTCCGCCTTACGCGGCACCGGAAGTATTCCGGGGTAAACACTACGCCGGTCCTGAGATCGATGTTTGGGTAAGGCTCTCTCGCCTCCCCTCTTTTCCCGACATACTTTTCTCTCATGTTTTTTCTTTTTCAAATTACTTCATTATTATTTTCAAATTTATTATTATTATTCATAATTAATATGAATAATAATAATTATTATTATTCATAATTATTATAATTATTATTCATAATTGTTATAATTATTATTCATAATTATAATAATTATTATTCATAATTATTATGATTATTATTCATAATTATAATAATTATTATTCATAATTATTATGATTATTATTCATAATTATTATAATTATTATTCATAATTATTATGATTATTATTCATAATTATTATAATTATTATTCATAGTTATTATAATTATTATTCATAATTATTATAATTATTATTCATAATTATTATGATTATTATTCATAATTATTATGATTATTATTCATAATTATTATAATTATTATTCATAATTATTATGATTATTATATATAATTATTATAATACGTATTTATTTATTTAATGCCACGTTTTAATAATGTACTTCCGCTTTTCCAGAGTCTCGGAGTCGTTCTTTACGTGCTGGTCTGCGGTGCTCTGCCCTTCGACGGTTCCACCCTCCAGTCGCTCCGCGATCGCGTACTCAGCGGCCGTTTTCGCATTCCGTACTTCATGAGCACTGGTAAAAACGAATTTCACGAAAAAAAAAAAATACACTCACGAGTTTCGAGCGGGGTTTGGATGTTTGTCGTTGTTTTTTTCACACGCCCGTTTATCGGCACGTTGCAGACTGCGAGAGCCTCATACGGAAAATGTTGGTACTGGAGCCTGGGAAACGTTACACGATCCCGCAGATAAAGAGGCACAGATGGATGGTCGGATCGGGCGACGTTTTTCCAACCATTATACCCAATCCTCCCTCGGCCCTTCAAGAACCGAACGAACAA
Source organism: Heteropelma amictum (assembly GCA_959613375.1). NCBI lineage: Eukaryota > Metazoa > Arthropoda > Insecta > Hymenoptera > Ichneumonidae > Heteropelma > Heteropelma amictum. The sequence goes on along the minus strand of OY390722.1, from coordinate 31,593,627 downwards.
ATTCTCAGGCTGATGCACAGTTTGGGAATAGACGTTACTCGCACCAAAGACGTAAGATTATCATTACCTCACTCGCGGTACAACGACGATAAAAAAATAACGAAGATAACTGTTGAAAAAAGAAAAATGAAAGAAAAATTCGCCAATTTTGATTTTGCTTTTTTGTTTTTGATCATCACTCGAATAACTTTTTGCTTTGTTCTTCCTCTCCACGCAGTCGTTGAAAAACAACAGCTACGATCATCACGCTGCCATTTATTTCTTGCTCCTGGAGAGACTGAAGCAACATCGAAGCGGAAATCCAACGAGCAGCAACTGTTGGCCACCGGTCAGCAGAGCCAAGGACGACAAATTCAAATCGAGGTGACTGAGGAATTTTTCCGTTTTTTTTTCCATCGAGTCTCTCGGCATAATTTTGTTTTTTCACCGGCGTGTTCGGCGACGTTATCACGTTTTCGCGAAACTTCCAATCCTGCTTTGACATTGAAAAATATCGTTTCGACTGGTAGAGTTGAAAAAAAAAAGGGGAAACGAAGGTCGCGAAACGAACGGATTAATGAAAATTGTCCTTTAACGAATGTGGTTTTAATTTCCAGTGATAGCTTGGTAGGACGTTGAACGTCATTGAACCACGTTGGTGCGATGGAAAATCCAAGATTTAGTGTTCGGAAATAGGCGGGATTGGAAGAATCGAGGCTGTGTGTGTCCTCTTTCAGTTTTTGGTAACTTTTCTTTCATTTCAACAAGTTTGCTTTTTCTTTTTCGCGAGAAGCGAAAACCCCGATAACACGAAAGTTTTACTCCCTAACGCTATTCCTCACGCTTGTAGAGCAGCCTCCGGAAAAATCGAACGCCCGTCGTTCGCGCTTGTTTTCAGCGTCGCTGGCGCTGCGATCGCTCCAGCGTTCCTCGTTGTTTATCCTCATGTTTATTTTCAAATTCCACGATAATTACGAGCAATCAGGATGGTCATGCGCGAATTCGCGCGCTTTTCCTTCCGAAATTTCGATTTCACAGGGAAACACCGAAAGTGGTTGAAAGTGATTCCTTTGTTGTCTTCCAGAGGGCGCGAGGATAGCGGTCGAGGCGGAAAGCGCTTCAGTTCGACGAGTTCGTCGACCGACGAGGGTTGTTGCAGCGCCGAGGGTGATTTCGAGGAGGGTCCGAGCGGGGACGAGCTGCGAGAGGCTCAAATAAAGTTGCAGGAGCACAGATTGGGCCTCGATCGCGACATAAGTCAGCGTATCGACAGTCAAATAGTGAATCGACGTTTGAGCGACTATCAACAGCAGCATCATCATCATCATCACCATCATCATCATCATTTCGACAGTACGATCGTCGATCCGATCGACCCACCGAGTAGATCGAGTATGTTCGGTCGAGGCGGTGGTGGCTGCGGAAGTTCATCGTCGGAATTATTCGAATCGAGCTTCGATTCCGGTTGCCCACCCGACTTCTCGATAACCGGATGTTTCACGAGCAGCTTACCGTCGTGCACTCCCCCCCCTCCGAAAAGTCCATCGCCGATCGCCACGAGAATGTCACGCGCGAATCAAGCTCGCCGCGCGTCGGACGGCGGCTCGAGACTGATGTTTTGCCAACAGGCGAGTACCGGCGATAGACCCGAAAAGCAACGAAGTATTCAAGGTTATTATCACTTTTCGAACAATTCCATCCACTTATCCAGATACGGGAGTGTGTCAAACTGCTCGATTACCTTTTTTCTCTCTCGATTGACGGAAAAATGCGTCATGAAAAATTCATAGTTACATGGCATTTCGTTCGTTCGTTCGAAGATTCGGGCAAGGCCAGAGGACATCTCGATCTCGTGCATCTACGGCCGAGCTCGGCGTCGCCGAGCCAGCAGCAGTTCAAAATGCGCAACGACACCGGCATGCAACTCCAGCTGATGGTACAACAGAGGATGCTGCAGCAGAAGAGGAATCTCTATCACAGGCACAGAGGAGGCGGAAGTCCGACCCCGTTGCCGAGTATATCGAGCGGTACGATAAGGCGAGCCGGTGCCGGCGAGCACGTGCCGCGCCAAGACAGCTACAAGATGGCGCAGCGTACGCAAATATTGCCCCCGTTATCCGGCAACGGGGAGAGCGATTTCGAGAGGGATCGCGAGCGCGACGAGGACCGATGGAAGAGCCTGCCGTCTAGACTGGCGGTCGACTGTCAATTGACGGATAGAACACTCCTATGGAGTCAGCAGGTAATCTCATAATTCGAGATAGAGATTGTAGCATTTTTTCCCATCTCGTCTCGTTCCTCTTCCTTTGGATCATTGGGTTCTGCTTTGAAAGGAAAAATAATAATAAACTCGCGCAAGACACTTGTCTACGAACGGAAGAAAAAGAGAGAACAAAGTTTCATGTACCGTTGTACTTGGTGTTATGTTTGTATATGATATATAAAATATATTCACGCATATATGTTATATATGATATACAAAATGGCGAGAACGAACGTTCGTCCTTCCTCGAAGGAGAGAAGATGAAAATTTCAAACACCATGAAGCTAAAACTCTATCATCCACGCATCTTCAAAGTAGACATGAATATTTTCGTTTGTTTTATTATTGTATTAATTATAAGACGTATTTGCCGTTGGAACAAGTGAAAAACAATGAAAAATGTAGTTGAGATTGTCGGAATGTACAGCGGAAGATCAAATGTATTTTGGATTTCTTTTTCATTTTTTGGATATACGTTTTTTTTGTTTCTCATCGTTCGTAGTTTTAAATGGGCGATTATGTACACGTAGATGGCGTACCTGCGATTTTGTTCCTACTATTATTTATTCGTTCGTCTTAACAATAAATCGTTTCTTCGCTCGTTGCATCGAAATTGTTATTATTTTGACGATACGTTGCTTTTGCTCTTCTCTCTTCTCTCATCGTGCGCAACGGATTGCCATTGGCCTTTTTTTTCAACGCGATTCCCGCCAACGACGGTTCCTCGATTTGTTTTTTTTCTTTTTCTTCCTTTTTTCCAGTCGGGATAATATTATAACGCATAAAAGGAAGTTTGTAGTACTGTGACGTTTAGCTCTGACACGGCTTCGTAGCTTTGTCCCGCACTTCTCGCGCATGCTATTTAGCCACCCTCGAGTTCCATTAAGGAGATATTTCGGGCACGAGGAACTCACTGATTTTCATTGCGACGCTGCAAAAAACGGAGGAGAAATCGTTCAATGCCTGCCCTGGGAAATCTCCTTAAAGCGTTCGGTGTGAATATCGTGAATATCGTAAAATAACGAAAAAAACATCGAATAAAACAGAAATTGTTGTTTTGCAATGTACATGTGCCAGGTTGGGCTAGGTGGAGGCGCATCGTATCTACCGCCGGGTAGCGTGGGCGGCTTCTTGTGGCCAACCGGAAGTAGCCCCCATGCAACCATATTCGAAAATTCCGGAGACCCGATGGAATGAAAATGAAAAGAGAAAAAAAATGAATAAACGCGATACCCAAAAACGAAGAGAAAAAAATCGCAGGGCTTGTACCGACGTTCGAAAATAATGAAGAAGTAAACACGGAAAACTTTCGGTACAACGTCTAACGCGATATTAGCGTTTATAGTTTCTCGTTTGACTCGTTTTTTTTTTTTTTTTTTTTCGTACCTCGACGGTACGACACTTCGAGGCGATTTAAAACGAGCGTTTTTTACGTGAGGATATCGGTAACGTGTGCGAGTGTGACATTTAGAATTTTAGACATCTACGTGTAATAGCTTCATTGTGCAATAACGACATCTTTACGTTTCGATGATTTCGTCGTGAAAAGAGAAACGCGTCGACGACAAAGCCTAAAACGGCCATTGACGAATGCTCTCTTCTTTTGTTTTTCTCTCAAATACACGCACGAATAATACATCTCGCAGAGGAAATGTATAATTCGAGATGCGCAAACTGGAAAGTGAAGCTCAGGCTGTTTACGATTTTTTTTTGGCAAAAGAGAGGTTATGTGCGCTCAGCGATTTTTTCACTCCCTGCACGAGCGACAATTCGCTAGAATTAAAGAGCCCGTTTGCGCGAGTCGCGTCAGATATTGAGACATATCTTTTTGGAGATCAACTTTTTCGATTAAACTAATTGTCAATTCGTGGGAGATATCGTGTCCGGGAGGAGGAAGAAATCGGGCGTGTTGATGAAATTTGTCGAGAGAAAAAAATTATGAAAACGAAACAAAGGCCACGATCTAACCTCCAATTGATCAACGAGTTCGCGACTTTATAATCGTTTTTCGATGGCACGCGATGTATGAGACACACACACACGATCGAGAGAAAAACTTTGTACTCACTTTTCAGTTTCGCCCCGCGACGAGCACGTACGAAATATCGTGTACGTAATAATAAATGTTCGATAGGGCAAAAGTTACGATGTGCGCGAACTTTGCTTGTGCACGTTGTTTGGTAAATGTTCTGCCCCAGCTGTGTGCAGAACAGCTCATGGTCGACTGACGATTGTGAGAAGCAAAAAAAAAGGAAGAAATGAGAAAAATATGTATATTTAGCGTATAGAAGTAGAGCTGTACGGCATTGATCAAGTTCAGATATAATCAGAAGGGAGAGCAGGGGTTTTCGGCTCCCGACGATGTTCGAACTTTACGTGCGAACGAAACGAAACTTTGAAATTTGACAACGGACGAAAGAGAAACGTCGGGAAAATAGTTGGGTTCGGTTGGTACGCGAAATCGGGCAAAAAGTCATCTTGGTCGAGCGGAAAAGGAAGCAGCGCTAGTTGTATTTTCTTTTCGACAATTATCATCCATTAGGGAATAATCGTTTTTTACTGCCAACGGAACTTCACTTCGGAACAGTTGTGTAATATGCTCAAATTACAGAAGAGAAAAAACGAGACAACGTCGATAAGGGAGGAAAACGTTTTTATATAGATATCGACATCGGGGTAAACGATGAGTTAGAAGAGTATATTAAACAATCATTGTTAGTCGGTTATCGATGAGAGAGAGAGAACAAAAAATTCTCAAGTAACTCGTAAGTCGGTAGGAAAACATTTGATGGCAAAGTAGAGGAACGAAGTAATAAAATAAACGCTCCGCCACGGTTAGAATATAATGCTGTGTGTCATCGAAGAATGGAAGTAAGACGTTCGATGTATTCGAGGGCTTGAATAATGTTTGAGCTCGCGTCGATGATCTCGTTGCATAATCACAATCGATCGAGTAGAAAACTGTAGAATTGATAAATGTAAGGATGCTGACACTGGATTTTCTTTGAAAATTTTTCGAAAAACATTCAGAACGGGAAATAAAATGAAAAAAAAGGGGGTAATCAAAGCGTCGTGGATAGACTTTAGGACCGAGTGCTACGCGCTACGTTAATCTCTGTACGTTACGATAAAAATTACCGTTAAGGATGCTCCGAAGGTACAATCGGAACGAAATTGGAAGACATCTGATAAAAATAGTCATCAGTTTCAGACGATAACGATATCGAGAAGTTGACGAAGGCGTTAAATCAATCGAGTGACAAATTACTCGCGAGTAATGGCGGAACGTTGTACACCGGAATTACTTTTTTTTAAATAATTTCTTTATGAATTTTCAAAATTTGCAAAAGAAGGAAAGTGAATTATTGTTTACTAGTTTTTTCATAACTTTTGATGGTGCTCGGTACTTTTCGCGTGACTATTTTCTTCGATATTTTTATATCGTCGACGAGCACGTAAAATTAACGTGCAACTTCCGATTGCACCTTCGGAATGTCCTGAAATCAATGAGGGTTAAATAAATGTGTGAATAAATTGAAGAATAATAACACCGCGCATATCATCGCGTTCACGAAGATATTGATAATCAGTCAAGTCTCATCTTCGACCACAGCAAGTCGCATCGATAAAAAAAAAGAATAATCGCGGTAGCACTTTGAAAACGTCATTGCCATTATTTACGAAGCAATACCGACGCGCACAAGAGGGATTATCTTTTTTCTTCTCCCACGAGGGCGCATACACACATCGAAAGTATCGCAAAGAAAAGATGTAAATACTTTGTTGTTGTCTGATGGTAAAACAGATCGGTTTATGTTTGGACCGCAATGGTTATAGAATTCCGTCGTTTATCGAGTATTTATAAATTATTATACACCTTTTACCGACGAAATTCACGTTCATTTCTATTGAAATTTCCGACATTTCGCCCTTCGTATTCTATAGTTGGAAAAAGCACTTTAGGGTGGCCACGAGCACCATAACGAGACCCTGAAGATGTTTGAATGTAGGGCGCGCTGTTTTGGGAGCAACAATAAAAAAAAACATTTAAAAAATCAACGACTCTTACCGGGAACAGTTATACCTGCATATTCTAGTTTCGATTATGAGAATCACAATGAAATTTGCACAATTTCGTTTCGACTATCATCAATGATGATTTTTTTACCGTAAACCATCGCGAATTCTCGAAGACGGCCGAATGGAATTTGAATTTCGCGATGTAGGCTTGTGCAATTGCGGAACCCCGCGGAGGGATTCGTTCACGAATAACATCCGAAATATCCGTCATTTTTTACAAAAAGCATAAAACAAGAAACCGAAGAAAGGAGACAAGCACGAAACAAGAAAAAGAAAACAATCAAACTTCGCTCAAAAAAGCATACGTTTTGTAAGAGGAAACCAATTATTAAATGTAGACGAGTTGCAAAGTGGATCTGCGATTCTCCGTAGTCGAACGCTGGTGAAAAATGTCGAAAGACTCGCACCGATTGAGGAAATAAACAGTAGAAAAGACTTTTTTTTTTTCGTTCAGGAATAGCAGATTCACGGGCGTTGCAAATTCGCACACCCGCTATACATGTATGCATACATTGCGTAATTACAGCAATCGTTATCGACATCGTCGTCCATCAGCAATAATAATCGATTAGCATTTTAAAATGATTAACGAACGAAATACGAGAGAGAAACGAAAAATTGAAACAACGTAAGCCGAAACGCGTCGAACAATTTGTTTACAATTGAGAAAATTCTTTCGTATCGAATAATTACATGTGATAATGTGTATTTAAGTCAAATATCGCGAAGCAAGGTCTAACGTAGAGTCAATAGATGCGAATATTTCTAGGGTTTGACCGTTCGTTATGACGAAAGTCGGAGAGTTTCGCATGAAGATGATGAGAAAGATGACGCGGAACAGCATATCAGAAAATATAGCGTCTGATTATCGAACAGACTGCGACGATCGATACTTCCGGTAATTTGTGTTGGAAAAATGATTCCTCCCGACTCGCATTCACCCGACAGAGGGGGGATTTTTGAAAAACTCGAAAAAACCCTTTCAATGGCGAAGTCTTTTGATGTTTCAAAATCAAACACGGGATGAATTTCGTTTCAACGAACATTTCTCGTGAATAGACGGAAAATGTACCGGAAGTTACGTACGAATGGTGCACAACGCAAATGTGAAACGAATCGAGACACTACGAGAGGTCTTCTCACGGACAAACAATGAAGAAATATGGAATTACTAGCTTAACTGTAATTATACATAGAAATGTTCGAAAAATGTACCAGAGTACTTGTTCATACACACACGTACACACACGAACGAATAAACTTATGGAGAGAGAGAGAGAGAGAGAGCGAGAGAGAGAAACGCAGAGATTATCGAATAAAAAAGCAACATGTAAGAGCGGAAGAGTTTTCTTTCTCGATTTAAGCAATTTTGAACTGATATGAGTATCGTTCGATGCCAACCAACGACTTTTCTCCGACGACTGAAACAGTTTATTTAGCGTGAAAAAACAAGAACGAATTCATCGCGTCCAAGGACATTCGACATTGTATAATTTTGGTGATAACAGATGGCCGCTTCCGTGATGATCATCAAAGATGTTGAATAAATAGTCCAAGACGAACGATCGACTATCTTACTTTTTTATTTACCATTAAAATATATCGCTGCCGGTCTTGCCGGCGAGATCCTTCGCCTCTTGCGGCGTCATTCTCTCGTATTCGCTCGGCTCCAGCGGATCTCCGTCCGGCTTTAGTTTACTCTCTTGAAAGTCTTTCCTTATTTTTTCCGCATAAACCGCGTCGAACAAATCATTCGCCGTAAATTCGGACTGTACCACTTCCGTTGAGCGATAACTGACGTACGGCTTCAATTTGAAATTCTTTAGATTCGGCACGATGAGTTCGGGGATTCTTTCCGGAATTTCCACAAACTTGCCGTTGACCTTGTAACCAATGTCTTTAACGCCACGCTCTAAAAACACGGATATTTGGTTTCTCAATACCGATACCTCTGGGTCGAAGATGTTAAATTCAGAGTACGGGCGATAAAAACGAAATTATAAAAATAAAAGCGGTCATTGTTCGCTGTCGAATGAAACAAACACTTACTGTCGATGGGAATATCCGGATCGGGATTCTTCGCCTGTCGCTCCTTGAATTCCCGCGGTCCTCTCTTGTTGTATAACAAAAACTTGCGAAAATTTCGTTTCCCGTGCAACACACTCGAGGTTGTTATACCTCGATGTATTATTTTACACGCCGAAGCCATAATCGATTGATTTCTATTAAGATAAAAGTAAAGGTTGAATAGATCGAACGTGCGTTATCGAGCTAATCTCAGATATTTTTAAGAGATTTTATTCGTTTCGTGAGAGAGTACACCTCACAAATGGTCTACAGAATTTTCAAAGTGACAATTGGGTGATGGACGACAAATTTTTCTCTCCTATTAATTAGATATTTGCGGTATTTACTTCGTTGTGTCGAATCTCTGATTCGTCTAACCTTCAAATCTCAAATATAGGAGAAATACTTTTCTTTTTGAGGTTATCTTATTCTGTCTTGGCGTTGTGTGGCAAATACGTCAACTATTATAAACTATTATAAAATGGGAGCCGTTCAGTAGATAATGTAGGGATATACCGACCGCAACATGAGAGTATCTATATGAGAGAGTATATGGTGAGAGTATATGTATATCTATACTAGTCGTATTAGTTCATACACCACCCAAAACCAAATTATGAATACAAAGGAACGCTGCTGTTTTGAACACTGGATATTTATGGAATATTTGACGAGGAAACATAGTTTGCATCTCACGGCAGGACATGGGCTGCATCTCATGAAAATTCCTTTCTTAATCGGTACATATTTGACTCGGTTTTCGAAATCGATACGTACTTTTGTGACAAAAACTCACTTATTGTTTAAGCTGGAGTTTTTAATCTTGAAATTGCTATCAAGGGAGAGAAATTAACTTTCCAACGTCGTATAGATTGATAAAATGGATTTTACCGTTCTACGAAGATCCCAAAAAGATTCCCACAAGCTGTTTTTGAAATGTTGACCCGCAAGGACATCTATAATCGATGCATCGCGCATTACGTCGCAATATAAAATGAAACGATAAACGCGTTTTTTTAATATAAAAAAATGTCTTTGAATTGTTTTGAATTTCACTCAAGTACCGTAATACTGGTCTTCACTTGTCCGCCTTATTTTCAAAAAGCAATAATCTCGAAATTATCATCTCGAAAGTAAAATTAACTTTCCAAGGTTGTATGAAATTGTGTAAACTCACGATCCCAACACTTTACGTATGAAAATGTCGAAGAGATAGCGAATAATCATTTAAAAAGCAGTGCCCAATTGGCGTATCTTTGCGCGGAGGGGAAAACAAAAAAAATAAGGAAAATTTACGGTAAATGTCATGTCCGTCACGTATTCCAACATTGTAACCTGTCAGAACAACATTTCATATCGGACGGTACGACGGTGCCGGTAGAATAAATTTATACAAATATATAATCTCGAGCACTCGTAAGGATCGACTATTCAAATGCAATTACACGTACTTTATGTGTAACAGTCCAATGGCCAATATTTTCAATGACAAACACGCAGATATTCACCGATTGTTTCACCGCTTACACAGCCGTCGTATCGGTGAAATTTTGTGATTCATTTGATAAAGTCAAATGCATGGATTTCGAGTGAAGAATTTCAAACACTTGAGTAAACTGAAAGCCTTTTGTTCAACCAAAATCTTTTGAAACGCGCACATGTTTTCAATCTGTTATTACCTAGACGATGACTGACGCGTCTTGATTATTTTTTCTTCAAAGATACACATTAATGATCACAAAAGACGTCGTATGCAATTGGGAGTAGAAATCAACCGGTGATTTTAATATTGTTACATTATGATTATATCCGACAAGAACTTACATAAAGGGGCTTATGAGAAGTGCCGGAATCGAACAATCATCGATTTCGACGGTCTTTCATGCATAAAATTGATGACAATAACGTTTCGAACGTCATCTGGTATATATAAATCCTTCATAGGTGCGACTTTTCGCCGCAGTACACAATACACCGCACGTTTGAATTTTGAGGTTATATTTTCAAAGCAGGACCCTTTATCACGAAATCGTAAGTAGAATTGCAATTATTATACCTATGGGCGAATTATCAATAAAAGTTTTCATAAACGGCAATGTTACAATGTGGTGAACGGTTCAAGATGTTTATTTCGCGAGAGCACGTACAAAAATAACATTTGTTTTTCATGCTGGTGTGACGTGAAGTATGCGCAAGGAATACAATGTGCTTCCACGGTACGAGCTACGAGAAGACGAAGATTATCATACTCTGAATGTATAGTCTTGTTTCACATAAATTAAAGACGATATGTTCGAACGAAATTTATCGTTACGAAATAACACGATTACTGCGATATATTATTAATATGACTATTCGAATTATTCATAATTAGCAATTACTCATTGAAAATGAATTCCTTTAATATTTGTAAAACGTATAAAGATAAAGAATGAAGTATTCCGAGTGCGTATTGTCAATTTATCAAATTTCACGAAAATATCCTTGTTGCGATGAATTGTTTCGAAAAAATCGTCTTTGAATGAGAGAAAATGAGAACATACATTCGGAATATCGTGATCTTTATCTTCTTCAATTTCGTTCCGTGGCAGCATAATTTGTTTGTTGCACCTTTCGTTTAATATTTTACTGAACCGATTATTCGATATACAGGCACTTGAATCATATTTCAATTTGAAGATAAATCTTGATACATTTCTTCTACATATGTACATGTGCAAATAATTTCATTGTTTAATCATTTTCGTTTCAGTTAAAATGTCCCTTAGCACCGTCGTCCTTTCAGTGTGTTTCTTCGCTCTGATTTCCACGGCGTATGGCAATAACGTGAGTCAAATCAGTGACTGTACATAAAAATACTTTTTAATCAGTTGACGCTTCTGCGCCGCGTCTCTTTGCATATTGTTTCAATCATTTTTCTTTTACCTTCGCAACGTCAGGCGAGCAATTTCTCGCTTGTGCAATATCAATTTCATGTTTCTTATCGTTTCAATTATGATTGAAGCCCCCGCTGCCGGTTGCCGTTAACGGTTTGCAAAATCAATGCTTAGCGGCAGGATATGCCGGAGCCTGTAACGTAAGTCCATTTTTCTCCGTCATTTAACACATTTTTGCAATCTCACGCGTCTGTTCAGAAACAAGAAAAATTTGCAGCGCCGTTGATAAAACAGAGCGTCGATGAAAAATCTCAAAATGTCCGCCCGTCCAATTTTCTTCGTGAAAAAAAAAAATGATAAGGTGCACCGATATGTCAATCTGACGTTGGAATTCAAGACACAAACTTCATTTACGATAATGTTACGTTCAAACAATACATCGCGCGGAACAAATAACGAACAAAGGAAATTTTCGAAATTGCGATGAAAAACGAAAAAAAAATTAATACGAATCATTTCAAAGCTCGAATTATCTGCTTTTCGGTACCGGAAGTTCAAAAACTTCGCAAGTCGGCCGTTGCCCATAGAGATTATAAGAAAAAAATTGAACCTTCGCAATGATTCAAAAAAAGAAAATGTATTTTCTACAATTGGTTTAAAAGAAAAAAGGTCAATTTCTGACGTCCGAATCGCTACGAAAGAAGAATCACGTAAATTCAGGAGTTCATCGGGGATACTTTGAAAATAGGAAAAAATCCAAAAATATCCACGTTTTGTGGCGATTATTTTCACACAAATGTCTCTTTGTCGCCCGACTTTCAGGATATAAACTTTTCGATAGGCGGAATAAACTGCGCGTCCGTCATGTGTAAGAGAATATCGAAAACCAAAAACGGAGTGACGGTGTCGTCGATTGGGCATGCAGCTAGAGGCACGAAATGCGGGGCACCTCGTGATAAAAAAGCAAGTCCCGAAAATCTGACAATCTTTATTGACCGTTCAATTTTATCCGAATGACCATTTCTTCATCGCACATTGCTTGATAACGCATAAGCGAGATAAACAAATTCCCATAAATCGCATACTCGGTGCTGGTCGGTTGGAGACAAAAAAAAGTAGCTTAAAAAACAAAACCATTTTTACAGCAAAGTGAATCAAAAAGTGAGAATAACGTACTTTTTTTTTCATAAAGTAAAATCATTGATCAAATGACTAACTTTGGTGTGAAAAAGAGCGAGGTGTGGTTTTTCACATTTTCGTAATGATTCTAAATTTACGAACAGTTAGAGACTGATATCGAGTACGTTTTAGGTTAGCACTGCTACAAAGTCGTCTGATTTTTTCGATCCATAACCTCATCGATATTTTAGTTTAAAATAATTTAAAGCTAGCATACTCATGAATAACTCGAGTGTTCGTTTGCAGCGATGACCTTGAAATTATTCTTTTTTTTGTGAATTTATCGGCCCAAAATGTTTACGCTGATTAATTTATCAGTAAAAAGAACAATAAGAAGCAACGGGCGACCGAAGAGGCCCGAAAATGCACGAAGCAAATGTCGACTGATTAACGAACCCTTTCAGATTTGCGAGAATGGTTGGTGTGTTAATTTGGGAAGCAAAGACGTACCGCATCAAATTGGCCCTAATCCATCGATGATGTGTAGACAATATATCACCCCACGCAGGAGACCCCGTAAATAAATAATCGAGAACACGCGTTGATTAACAACGACAAAAGCTGTACAGACACGAGTAAGAAATTGTTTGGTAATTGTTTTGCCAATAATAAAATAAATGATCCTTCATCGTTTTAAATGAGTCAAAACGTGGGTGAGTCACCGGTAAAGTCATAAATTCTCTTGGGCCGTTTAATTAGAGTAGAAATTGAGCGGGAGAGTGCGATACACTGGGAGGTGCTGGATATCCAGAATGGAGAAAAAAAAACGACGGTAAAACGTAAGTGTCTCTGATAAAAAAAAAGAAAATAAGAAGAAGAAATGGAAGCACGAAGATAGCCTGTCTTTCTTTTATAGATATATATCCTTCCTCTTTTTTCCTCGCCCCGGTGTCGTGAACAACGGTCGACCTCACTTCTCTATTAAATTCCGGCAGCAGACTGGACTCTTGTCAGATATAGTTATAATTTTTGCCACGAGCGCTGGCGCACGAGCTTTTCTTCTTTTCTCCGCCGTACAAACGCTGTTTGAATATTCTCGCATTTTCTACGAGATGAACAACAAAGTGACGGTAAAATCCTGTTTTCTCCCGGCATTTTTCCCGCACGACGATCGATATTTTCATTTAACTCGCCATTAATCGTCGGAAGTACGTGCAAAACTGACAAGAGAGAAATTAAAGATACCCATTAGGGTGGTTCACTTTGGGACGATATTTTCTCGCTTTTTTTCTTTCGTTCAAGTTGAAAAAATGACGATACCCGTTGGAAGAGACTTTTTCACGCGAGTAAATAAGTTCTCGCTCAATTACCGACTCTGCTAGTTGAAATATTCAATTTCCCATTTGAATAACCCATTTGAACACATTTTCTGTCGCATTGATCGTCATTTTTCTTTGTCCACGTTTCTTTGTTTTTTTTTTTAATAAAAAATGAATTTCCCGGCTTTGTAGAGCCTGAAGTGTTGTGTCGGCGAAAAGTTTCTCGCAGTCGGGCATGCTCTATCAACATTCCGAGATACGTCAGAGTTATGAAAACACGAACGATAATCAATTTCGAAATATGCGCGATGTGTGGAATAACTGCAAGAATATTGAAGACACGCTATGTACATAAATCCCACCTGTATCCCACACCTGAGTGAAAAAAAATATCGTAGGTTATAATCAAAACTCGTCTAAATATAGACGTAATCGCGCTCGACTTGGGAGCTCCGTGAAGTTGGGCGCCGAAACTTTTTTTCTCGTGCTGCTCTAGCGGGGAAATTTGACATTTCGACGTGGCGTGTCCGTACATAACCTAGAATTTTTTTATTTCCATAAAAATTTCGCTTTCGCATGTCGAAAATATACGCATGTCGTTGAAAATTAAGTTTCTTCGTGATAAAAGTAATTTGAGATACACCGCCGCGCGATTAAATGAGAGCGTACGTGTGTGCCACGTGTGGTTTTTCATGAACGTATACACGCGAGCGTTGGAGGATTTGCATTGGTGCACGTTTCTCAGAGGCAAATAATGTTTCGCGAGAAACATCGCCCGTGATGACAGTATACTTGTCGAGATTGTCTGGCGTAAGGCTTAATTCGGCGCTGTCTTATTTCGGCGCTGTTGGCAGCGCTCCAAGCGGCCTCTGGAACTCTGAACTGCAAGACATCCCTCCTGACGAGACAAACTCTCGTACCACGCTCGTATTCATCCCTCGGAATGATTATTGCTATAACAGTCGGATTAATGCCTCTCTTCTACAAACCCTCGCGTCTCTCTGTACCGAAAACTTTCGCGCATCCGCACAATTTCAATAACATTCTACATTTCCCTCTTCCCACTGCGTCCACATCGCTAATCGTACAATTTCATCACCATATTCAAGCGAAAAAATCGTAATACACATTCAGCGAAATGAGCTAAAATCATCGTTCCATCAGCAGGCTTTTTTTTCATTCCGACATTTTCATTATCGTAGCAATTTATTACGATGGAAGAGTGGAGATGGCGAAAAATCGCGGTAACATAATTATATACATCGCCAGAATTGGCAGGCTTTTTTTTCAACGGCGGTTCTTCCATCCGTTTTGCCGACGTTTTACGACGGCGCGTTTCATTGTTCCGAGTAATTTTATCGCAATCTCTCGTGTCAACGTGCGTCAAAGAGATACAAAAATGCTGGAAAAAAATGTATAATCGCTCGAGCATTCTCCGGCACCGGAATTAATTTCCAAATGTCCCGTCCCCCCCTCCCCGTCCTCCCGGATACTCATTAGCGGAAGTCGATCTAGCTTCTACTCTGGATTTTTCTCTCTCACCCTTTGGAATATAAATGCGCATGGAATTTTACAAGTGACCATTAATACCGTTTCCGAGAATATTTTCACATTATTTCGCTTTATCGCTCGGGGAAGATTTTCTCTTTTTTTCAACCTTTTCCATCAACTTCGAGTTTGTATTTTTTATGAATTTTCACGCCTCGAAATTTATTTCATTTTCCTAAAAAGTACGCGACAAAAATTGATTGAAAATATTTTCGATTCAAAAGACCAGACGTTTAACAAAAAAAAAACACTCTCGAGTACGCTGCAGGATTCCCATTGTACAAATGTTGAATCAATTTAGCGAGTTCGTATTGAACGCGAGACGGGATCAGCATTTGCACAGGTGGAACACGAGAAGTTTTCCCTTTACCCACGAAATTTCGTGTTTCAGACACACTTCGCGCGTTACCGATAGTTCACTAGTTCCGAGTTTTCGTTATCCCGGAACGTTCGAATAAACCCAAAGCAGGCAACTGAATTTTCTTCATTACGAAACTATTTTGCCTCTATTGAAGCCGTAAAATGGTTTCCGACTCTGTGAAAAGGCAATCGCGTTTAATGGTCGGGAACGTATGAAATCGATCGTCTTGGAGCTTTCAACGATGATCGTATGATAAATTTAGCAAAAAACAATATTCTTCAACGATTCACTTCACTCCGGTTCTTTGCTTGGCGGTTCAGGGGTTCTCCTTCATTTTTTTTGCAAACATTTCGATGGTACCGCGATCAGGATTGAAGAAAAAAAATAGCGTACGCATACATGCACGCACGTGTACGAAAAACGAACGGCGGTATTTGAAAATCTTCACTTTTGTGTTCGGATATTCTTTCCAAAACTGACTGTCCGTTTTTTCCTTGAGTGAGAATGTCGAACTAATAAAAACCCGAAACTGCCCAAGTCGGCATGGAATAGCCCATACACATATCCTTAGAGACAAACATAATACGTATGCGGCTAGAAATAGCCACGGTGTGAAGCAGGCGGCGAGTCACGGAACGCTCGCATGAAGTGGCTCCCTCGTACGCGCTCTATCGTTCTGAGCAATTCCCGTGCGGGCCAATGAAGCGTTACTTTCAGCGGAGCTTTCGAGGCAATCTATTATATCGCACGGTGGGGTTATGTATCGTGAAAATAATGCTGCTACATAAACATCAATGTACATAAAAGATATGAAAATCAATTACGCTCTGAACCACCGACTTAAAGATAAAAGCTTTTTCCACAGAGTCTGTTTCCGAATAGAAGCGAAATACGTAACGATAATAACGCGCTTTGTCGATTCTCCCAGACAGAAATGGCAATTTATTGCACGTGATTATCATAATACTGTACGATAGTAGTTTTTACGAGTGATTGATTATCCCGCCGAGTGTGGCTTCGACGTTCGAAGATCGATGGACCTCTTCGTGCTTCTTTCGGACTATCGCCAATTAAACGGAAAAACTTGTACTCGTTTTACGTGTATGGATAAATGCTAATAAAAAAAATGCATCCCATCTCCCGCGAAATATCAACGGAATGATACGAAATTCTTATCGTCAGGGCTGTGAACATTTTTACGAACATAAAAAAATGTCTATATGTAAAAAAAATATATTTCGTCGGTAAATCATTTGTTTATCGCGAGACATTAGTTTTCCGTTGCTCGCAATATTGCTTCATGTTTCTCACGATGTAACGAGAACTCCGGAACCTTTCCATCCTGAGAAATATACCCCGTAGCTGAGAATTCAAGTTGTGCAGTAATCTAGGTCGACTTTATGAGAATGGTTCGTCGATTACTCATCTCAACGTGACTATGCACATCTTCTATTCGTCAATTGGCCCGCTGACCCGCAACCTGAGACGAAAGACCATAATGGAAAAGAAGAAAAAAACATCGAGCAGTTTTACGATACACATCCGTGTCTATGAGCACTAAAGCTCACAAGCTATAATAATGATAACAAAACTAATAGCTATATATGGGCTATTCCACGCAAAAAATTCCATTTTGAGCGACGATTTTTTTTATCCACTTTCTCCAGTACCCTGCAAAGTACCGTCCTGATTCTTTCCACATCGTTTTTTTCCAACCTCTTTCATAGTGTGAAGTTGTCCGAAATAATACACGAAACACGAAAGTCCAATGACAACCATTTTCAAAGCGACGTTCCAAGCGGTAAGATTCTTATTATCGTGCGTTTCGTCGTGGAATTTCTCGCATGAGTTTGAGACTACGTTTGAATGTCATCTGCATTAAGAATGGCGGAAACAATAACAGCCACTTTCGGCAATCAAGACGGGATTAATGAATTCAAGGTGAATTAAGCGGTCTGTTGGCCGCTTGACTCACTCAATTGGACAACTGAGAAAAGTGATACGACTTGAAGCATCGTATCTTTGTTCCTAACGCGAAATACACACCGCCATTTGCGCGAAAATTATTTTTTTTCGCGGTCAACGGTCAAGGTCATAGCTGTTGAACAATATTGCACAACGAATCAATCGAGAGGGACCTGAAATTTTTTGTGACGAAGCTGTGTAATTTCGATTTTTTTCCCCATCGATAAAACGATATCATCAAGCACATTGAAAATCCAAACATATACGATGGTTAGAGAAACATTGGACGTCCAGTCTTTTTTTTTTTTTTTCAATATTCTTACGTCGCCAAAGTTTCGTTTCGTTTGCTGCAAAGAGGATTAAAAGCTTTGAATGCAAGGGTGGACTTTTGCGGCATTCGCGTTCGGAAAGTCCCATCATAGGCACAAAAGCCAGGAAAATCTCAAAGTAATTTATTGTTGCCTTTTCTCTTTGGGTGAAAGGGAGTAGATGGGCCAAGTTATTTTCACGAAAAATCGACGTAAACCGAAGGTTTCCTCGGTGAAAGAGGGTTCGTGAACCTTTTGTATTCGGATATATCCTTTGACCTTTCGGCTATCGGACCATCACAAAAGCTCTTCTCACGACGTACCGCCAATGTATACTATACGTGGACGCACACACACACACACGCACACATACATACACAAAGAATAATAAAGAATCAACGACAGAGGTCACACTCTGCTAACGCTCGATTCCCTGGACGTGAGGTTGAAATATATACAGAGGAAAATAAAGAGCATATCTTTACCGCAAAACAACCAGGAAAAATGAAGCTTTGAAAGCAAAATGCGCTAAAATATTTGCTTAAGCGTCGGGGAAACGCGCCTCGGAGACATTCACGAATTGTCAAGATGTTGGGATCTCTGTGAACGGTGGCAGACTCGAAAAGATGCGGGGAGCGGAAGCAAGAGGGTTAATCGTACTATTAACCTTAATTATTCGACCCTCTGCTCTTCGCTTTTCGTTCTCGAGTGTTCCGGATACCGTTTATGCACTGCGTGTAGACGTATATTCGTATTAGGGTGGGCGAAAATAAACGACGAATTTTTTTTCTTTCGTTAAACTGAAAAATTGATTGTTCGCCATTTCGGGACATAAGCTTCTGATATTAATATTAAGAGGCCTTCCACTGCTGTTTTTCGTTCCCGATCTTCGTGGCATCGGAAAATCCTCGTGAAACTTTGGGATTTTTCGAGTAGCTAAACGTTGACCTTGGGAGATACTCGGTAACGAATTTTTAGAGGAAATTTGATGCTGCACGAAAAAACGCCTCGTGTTTCATCGAAAAAGATAAGCCTTCGAGAGATAATCGATGCTCAAGCTTAATTTACATCGATTTCAATACTTTTTATGCGATTTCATTTATATCGATTTATATTAATTATAATGAGTTTGCTCTTGCCGTGTACGAAAGCTGAATAAAAATTGCCAATTAATCCAGAGCCGATTTTCATCACTGAGGTTAAACTGAAAAATTGATTGTTCGCCATTTCGGGACATAAGCTTCTGATATTAATATTAAGAAGCCTTCCACTGCTGTTTTTCGTTCCCGATCTTGGTGGCATCGGAAAATCCTCGTGAAACTTTGGGATTTTAAGAGTGGCTAAACGTTGACCTTGGGAGATACTCGGTAACGGATTTTTAGAGGAAATTTGATGCTGCACGAAAAAACGCCTCGTGTTTCATCGAAAAAGATAAGCCTTCGAGAAATAATCGATGCTCAAGCTCAATTTACATCGATTTCAATACTTTTTATGCGATTTCAAGCGAGTTTAAGACTTTGAGCATGTTTTCCAACTGTCGAATCGTTTCTTACTTAATTTAATTCGATATTAATTATCACGAGTTTGCTCTTGCCGTGTACGAAAGCTGAATAAAAATTGCTAATTAATCCAGAGCCGATTTTCATCACTGAGGTTAAACTGAAAAATTGATTGTTCGCCATTTCGGGACATAAGCTTCTGATATTAATATTAAGAAGCCTTCCACTGCTATTTTTCATTCCCGATCTTGGTGGCATCGGAAAATCCTCGTGAAACTTTGGGATTTTACGAGTAGCTAAACGTTGACCTTGGGAGATACTCGGTAACGGATTTTTAGAGGAAATTTGATGCTGCACGAAAAAACGCCTCGTGTTTCATCGAAAAAGATAAGCCTTCGAGAGATAATCGATGCTCAAGCTCAATTTACGTCGATTTCAATACTTTTTATGCGATTTCAAGCGAGTTTAAGACTTTGAGCATGTTTTCCAACTGTCGAATCGTTTCTTAGTTAATTTAATTCGATATTAATTATCACGAGTTTGCTCTTGCCGTGTACGAAAGCTGAATAAAAATTGCTAATTAATCCAGAGCCGATTTTCATCACTGAGGTTAAACTGAAAAATTGATTGTTCGCCATTTCGGGACATAAGCTTCTGATATTAATATTAAGAAGCCTTCCACTGCTATTTTTCATTCCCGATCTTGGTGGCATCGGAAAATCCTCGTGAAACTTTGGGATTTTACGAGTAGCTAAACGTTGACCTTGGGAGATACTCGGTAACGGATTTTTAGAGGAAATTTGATGCTGCACGAAAAAACGCCTCGTGTTTCATCGAAAAAGATAAGCCTTCGAGAGATAATCGATGCTCAAGCTCAATTTACATCGATTTCAATACTTTTTATGCGATTTCAAGCGAGTTTAAGACTTTGAGCATGTTTTCCAACTGTCGAATCGTTTCTTACTTAATTTAATTCGATATTAATTATCACGAGTTTGCTCTTGCCGTGTACGAAAGCTGAATAAAAATTGCCAATTAATCCAGAGCCGATTTTCATCACTGAGGTGACAAACGAAAAAAGCTAGTCTACTATTTTCTTCCACCCTAATATAATACATATATTTCCATCTCACGCGGATGTACACGCATCCACACGCAGGCTAAAAACGTTTTCCCTATAATTTCACTTTGATAGATAAAACGAGGGAAAAAAAAAACCGGTTTTGGCAGCGATCTTTTTGTTACTCGCGCGAAATACTTGCTCGTTTTGCGTTCCTGATGGAAAGAAAAAAAATGCTCAATTACGATGCTCCGTGTACAAAATTGAATTTGCCAAACTCGAATGGGACGTGTCCTTTCATAAAACGCCTCGTTGAATTTCGATCGGACGAGGCTGCGGAAAAATCGGAAACTTCGAGCGGACCATTCCCAGTCACGCTTTATTGTTTCGCAATACTTTGTTACACATACTACACGTTACACGAAATTTTGTATTCATCTTTTATTTCACCATTTTGTTCGATATACATTAATATTCACACTCACACACACACACACACACACATCGTGTATATATTTTCAAATAAATAAAGACTCTAGAGCAATGCAAACACAACGCTGACATTATGCCAGTTCTCGTAACATCGATCAACGTTTTCACGATTAAATATGATTTTAACACGTTTTATCCCCGAAATTACGACCCGCAATTTCAAATGACGGGTTTTCAAGATATGTCCATGCTTTTATTCACCTACAACCGACGCCATCAATGGACAACGATAATCTGAATTTTTCTATTCTCGATCGCTATTGCATGCGAGTATACGCTTCTTTTTTTCCACCTAATAATTTATCTCTCACGGTTAATGCATAATTATTATCAATTTGACGGTTCGTCAGCATAGAATTAATAATAAGTATCATACACGGCGATATCACTGTGACCTTGGGGGATTCCTCGCAATTTCCCATCGAAGAAAAAAGAAGAAACGGAATGCGAGAGATGATGACGTAAGGACGATAATCTAATCAATCCAGGCGATATTTCTACGTGACTGACTTTTTTCAGATCCCTATGGCATGGCTCGACGCTTGAAATTCTCATTGTAGCATATTTTCGTTGGGATTATCCGACCCATACATCCTCGACAACCAAACCAGCGAATCAGTGTTTTATTCAACATTCAGCGATGAAAAAAAAACATCCATGCCAGCGGGGGAATATACCGTACGTACTTTTAACGAGAAAATCATCGTTTTGACCTTGAAAATAAGATAAATCCAACTGGTCGCTAATTCCGCTGGTCGATTCGTTCCATCGTGTCTGTCCATGATCGGCGGATGATTTTGACGCGGAAACAGATCATTGCCATAGAATCGTCAACAAGCTTCGTGAAACGATCAAACACAGTGTCAATGTTGATAAACTTTTGGCTATCGTTGGTCCTCCACCTTTGGCGCAAGTTTCTCGAATGCTGACGATGTTCAAACGACGGCGTCCCAAAAGATTGTGGACCCCTTTGATGTTGCTCCTCTGGAGGATGTGCTCCCTTGACATCAATACCGAGTACAATTGATTGTCCGGGTGTTCGGCGCAGAATGTCAGGACCATGTGATTCCCAACGGCTTTCATCACGTGGACAGTACCAGCGAATTGGGCGTATGTCTTCAATGTCAGAGTCCCTGTGGAACAAATCGAAAGCCAAGGTCATAAAAATGATTTTTCTCTCATACCTCTCCCCCCCCCTCCCCCGTGTTCTTCGTTCCTCCTAAACGAGTGAGTCACAAGTTGGGTGATCGATCCCGTAATATGACTCTGGGATACAACGGTCGCCGGACGTTTCAAGGTCGTTTCAAGGTCGTTTCAATTAATCCCTGACTCTGCCGGAGACAAACACAGAGACGGAAAAGTCCTACACGTGTCACTCCCGTGTCAACGAGTGTCCTGAGACAAAAGTGGCAGGACTTTTGAAAAAAGGTCCTGCGATCGATAATTACGAAGTTCAGCGACGATACCAAGCTGCTTTTTGAATTTGCATTCGCAAATGTTCGAGCCGTCATTGTGAAATCCGAATATTCGTGGAAGCGACCTTCGATGTGACCTTGAGGTGTAATACCGAGGTTGTAGGACAAATTGATCGATCCCATAATATGACTCTGGGATACAACGGTCGCCGGACGTTTCAAGGTCGTTTCAAGGTCGTTTCAATTAATCCCTGACTCTGCCGGAGACAAACACAGAGACGGAAAAGTCCTACACGTGTCACTCCCGTGTCAACGAGTGTCCTGAGACAAAAGTGGCAGGACTTTTGAAAAAAGGTCCTGCGATCGATAATTACGAAGTTCAGCGACGATACCAAGCTGCTTTTTGAATTTGCATTCGCAAGTGTTCGAGCCGTCATTGTGAAATCCGAATATTCGTGGAAGCGACCTTCGATGTGACCTTGAGGTGTAATACCGAGGTTGTAGGACAAATTGATCGATCCCATAATATGACTCTGGGATACAACGGTCGCCGGACGTTTCAAGGTCGTTTCAAGGTCGTTTCAATTAATCCCTGACTCTGCCGGAGACAAACACAGAGACGGAAAAGTCCTACACGTGTCACTCCCGTGTCAACGAGTGTCCTGAGACAAAAGTGGCAGGACTTTTGAAAAAAGGTCCTGCGATCGATAATTACGAAGTTCAGAGACGATACCAAGCTGCTTTTTGAATTTGCATTCGCAAATGTTCGAGCCGTCATTGTGAAATCCGAATATTCGTGGAAGCGACCTTCGATGTGACCTTGAGGTGTAATACCGAGGTTGTAGGACAAATTGATCGATCCCATAATATGACTCTGGGATACAACGGTCGCCGGACGTTTCAAGGTCGTTTCAAGGTCGTTTCAATTAATCCCTGACTCTGCCGGAGACAAACACAGAGACGGAAAAGTCCTACACGTGTCACTCCCGTGTCAACGAGTGTCCTAAGACAAAAGTGGCAGGACTTTTGGAAAAAGGTCGTGCGATCGATAATTACAAAGTTCAGCGACGATACCAAGCTGCTTTTTGAATTTGCATTCGCAAATGTTCGAGCCGTCATTGTGAAATCCGAATATTCGTGGAAGCGACTTTCGATGTGACCTTGAGATGTAATACCGAGGTTACAGGACAAATTTGGCTATTTTTTTTTCCATCACGAGAGCCACACGAAAATCTCATCTTTGCCATACCGCTGAGGGTATCCAACCGACTCATCATCATGGACGTCCATGTGAAAAAGAACCGGTAAACGTTCATCGACCGATGGACGCTTGACGTTTCTTCAATTTCTACGCTGGGGGTTTTGCGGACCACGTTCGGGCGATGTTGTTATATACATAGATGGAATTTGCATCCGCAAATGTTCGAGCCGTCATTGTGAAATCCGAATATTCGTGGAAGCGACTTTCGATGTGACCTTGAGATGTAATACCGAGGTTACAGGACAAATTTGGCTATTTTTTTTTCCATCACGAGAGCCACACGAAAATCTCATCTTTGCCATACCGCTGAGGGTATCCAACCGACTCATCATCATGGACGTCCATGTGAAAAAGAACCGGTAAACGTTCATCGACCGATGGACGCTTGACGTTTCTTCAATTTCTACGCTGGGGGTTTTGCGGACCACGTTCGGGCGATGTTGTTATATACATAGATGGAATTTGCATCCGCAAATGTTCGAGCCGTCATTGTGAAATCCGAATATTCGTGGAAGCGACTTTCGATGTGACCTTGAGATGTAATACCGAGGTTACAGGACAAATTTGGCTATTTTTTTTTCCATCACGAGAGCCACACGAAAATCTCATCTTTGCCATACCGCTGAGGGTATCCAACCGACTCATCATCATGGACGTCCATGTGAAAAAGAACGGGTAAACGTTCATCGACCGATGGACGCTTGACGTTTCTTCAATTTCTACGCTGGGGGTTTTGCGGACCACGTTCGGGCGATGTTGTTATATACATAGATGGAATTTGGA
Source organism: Heteropelma amictum (assembly GCA_959613375.1). NCBI lineage: Eukaryota > Metazoa > Arthropoda > Insecta > Hymenoptera > Ichneumonidae > Heteropelma > Heteropelma amictum. The sequence goes on along the minus strand of OY390722.1, from coordinate 31,569,232 downwards.
GTCTAGCGCCACTTGGTTTTTTTTAGCAAAGTGTCGAAACGCGTCCATGTCGAACTCAGCTGGCTCGAGATTGATGGAGCGTCAATCAGTGGCTACGTTCGATGGCATTGATGCCCATGAAACGTAGAGTCGTTGTATCGTACCGTTTAGGGCTGGGTGTGCTGAGAAACCTTCGTTGAAATCGCGCGAGACGCAGCTATGTTATGGATTCAATGCTCCCATCTCATCCTCCGATGTTTAAAATCTGTGGATCGAGCTGTCGATGCATTCCTGCGTGTGTACACAGCGCGGTACCGGTAAGGGCAAAGATCCATTAAGCTAACACCCCTTATGTGCTTTATACATTGATTGCTGGTGAACAAAAGGTCGGAACCAGCAGACTTTCACGTTTTTGATCCTTCGGGATAAAGACCTTTTGTACGCAAGCACTCGATACCAGTCGACCTTTCTCGCTGAATCCATCGGATTTTCTTCAAACAGTTAACCCAAGATCGAACTCTATTCCCAGCTAAAAGCTCCATAATGAGAATTTGGCGATTCGGCTCTTTCGGATTTATCCGACGTCCGATAATACTGTCAATGATAATGATGATAATAGTAATAAGAACACTTCTTCAAGGTCAAAAGACAAATTGTTCAAACGACTTATTCACAGTGATTAAAAGTTAATTTTAATTGATGGACAGAATTAAGTATAAATTCAATGCGATGAAAGAGTGAATTGTTGCATGAAGATTTGAAAAAGAGCCTTCAGCCAGAGAGTACGATTGAAGGGTGAATTTTATCCGACGGAAAAGTAATCGTGGGGGAGGTTTTTCAATGAAGACTTTTTTTTCATTCACCCCCATCGAGTCTGTCAAAAATGTAACGAAGAATCGTTCCGGTGCTTTATTCGATGAGACGATAATTTAGTGTTAATTCGAATGAACGATAATATTAAATAAGAATTCAATGCGATAAAAGCGGGAATTGTTCCATAAAGATGTCGAAATGGGTCTTGAGACTGAGCGTACGATCGAAAGATGAGGTGAAGATTAACGACGAGTGGGTGATGAAACGCTGTGAAGAGTTCTGAGGTAAAAGCTCGAGGATTCGTGAGATCGTTAGACAGCCGAGGATTTCAATTATCGAAATGACTTCCGGTGTTCCGCGTCGCCGAGTTTACACATATATATATGTACATTGTACGTTCACCGATACTTTCGGAGACTTCCCGTTCGTAGTCGTTTCAGTTAGTCGTACGCGATCATGCGTTTCACATTTTCTGTAATTTAATTGAAAAAAGAAAGATGGAAGCTCAAGGGTCTTCTCTGATCAGCAAAGAAAAAAATCTGTTTCTGCAATGACCGAGAAACGTGACAAAAAATTATTATTGTCAACTATGATTTATTATTATTTTGATAGAAACATGGAAAGAAATTATTTCTTCAATCTTTTTCCATGCTTTTTTGCTCCTCGCGTTGTGCTAAAATTATCTCCGGCCTTCTTCTTTAATAAATACGGTTGGAGGTTTAATTTTTAATCGGTTTAAGATAACCGATTGGTGTATACATTCCAGCGGAGTTTTATCGAGGAGTTTGGATACGTTATTTAAACGTGAAATGAAAATTATTCATTTTCTTCTTGGCCAGAACTGACTCGTTCGAGCTTACGTCACGTATTCTGTATTTGTATTGATATTTTTGAATTGGTATACTTCTCTGTGTCTCTGTTCTTCAAAAGAATGTCTATATCGATAAGGATATTCGAAAAAAGAAGAAAAAAACGCGCCACCTTTTTTCCCCAACGGCCTACATAATGTACTTTGATCGTGAATGGAAATTCCATTGGGAAAGTTTCAAACTCGTTGGATCAGCTTTAAAGCTCCTTTCTCATCAATTTTCCCTCGCGATAAACGAGAAATTCTAACGCCCGAGTAGTTTTATCGATGTTCGCACATACCTGCTGTACACAATTACACCCGAAAGCCCCTCAATATGGTCCTTTTTTTCGCATAATTATCGCTCTTTTGTTTTTTGAAAAAATATTTCCAATAAAATATTCCATACCAGCGGCAATTCTTTTTTTGTATATCCCATCATTCATCATCGAGTTCTCCCTTAAGGTAGTTCTATCGTTAGATTCAAATCGAGAAATTGTTTTGCAGTTTTTCTCACATACAAAATGGTTCGCGGGCTTCAGTTAAATAAGAAAAGTTGTCGCAAATCGACTAAAGAACAGCATACTCCAAATTCACGGTCATCCCAGGTGATATGTGCTTGCTCTATAATTACAAAAATTGCGAAAAAAATTTTCTTAAGATTTTTTTGGAAAACTCAAGAAATCTTCTTTGATGTTGCATAAAAATGTATGCAAAGTTTTAGAAGGCTTCACCACGTAGAAGCCAAGATATTCATTGATGAAAATGCAACTTTTAACACGCGCTCTTACGAGAGACTACCGAAAATTGTGATTTTTACCAATAAATATCTCAACTTCTACGTGGTAAAACCTTCCAAAATTTATTACACACGTATATATGACATCAAAGAATACGTATTCAAATTTTCAACAAAATCTTAAGAAAACGATAAAACGATAGAACTACCTTAAAGCGTAAAACCGTCAACGGAGTCGTTCCAAATTTCGATTCGAGATGATCGAAAACGACTGTTATTATTCTTGGTATTCCTTTTTTCTCTCGACTTCAGATATCGCAATTTGAAATTCAAGGTTTGATAAAATTTTTTCGAAACCATCTCTCGTCGAAAATTTCGAATTTTGAGATGAGCGATCAGCGCGAAAGATGCAAAGCCAGGAAAACGCGAAATTCGCGATTAAGTTTCAGCGTGTATGGGCGCATTCGATAATTCATCAAACACACGCAAAGTTTCGTGGCGCGCGATCGCTCCAAAGTTCAGACAACTTCCGGATCTCGCAAGGTCCTTAATTCAGTATGATCCACGGAAGGCTCTTAACCTTTCTTTGATTCGGAGTTTCGTACAGTTTCCTCTCGTTCCTGCAGAAAGTATGCTGCTCGTTTATTACAATGCGGGCATTTCGTAACATCGAAATTCACGATCGCGAAATCAAGAAAAAACCGGTACTTTTCTCGATCGTCGCAAAGCGAAACTCGCACCGTCATGAGTCTTGTGCTCGAAGCGAGATTTTGCTTTTCAGCATCACTTTTCGCTTCAGATAGTAGCATCTAAATACTGCGAGAAAATCCACATGGCCAAATCGACGCGAACAATAAAGTGAGAGTCCATTTTTTATAGGAATAACATTATCCACAATGTATAAAATATTTGATAATTTATGATAATATTGATAATATGATTATGTCGATTTATTCCAAGTAAAAAATGTTATTACTATAGCGTCATTTTGGTTGATACGACATTTTTCAAAAAAATCGATATTCCGATATTATTAGTTCGCTAGCATCCGTACCATTTTGTTGCGACGTTGACAGCCAAAATCCCGGTGCTCTAACCGGGTCCGGTACTCTGAAGGTATACTCCAGGTCCCCAGCCTCTTCTTTCCAAAGAAGCCTGAGAAGGCCTCTGTCGTCAGTTTTCAGTTTGATTATCGGGCAAGAATCAACGACGACCCGCGCGGTCGTCATTTCTCGCATCGTTCCCTCAATTTTGTGATCCAACACTTCGACGACGTACCATTTTCCCATAATCTGTGGAGAATAAAAAAAAGTCTGGTCAGTGGAAAAAATAATCGTTCGATGTGATGAAAACAAATGAGTGCCCCGCGTATAAGAAATATGCAATCCAACCAGCGATAAGTTATCAAGAAGATTAAAGGAAAATGTTGATTCGCGTATTTTTGAAAAATTGATATGATTAAACGCATTTATCTCGTAGCTGATTTTTGTTTTGTTCTGTTTTTTTTTTGTTTTTTCATTAAATTGAGCTTGATATGAAATTGAAATGAAAAAACGTGAATTCAAGCACGAGAAATTTATAATGACTGAATGAGAGAATTTGTTCTACTAATTTATAGATTCATGGGTAATAAATATCCTCTTTCGGGAATGAACGATATATTTGCGCGCGAATTTCCGCCCGACAACTCCGAAGCTCCGTCACTTCAATAGGCACACGCCGACAAAAAAAAATTTATGCCCCTTAATATCGTGCCAGCGATGGAAGCTTCTGATGATCGAGATCGCGATATAAAGCTCTGAAACGTAATTCCGGTGGTCGTTCCGCTGAAAATGTTTGGTACAACGAAGTGAGAAAAATAATGCACTTTGATGTAAACAAGTAGAAAATATGGGAAATTCATCAAATGAAAATAATAATAATAGCAATATAGTTATAAAATCAACGATCCATAAAAATCGAATAGGGCGCATTGGGATAATTTTGGATAATATTGAAGATTCAAAATCGATCAACTAATTGTTTTTGGCTGGCTTGAAAAATGAATTTCATTGCTATAACGATTTTTTCATCTCGGTACGTACAATATTACAGTACGGTGTGAAATTATTGCGCGGCATTTTATTATCTTTACGTGATATTGAAGTAAAAATTGCCATTTTTATTTGAATTTCACTCACGTACCAGTCCACCTTATTTTGCTGTGTCTCCGAGCGAGAAAATTTCACTGAAAGTAATCGTGGATATACGACAAAGAAATAATGAAAAACAGTGCCTCAAGGCTTTGTCCCATGTGGACGTGCATGAGCGTTTGCTTTGTCATTAATCCAGTGATAAATTATTAGAAGCAAGTGATTGCCGAGGAAAAATGAGCGAATGAATTAATTACAACATTTCGTCTTGGAAATTTTCATAGAGTAATTTACAGAAATTTTTCGCTGTCTATTAACCCTTCTGCGGCATAATGACATGCCACAATGTCCCTTTCTTGGAACACGTTTTCCCGATTCCAAAATCGTTTTTATTCCATTTAATCGGCTTTTTTCAAATAACTTTACGATTTTTGTACGCTAGAGGATTTATGCTTAAATTCTGTTCATATTTCGTAAGATTGCTCGTACAAATTGTATGAATTCGGGAAAATTGGAATTTTTTTTTTCCAAAAACGCCGACTGTTGGAGAAATTTTCAGGAGAACCCTTACGATTTTCGAGATAGCTGATTTGCGATCAAATATTAGAAATTCAAAGGAAACCGCTGTTCCAGCGTGGGGGCAGCATAAACAAAGAGTTTTATTTACGCGCTGATAATATCAGTACGAATTTCATTCATAAACCTTATGGTGAACAATTGGAATGTAGTTTCGTAGAGAAATGAATAAAGATTTATTAAAACAACGAATCGATAAAGTTTGCGACTAAAATCGAAGGAGCATCAATTTTTTCTTGCGATGAGAGCTCACAAGTAAGCGCGAAGAATACGCTCTTTACGCTCGCTTGTTTTTACAACAATGTTTAAAAAAAATGCGATGAAGCACGTATTTGACGTACATGACCATCGGACTTTTCGTAATCATTCAACGAGAAAAATTCAACGTGTCTCGCAGGGAAATACGCAGAAGCGCAAAAGAGATGATAAAAAAATTATAAAAGGCCACAGACATATTTTTACCGTTGATTCTTCGAGTGAACGCAGTGTGTGGCAAGTCAATCTTTTTTCTTCACGAGTCGTTTTCTTACAAATCGAAACAATTTTGTTCAAAAGTTTCGCGGCGTCCGTTGTGATACATTTTTCAAAAAGTACTCGAGTGCATCGGATTATACGAAAAATCGAAAAAATTAGAGAACTTGGATAATTTGCAAAAACAGTCGTCCAGTCTTTGAATTATCGCATAAGTCAAAAGCTAATATTACAGGACATAAGTGCAAGAGCGAAATATGTTTTGTTTTTCCGACGTGTAACGTCATTTTGCGGCTAAACTGGCCGCTTGAGGTAAAATTGTTTTTTCGGCAAAGACAATCTTTATATTTTCGAAAAATTTCGAGGCGAATAGTCCAGCGAGACTTGGTCAGTTCGTTTGAGTCGGTACTGGTTTTTTCGTAATCCTATTTTTTAATTTAATTTCTAATATCGACGGAGTGAAAAAGCACTCGGAACCATCCTCGATTCCGGCCGATATGAAGACTCGATATTGTTATTTTTCAATCTACGGATTGATTTTCATATCAGCCTTCGCTACTTGCTACGCTGAGAACTGGAGAAAATATTTAAGTAATTTAAGGACGCGTGCTGCGATTGAAGCTGCAAATGGAAGTGCTTCGATCGACTTGGCCCCTCTTGCCAATGCATTTTCCACAAAACTTCACCAGGTGAATAATTCTCCGACCGAGATTATTTTTATTTTATTTCCATTTCCGACTGTTCTGTCTTTGAGAAAAAGTTCGAGAGGTGGGATTATTCGACGCAATTAGCAACTTTTCTTTACCGCTATGATTAAATGCAATGCAATGACTAACACGGAATTGAATTTTTTTTCTTCCTCATTACGCAGTCCTTAATTGAGCTGCAGAACTCGCCTGAAACGGGATTAGCTTCATCGCCATATGGCCTTTTCGTGCTCATATCGATGATGAGCTTTGCCGAAGATGGACAAGTTCGAAGGGAAATACAATCGGTTCTCAAACTCCCAGACGGCGATATACTTTCCATCGCCAAGGTTTTTATGGCTCTGAACGACGAAATTAACGTAAGATCGCAGAAAAAAGCATCAATAGCTGCCTTAAAATATTTTTTATAAAAATAAAAATAGTTGTTAAACGATGTGCAAGTTTATCGTTGTGTCAAATTTGTTTTTCATTATGGTTCGTTAAAATATAAATTTGTATACTTTCGTCAGTGTGTGTTAATACTTCAGAGAGAATATTTCTATAACGCTAAACGTGTAGGCGAGTAAAAATTCGATAGCTTCGCGAAAGATTTATTAGTGGCGTTATCGAATCGTATTTAATTCACGAATTTCACATTTTACGACTGCGCTCGAATCAATTACAGAATTTCTATGAGGATTCCTTAGCGATCGATACAGAAGTATTTTATCCTGCCTGTTCGGCGCCCAAACACTTATTCAAGAAAGTCGCGAACGTCGCTTTCGGTCCGCAATTGATACCTGTTAACTTCGGTAAACCCGCTGAAGCCACAAATGTGATAAACAATTGGTTCGCAAGTCGGATAAATAACGCACCCTCGATTACCGCTGGTGAGGAAAAAACTGCATTTTTTTTTGTCGCTAGTCGCGATTCACATGGTAAATTTTATTTTTCCGACCGCGCAACAGATGACATTGGCACCGACCCGTTTTTGGTGCTCGCAAACAGTGGAAAATTCAAGTGCAATTGGGCAACGCAATTCGATAAGGGACAAATGAAATATGGCATCAAAAACGATACAGTTCCGTCCATGTTTGCAAATGGCCATTTCAGATATCGTCATCTAACTGATGTGGGTGTCGAATTTATTGAAATCCCTTGCGAGGTATAGTATATAATTTTATCGTCGTCCAATTGTGTTGTGAGTCACCATTTCACTATTGCGGTCTAAAAAGAATATAGCAAAAATGTGGAAATGCCAGAAAATTTGTTACTATTGTAAAAAAAATGTAACGTAACCCGTTGTAGTTACACAACCGGAGATTTCCATGAACGTCACACTGGATCAATTAAGTATTCAGTCAGTTTTGGAAAAAAGATTCTGGAAAAACCATCTCTCTGATGTCGATGAAAAAGTAACAGAACACGCTTCGGTTGCAGATAGTGCACGAAAAATTGAACTAAAAAAACATTTAGTAACATGTTCAAAAAAATGATGATGTGATCGATGAGGCAAAAAGATATTTCATCTCTGAAAGAATTGAAACTTTTTCAAATTTTAAAAATCTTGAGTTAAAATTTGGAGGTTGTGCCCTTTAGATGTGATGCTTCTGGAAAAAATATGGTAGCATAATTCATGTTCCGCGAAAGAGAAAATCCTGGGCATAATACGGAGGGTTAAAAATATGTGGATAAAACTAATTTTTATAAAACAATTCTTAATTTTATCTTATGAAAGAACTGCAAAAACTTTCGAAAAATATCTGAAACATCGTTTCATTTTTACGCTACGAATGAATAGGACTATGGATCTGGAGATGAACTTAGCATGTTTGTCTTCAAATCGGACCGCCCGAATGGATTTGATGAAATGCAAAATAATTTTCATCTAATCACAATGGACCAACTTTTCGATGGAGTCTATGATTCGATGTACGTCGAAATGCCAACATTTTCCCAGACAAAGTACAACTATCTTAATAGTGCTTTAGAGAAAGTAAGCGAATAATATACAGTTGAAACTGAATAAAACCTAAGTTCAATTACAACATAATGCCGACAAGTCGATTCAATAATGATTCGTTTGTATCTTTCTGCAGATGAATTTATCGAAAATGTTCACCCAGACAGCGAGATTTCAAAAATTCACCGGCCCGGTGCCGATGAAAGTGAGCGCGGTAATAGAGATGATTGAAATTACAGTTGAAGCTAATTGCAGTGAGTAACTTTGAATACTGTTGAATAGGCAAAAAAATTCATTCAAACAACTCAAAGTTTTGATATATCGAGGGACTTGCTATTTTTATAACTGACTTTTTTTGAATTCCTAAAGCCTTTGATATACAGAATGAAGGAATTATAAAAGATTGTAGCACTGTTGCTGTGGATCATTGGAATGATTCCTTTCTTTTATTTCAGGGGATACAATTTCCTCTAAAATTGAAAGGCGAGCAGCGCCTGCTCAATTCGTCGTCGATGAACCTTTTACGATCGCAACCGCCATGAGGAACAAGAAGCTTATACTCTCCGTCGCTTCCATAAATGAACTGGACTCTAATGTAGCCTCGATCTATCCGGAGCTGAAGGAGGTTGATAAAAAGCCATCGACTGCTCCTAGTATCGTAGCGACCATCACTCCGACTAGTGTTGCAACTCTACCTGCTAATGAAACAATCATGATCTCGATCGATAAACGTATGGGCGAAGATACCGACAACCCTGCTGAAAATTTAGTTACGACTATTCCCGTCGCTGAATCGGCTGGCTCGGCTTCAACTATTGACGCGACTTCCGTCGCTGCCACTAGTGTGACAGCAGAGGTTTCTACTGATAGAATTTTCGTCGATCGTGATTTTGCTGATCCTCAATATGCATTGCCTGGGGTACCCCCTTCAGCCCAATTCGATTTCCAGCAAGATAAATTGAATGATGAAGGCACTTCTGCAATATACATTGCTACTACTGAAAAGGTCATTTCTGCAGCTGCTGGTACTGATAATCAAGTCATCGATGATTTGCTAAATGACGGTAACACCACAAATAAAGCGCCGAATCTACTCGCTCTTCCACCCGCTCGTCGTCGACGTGTACGTCTGAACGGAAGAAAAACAGACGATCCGGTTTTTAAACGAGCTGTGGAATCAAGTGACTTTTATAATGATGGCAGTGATAATCAAACTAATGCTATAGATTCTGTAACTCCCGGGGATTTCAGAAAAACGACGTCAGCTGGAGCTACATCTGCCGCAGAAAATGCTCTGACAACTACTACCACTGACATCAATACTTCACTATTAGATTCTGACAACGTTGCGGCTACTGGTGCTTCCGCTCGAACTATTATTGCTGATATTGAAATAGTGACACCAGTAACATCAACTGAGTTGGATAATGGCCACGATCATTATGAAGATGTCGCTGAATCGGCTGACAGGGCTTCAACTATTGACGCGACTTCCGTCGCTGCCACTAGTGTGACAGCAAAGGTTTCTACTAATATAATTTTAAATGATCCCCGATATTCACTGCTTGGGGTGCCCCCTCTAGACCAATCTGATTTCCAGCAAGATAATTTCAATGATGAAGGCACTTTTACAATTTACATGGGTACTACTGAAAAGGTCATTACTACAGCTGCTGGGACTGATAATCAAGTCGTAGATGATTTGCTAAATCACGGTAACACCACAAATGAGGAGTTGAATAATTACCACGACCATAATGAAGATGTTAGAGATTCTGTAACTACTGTGGATTCTACAAAAACGACGTCAACTGGAGCTACATCTGCCGCAGAAAATGCTCTGACAACTACTACCACTGACATCAATACTTCAATATTAGATTCTGACAATGTTGCGGCTACTGGTGCTTCCGCTCGCACCACCATTGTTGACATTGGAACAGTTACACCAGCAACATCAATTAAGTTGGATAATGGCTACGATGATGATGAAGATTTTGTTAGAGATTCTGTAACTTCCGGAGATTTTACCACTGACCCGGACATCATCACTTCCATATCAGATTCTGATGACATTTTAACTACTCGTGCTTCCGCTCGAACCTCCATCGTTGATATTGAAACAGTTACATCAACAACATCAACTGAATTGAATAATTACCACAACGATAATGAAGATGTTGTAAGAGATACTGTAACTACGGTGGATTCTACAAAAACGACGTCAACTGGAGCTACATCTCCCGCAGAAAATGCTGTGACAACTACTACCACCGACATGAATACTTCAATATCGGATTCGGACGACATTGCGGCTACTGGTGCTTCTGCTCGAACCACCATCGTTGATATTGGAACAGTTACATCAACAACATCAACTGAGTTGAATAATTACCACGACGACAATGAAGATGTTGTGAGAGATTCTGTAACTACGGGGGATTCTACAAAAATGACGTCAACTGGAGCTACATCTGCTGCAGAAAATGCTCTGACAACTACTACCACCGACATCAATACTTCAATATCGGATTCTGACGACGTTGCGGCTACTGGTGCTTCTGCTCGAACCACCATCGTTGATATTGGAACAGTTACATCAACAACATCAACTGAGTTGAATAATTACCACGACGATAACGAAGATGTTGTGAGAGATTCTGTAACTACGGTGGATTCTACAGAAACGACGTCAACTGGAGCCACATCTGCCGCAGAAAATGCTCTGACAACTACTACCACTGACATCAATACTTCACTATTAGATTCTGACAACGTTGCGGCTACTGATGCTTCCGCTCGAACTATTATTGCTGATATTGAAATAGTGACACCAATAACATCAACTGAGTTGGATAATGGCCACGATCATTATGAAGATGTCGCTGAATCGGCTGACAGGGCTTCAACTATTGACGCGACTACCGTCGCTGCCACTAGTGTGACAGCAAAGGTTTCTACTAATATAATTTTAAATGATCCCCGATATTCACTGCTTGGGGTGCCCCCTCTAGACCAATTTGATTTCCAGCAAGATAATTTCAATGATGAAGGCACTTTTACAATTTACACGGGTACTACTGAAAAGGTCATTACTACAGCTGCTGGGACTGATAATCAAGTCGTAGATGATTTGCTAAATCACGATAACACCACAAATGAGGAGTTGAATAATTACCACGACCATAATGAAGATGTTAGAGATTCTGTAACTACTGTGGATTCTACAAAAACGACGTCAACTGGAGCTACATCTGTCGCAGAAAATGCTCTGACAACTACTACCACTGACATAAATACTTCAATATTAGATTCTGACAATGTTGCGGCTACTGGTGCTTCCGCTCGCACCACCATTGTTGACATTGGAACAGTTACACCAGCAACATCAACTAAGTTGAATAATGGCTACGATGATGAAGATTTTGTGAGAGATTCTGTAACTTCCGGAGATTTTACCACTGACCCGGACATCATCACTTCCATATCAGATTCTGATGACATTTTAACTACTCGTGCTTCCGCTCGAACCTCCATCGTTGATATTGGAACAGTTACATCAACAACATCAACTGAGTTGAATAATTACCACGACGACAATGAAGATGTTGTGAGAGATTCTGTAACTACGGGGGATTCTACAAAAATGACGTCAACTGGAGCTACATCTGCCGCAGAAAATGCTCTGACAACTACTACCACCGACATCAATACTTCAATATCGGATTCTGACGACGTTGCGGCTACTGATGCTTCTGCTCGAACCACCATCGTTGATATTGGAACAGTTACATCAACAACATCAACTGAATTGAATAATTACCACAACGATAATGAAGATGTTGTAAGAGATACTGTACCTACGGTGGATTCTACAAAAATGGGGTCAACTGGAGCTACATCTGCCGCAGAAAATGCTCTGACAACTACTACCAGTGACATCAATACTTCAATATCGGATTCGGACGACGTTGCGGCTACTGGTGCTTCTGCTCGAACCACCATCGTTGCTATTGGAACAGTTACATCAACAACATCAACTGAGTTGAATAATTACCACGACGACAATGAAGATGTTGTGAGAGATTCTGTAACTACGGGGGATTCTACAAAAATGGGGTCAACTGGAGCTACATCTGCCGCAGAAAATGCTCTGACAACTACTACCACCGACATCAATACTTCAATATCGGATTCTGACGACGTTGCGGCTACTGATGCTTCTGCTCGAACCACCATCGTTGATATTGGAACAGTTACATCAACAACATCAACTGAATTGAATAATTACCACAACGATAATGAAGATGTTGTAAGAGATACTGTACCTACGGTGGATTCTACAAAAACGACGTCAACTGGAGCTACATCTCCCGCAGAAAATGCTGTGACAACTACTACCACCGACATCAATACTTCAATATCGGATTCGGACGACGTTGCGGCTACTGGTGCTTCTGCTCGAACCACCATCGTTGATATTGGAACAGTTACATCAACAACATCAACTGAGTTGAATAATTACCACGACGATAACGAAGATGTTGTGAGAGATTCTGTAACTACGGTGGATTCTACAGAAACGACGTCAACTGGAGCCACATCTGCCGCAGAAAATGCTCTGACAACTACTACCACTGGCATCAATACTTCACTATTAGATTCTGACAACGTTGCGGCTACTGGTGCTTCCGCTCGAACTATTATTGCTGATATTGAAATAGTGACACCAGTAACATCAACTGAGTTGGATAATGGCCACGATGATTATGAAGATGTCGCTAAATCGACTGACAGGGCTTCAACTATTGACGCGACTTCCGTCGCTGCCACTAGTGTGACAGATAAGGTTTCTACTAATATAATTTTAAATGATCCCCGATATTCACTGCTTGGGGTGCCCCCTCTAGACCAATCTGATTTCCAGCAAGATAATTTCAATGATGAAGGCACTTTTACAATTTACATGGGTACTACTGAAAAGGTCATTACTACAGCTGCTGGGACTGATAATCAAGTCGTAGATGATTTGCTAAATCACGGTAACACCACAAATGAGGAGTTGAATAATTACCACGACCATAATGAAGATGTTAGAGATTCTGTAACTACTGTGGATTCTACAAAAACGACGTCAACTGGAGCTACATCTGTCGCAGAAAATGCTCTGACAACTACTACCACTGACATAAATACTTCAATATTAGATTCTGACAACGTTGCGGCTACTGGTGCTTCCGCTCGCACCACCATTGTTGACATTGGAACAGTTACACCAGCAACATCAACTAAGTTGAATAATGGCTACGATGATGAAGATTTTGTGAGAGATTCTGTAACTTCCGGAGATTTTACCACTGACCCGGACATCATCACTTCCATATCAGATTCTGATGACATTTTAACTACTCGTGCTTCCGCTCGAACCTCCATCGTTGATATTGAAACAGTTACATCAACAACATCAACTGAATTGAATAATTACCACAACGATAATGAAGATGTTGTAATAAGAGATACTGTAACTACGGTGGATTCTACAAAAACGACGTCAACTGGAGCTACATCTCCCGCAGAAAATGCTGTGACAACTACTACCACCGACATCAATACTTCAATATCGGATTCGGACGACGTTGCGGCTACTGGTGCTTCTGCTCGAACCACCATCGTTGATATTGGAACAGTTACATCAACAACATCAACTGAGTTGAATAATTACCACGACGATAACGAAGATGTTGTGAGAGATTCTGTAACTACGGTGGATTCTACAGAAACGACGTCAACTGGAGCCACATCTGCCGCAGAAAATGCTCTGACAACTACTACCACTGGCATCAATACTTCACTATTAGATTCTGACAACGTTGCGGCTACTGGTGCTTCCGCTCGAACTATTATTGCTGATATTGAAATAGTGACACCAGTAACATCAACTGAGTTGGATAATGGCCACGATGATTATGAAGATGTCGCTAAATCGACTGACAGGGCTTCAACTATTGACGCGACTTCCGTCGCTGCCACTAGTGTGACAGATAAGGTTTCTACTAATATAATTTTAAATGATCCCCGATATTCACTGCTTGGGGTGCCCCCTCTAGACCAATCTGATTTCCAGCAAGATAATTTCAATGATGAAGGCACTTTTACAATTTACATGGGTACTACTGAAAAGGTCATTACTACAGCTGCTGGGACTGATAATCAAGTCGTAGATGATTTGCTAAATCACGGTAACACCACAAATGAGGAGTTGAATAATTACCACGACCATAATGAAGATGTTAGAGATTCTGTAACTACTGTGGATTCTACAAAAACGACGTCAACTGGAGCTACATCTGTCGCAGAAAATGCTCTGACAACTACTACCACTGACATAAATACTTCAATATTAGATTCTGACAACGTTGCGGCTACTGGTGCTTCCGCTCGCACCACCATTGTTGACATTGGAACAGTTACACCAGCAACATCAACTAAGTTGAATAATGGCTACGATGATGAAGATTTTGTGAGAGATTCTGTAACTTCCGGAGATTTTACCACTGACCCGGACATCATCACTTCCATATCAGATTCTGATGACATTTTAACTACTCGTGCTTCCGCTCGAACCTCCATCGTTGATATTGAAACAGTTACATCAACAACATCAACTGAATTGAATAATTACCACAACGATAATGAAGATGTTGTAAGAGATACTGTAACTACGGTGGATTCTACAAAAACGACGTCAACTGGAGCTACATCTCCCGCAGAAAATGCTGTGACAACTACTACCACCGACATCAATACTTCAATATCGGATTCGGACGACGTTGCGGCTACTGGTGCTTCTGCTCGAACCACCATCGTTGATATTGGAACAGTTACATCAACAACATCAACTGAGTTGAATAATTACCACGACGATAACGAAGATGTTGTGAGAGATTCTGTAACTACGGTGGATTCTACAGAAACGACGTCAACTGGAGCCACATCTGCCGCAGAAAATGCTCTGACAACTACTACCAGTGACATCAATACTTCACTATTAGATTCTGACAACGTTGCGGCTACTGGTGCTTCCGCTCGAACTATTATTGCTGATATTGAAATAGTGACACCAGTAACATCAACTGAGTTGGATAATGGCCACGATGATTATGAAGATGTCGCTGAATCGGCTGACAGGGCTTCAACTATTGACGCGACTTCCGTCGCTGCCACTAGTGTGACAGCAAAGGTTTCTACTAATATAATTTTAAATGATCCCCGATATTCACTGCTTGGGGTGCCCCCTCTAGACCAATTTGATTTCCAGCAAGATAATTTCAATGATGAAGGCACTTTTACAATTTACACGGGTACTACTGAAAAGGTCATTACTACAGCTGCTGGGACTGATAATCAAGTCGTAGATGATTTGCTAAATCACGGTAACACCACAAATGAAGAGTTGAATAATTACCACGACCATAATGAAGATGTTAGAGATTCTGTAACTACTGTGGATTCTACAAAAACGACGTCAACTGGAGCTACATCTGCCGCAGAAAATGCTCTGACAACTACTACCACTGACATCAATACTTCAATATTAGATTCTGACAATGTTGCGGCTACTGGTGCTTCCGCTCGCACCACCATTGTTGACATTGGAACAGTTACACCAGCAACATCAACTAAGTTGAATAATGGCTACGATGATGATGAAGATTTTGTGAGAGATTCTGTAACTTCCGGAGATTTTACCACTGACCCGGACATCATCACTTCCATATCAGATTCTGATGACATTTCAACTGCTGGTGTTTCCGCTCGAACCACCATTGCTGATATTGAAACAGTTTCACCAGTAACAGCTACTGCGGGTAAAATTAAATCCGAAGGTCCCGTATGTACCTGCCCACCTTCTGTTTCCGCCGTTAAACCACTTTCCTCAGACGAAACGCGTTGCTATTTTTCCCTTTTTCCTTTCATTGGTTTATTTCACAAACCATAATTTCTTTGATATTTTACTTTACAATCACCATGTGCTTCGACTTAAACTTCTGTCCTTTTTAAATCCTTTTATTTTTTTAATATCCAGCAATTCTTTATATGATTCGCGTAACAGTCGAGTTTTTATTGCAATGGGATAATCTGTTTATGGCCTTCATTCTAGCGTACCGTCGTAGGGGAAGAGTATGCCCGATTCGGGTCGACCACTCGACAGTACTTCCCCTCTATGCTTGATTTTTCAACCAATGATTGTAATCCTTTCAAATTCCAATTTTCTTTGACACTTTTCCTTTGTTTACTTGCAACATGAAAATCTCACCGAAAGCCAATATTGCATCAAGAACTCCAAGTTTTCACGTCAACATTCCTTCGATTGATCCTCGACTAATTTCAATAACTGTATCGAAATGCGAGTGAAGCCACTCATTTTTTAAACGTGCGAAACATTTGCTAACATTTGTAGATAGCAATTTAGTCAAATAAATGTTATATATTTTACTTTAATCCAATGTTTTTGCATCACCTACATCTTATTAATTCACAATGTTGGAGCTCGCGTGATACTTTGTCAACTCTTTCGATATTGTGTCAATAATGTTGGGATTTACGACCCCAGCTGACTCGCACCTCATAAATCGAGTTGCAGAGTTAGCGTGATGCAACATTTATGGCTCGAGTTTAACGATGTGTTACTGTAATGACAAATCTCGACAGCCAGTACACCTATTGTCATGGAGTTACATGTACACAAGTGTCATCGTATGGTTAAATGAAAAACTGTAAAGGCATTTGTATCTTTTCGTTCGTGGGTATTTTTTCGTCGAATGGTAATTCGTTTTTTGTTGCTCCTCTTTTTGGGACAGGCACGTCGTGATACCATCGACATCCCAGTGTTTTGAGATTTTCAGATTACAAGATCTCACCTTCCTTCGCTCTGTGCATGAATATTTACTTCCTTGATGATTCAGTAATGGGCACTTATTTGCAGGTGAAGAATTCAATTGTCGTGCATGAATGGCGCCCATTATTCCATAATGAAATTATTATAAAAAATGCGGAAAGTTAAAAAATATACACATGTACGTGTGTCGACAGAAGAGTAGACGTAGAAGAGTGCTGATATGTTTATTTCTTTCTGCATTCGCATTTCTGCATTTCTGCATTCGTAAATCGACTTTGATGACAACGTTTCGAATTATTGAAAAATAAACATTACTTACGCCTTCGAGATCGAGAGATTCCTGTGACTTGAGCTGTGGGCAATTGATGAACGTGTATTGTCCCCCCGTGTCCACTGAATTGTCCGCCCACGTGTCACCAAAGAGAACCAATACCAGTATGGCAAACCATTTCATCGACGATATCATTCTGATGTCTGTTTTGATTCTGTGTGAGATTGCACCGAAGCTTTGGCCTTTATGCAATGAAAGAAACCCTCGAGTCCGCAGGACCGATCCTGAGATCTTTTCACCTCAAAAATACAATCGAGTACACTGTTTATTACACTTTTACCCTTTACTCGACAAAGTTTGTTTTGATCTTTTTGCTAACACGGTGGTATTTTTAATGACCGTTTCGGTCCTCAGATTCTCGAACGAGAATTTAAATATCAGGTATTAGTCGCGCATTCGTAGATCGTATCGTCCGCGAATGTTATTCGGAAAAACGTCTTTGCAATATATAATAGTTCTTTATGAAAAAATCGTTAATCTTGTTTGATTTTAAACTGAAATTACGTTGAATCGTATAAAAAATGACGTTGAATCATCGATGGCGAAATATCGTTGAATCGTTTGTGAGGATTATCCACTGAGAATTTAATTCGATATTTTTTATCTTCCCCCCTTTTATGCTCAGTATATTAATTCAACTTGATTGGAATCTTATGAATGATTACTTCGACCAGTAAATAATTTGTTCGAAATTCGACGGAATTTGTTTGGATAAACAAATTTTTAACCCTTCGTTGGACACTTTTCGATGTTTTCAGTCGGTTTTGCATTGGACAATGCGAGGGATTGTAGTTTATCTGTTCAATCGTTCAGCACGTTTGAGAAAACACTATGCTTCTCCTTGTCGAAAGATTTCTTGTCCATTTCCGTCCTTCCTCAAAAAAAATTTTCTTTTCAATTAACGAAACACAATCTTCACGTTCGATTGTATAATTTGATATCCGAGGAAACTTTCTCGATGCGATTCACCATCGGATCAACATAACTCTCGAGTTTTCCCCAATCTCAAGATCTCTTTCATTCGTTTTCCCTCTATTTTCTCGGGTCCTTGTTCGATCTCCTTAATTCCAAGGTTAATGGAATACAAGCAATCTTATTTCGCAGCGGAAATGGCCTCGGAGTCCGAAAACGATCTCACACAGATTACTGATAAATGTCGTATAGACACACAAATTAAAGAATTATATATATTAAGATTATTCGAGCGTTTTCGATGCTTTTTCAAAATTCCCCCTCTTCATTATTCAATACTTTATCCAGACAGAGCGGAAGCAAACAACTTGTAACTTTTTCGGTTCTCTCGAATTATTTCTCCACCTCGTTCACTTTTCACGAATGTTCAGCCCTTCGAATATTCTTTCATCCCTTATTTTCATCGATTATTGCACTGTCACCATTCACTTCCGATGAATAAAAATTGCAAAAATTCGCGCTCGAATCAAGTTGTTGGTAAGATCCCGACGCTGCGGAACGTTTTCGCGATCGAGTTTTCGAGCAATCTGATGACGGAGATGATCTCGTCGTCGGCGACACTAGCGTTAATTTTCTCGTTTACTCCAACTGATGTATGCGAATTTACGTATGTACGTGATACGAGTATTCGTCCGTATGTATACGTGAGTTGTCTACGTTTATATACACTTCACCCGCTGTACTCCTGGCGCTCTACTGATCTGCCTCGTTCTCCGCTCTGATCTACTCTCCGCAAGGTTCCATCCTACTACAGCGTTCAAGTTGAACCGCGCGCGCGTCCCGTACTGATCCCAACGTTCCGTTGCGACGACGCGGATAGACAACGCACCCAAAAAAATGTCATCATTTATACCCATATACATTAGACTGGTCCAAAAAAAAAGTCGTTATTTTTATTTCTCTCTGCCTCTGTGAAAAAAGCACCTTCATAGTATACATTATTTTTTTACATCCGCGATACGATATTTGGTCATGAAAATTTCATTATCCATCGAACATTTAATTTATCAATAAACGGAAAAATTTAAATACCCGTAGAAGAAAAATAATGTTAATCAATGTATTTACGGTCAGATCCCGCTGGAGGACGCATCTATGAATTGAAAAATGTCAAAAACCATCACGTAAATTGGATCAATGATGGTGGAGTTGCAAGTGCACGAAAGAACATGTAGACAGAGACGTTTTACGTTTTTATATATGTCCATAGAGATAACATTATGATGTACGAACTGGGATACATTAAAACGTACAATTTAATATGATATTCTATATTATCGATTACGCTAATTAGATGACATTTTTTTGTACATTTACATATAATTTTGTCAAAGCAATAACAATGGTATGAAAAGACGAAAGAAGTTGAGAATAAGAGCGGCCGACATACCGCCATGTAATTCCTACCGCCAGCATGACTCGCTCTTTACATAATGAAAATTAAACTCGTTGATTCAATCTGGTCGATCGTTGTCAGCCTGTTGCGAAGCGTACATTGGTCCAATACAGCGGACAACTCGGTTCTGGGGGTTATTAGCCCACTGTCACAGCCAAGATCGAATTGCTCGCCGGTCACCTCACGACTTTGAAAGATTGTGAGAAAACCACGCTGAGCGTACGAGTGACGTTGCATCCGCTCATCCCGCGACTCGTCGTCCGCGTTTTTCATCCTCTAATCGCGTTCGTGTATATACCTCGTGTTTGAGTCGCGCAATCTTAGAGAAAAAAAATTGTACACTGACCACCATGAAAAGCAGCCAGAATGATCGTTTAAAAGCAGACTTGAAAAATAATCCGATTAAAGATATGTTCTCTTCAGCGTTTGAAGATTTCATCAGCAGTTTGGAAACTAAAACGAAGATTCCCGTATTAAATTCCAACATTCTCGGTGTGGGATTTTTCGCGTCGTTTTTCTTTTTTTTCTACGTCGAAAGGAATTTTCTTCTCGTTCGCGAAATTCTCCGAGAGTTCGTACACGCGGTATATGAAATATTTCTCGTACGTGCAAATTGCAAAGATATAAAGCGCGAGTCCCGTTGGAAAATGTTGTCTCGGCCAATATCGCTCGCCAATTCACTTCGCATCGTTTTATTTTTCACTTTTTCCAACAAAATATAATTCCACGCCACGCCAGACCCAATGAATAAAATGCTCGGAAAGGATAAGCGAAACAGTGTAGAAAAATCGTGACCGAGGGGAAAAGAAAGAAAAAATCATCATAATGTTTCGCGTAGTGATTCTAAGATGGAAAAGTTCCGGAAGCTTGTATGCACCACCACCATCAGCTAGTAGTAAAGCCCTGCAACGAGTCAGACATTGCCGCTCGAATTCCAAGGACGACGAAAGGACGGGGGGCAATTCTCTCGGAGAGTAGTGACGATGTATATACTGATACAAAAGTACTGAAATGTTTATCCAAAAGCTTTGCCGTGGCATTCTCCTTTTAAACCGAATTAAATTTGGCTGCAGTGTTCCATCATTGTTTTCTTTTTTTTTCTGGTGTTCTCCACGTGAAGACTTTTCGGTATTTCTATTTTCTTCGTTTACTTTGCGAAAAAAAAATCACTCCAAACTGTATATTTTTTTGTTCCTTCTGTTGTTTTATAATGTATATATATGTATATATATAATATAATGGAACAGCAGCTCGCGTGAACGAGTTTGCTTTTTCCCTCGGCGCGGATTTGCCTTTCCCTCGCTTTGCTCGCACATGGTGGCTGGATAAGGATTTTATTTATTTTTTTTTTGCTTCCCCGATAATGAAAACAGCAAAGTAACGGACTCGAACGTTACATCCGAGTGTATAGTTTTTCTCCATCGTCGACAGTTTCGTTGAGTAATTGAATTAAAAATAAATAAAATCGAAGAAAATTTAGTGTACATCAGGGCGTGTTACTCAAAATTGTAGGAACGAAAAGGGTCTTTTCCGCTTGCATGGGCGAGACGCGTTTACCATTTTCATCCTTCGTTTTCGAAATATGATTTCTCATGACGTGAGACAAATATTTCAATTCTGGAATTTTCGTGAAATTTTTCACGACGTTTTTTTTTTTCTGTTAATGCTCAGAGTAGAAAACAAAGTGTAGAGAAGAATCACAATGTGGGATAAATAACTCGAGTTTTCTTTCCGAATTGAAAAATCAAAACCGCACTTCGTGCCTGGTTTTATCGAGCGACCATACGCTTCGAGATTCAATGTTTTGCTGCACAGGCGCAAAAACGGGAAAACTCGTCGCCTCGCGGATTTCCGTTATCTGTATATTTCCCTTTTTTTTGTTTTTCGAACTTTTTTTTTCCTCCGCTTCTCTTCCGTTCAACGGTTAACAACCAGAATGCGTACGTCGACGAAAATCCTATCAACCGGTACAATCGTGATTTTTTTTTAACCATCCGTTATAACGCCATCGCTGGTGTAAAAATTGCCGGGTTTTGAGCATAGAGAGAGAGACCAAAAATCAATAGCAGTTATTTGGCGGGATTATCGAGATGAAAAAGGTTTTCATTTCTGTCAGTTTCATATCCACTTTTATGCTCATTTATCGTCGAATGGAATAAATAAACGGTTCGTTGTTTTTTTTCAGCATAAATATAGTCGAAGATGAAGGATTTTTTTTTTTAAGTAAACAAAATAGAAATACGATGAAAATATCGTGCAAGCTTCAATTGTTAACTTTTGGATGGCTGAGACGGCTGCGAAAATGGAAGAAAAATATTCAAGTGGGTCACGTTAAAGTTTAAAAGACGATGCGTAACCCCGCGCCTTCGGCGAGTTACCTTAATTAATTTCGGTTTTGCGGAAAGTTCTCGATCCGCAAAGCAATATGCTAATAGGAGGGAAATCCATCGGCAGGGTTACCGTCGCAAACTTCGACAGCTTAATCACCCGTACCGGCAGTTTAAACGCATAAAATTACCGGATGCATGACCCCAAGACCGACAAGTTTGAAAAAACATTTTTTCTCCGCCAATTTTCCAAGTACGTCGAATAATAAGAAAATTGATTTTCATCACGAATTTGTTGACTTTTTTGAATGCATATTGATTCTTCAAAGCATATATTTCCTTTCTTCGAGAATTTATTAATTTATCAATGCAGTGTAAATTTGTATTTCATTCGTTGAATATGTCAATTTAAATCAGCTGAAGGCGATTCATGCCAATGGCAACGTTGATTAAATTGTTACGATTTTAAGAGCTTCCACGTCGCGCGATACTTTCCCTACTGGACGACGGTGATTTTCAGTATGGTCCATAGCGAGTTACGTAACTTTGTGAACCTTGAGGGTGACGTTATTCATGCTTCACGTGACCGAATCCAGTCGTCAGTTCCACTCGAACGATCGATCTGTACGTCCCTCTTGGATTGACCAACGATGTGATAAATCTTAGCTCGCGCAAAAAGTCACAAATAGCCTCCGTAATTGCTAATTCAAATTTGCGTTATGCGTTGGGGTTACACCCTCTGATTACTGGTTTCAAAGAAATTCTGAGCAGGCTAATCTGCACATTAAATGTTTTTTTAAGCGAGAGATTAATTTTCGTAGCCTCCAAAACATTGTTTCAAGTCAATTATTGTTTTACTTGTACTTACTTTTAAATTCTTCTCAATTCTTATGCACGTACTTTTAGTACAACACACATTGCAGATTTTTTTTCGAGCACACATTCTTCAAAGAATGGAATGAAAAAAAATATGGCTGAAAAAAAATGCATGAAACGTGAGCTGTCGGAAAACCATTGGTGGAAAATCGAATAACGTTTTTATTTCCGATTCAATGTTGGATGGAATTCCAACATGACGTACATATTCGTCTGAGCCATCGATCGAGTATGCTGCTACGTGGAGATAAGAGGGTAACCCATCGTATAACATTGCATATGGAAACTGGATGAGAAAATTACGAATGGATAAGGAAATAATCTTGGTATATTTTCCCCTTAAGACTCGGAATTATTCGCATGCACGTATAATAGGATTCGACGATATGGTGAATATCGCAACGATAAAAAAATACATAAACAATCGTAACGAAGATAAAAATTTGTCAATAATATATTAATCAATTCTTTGCAAATAATACCGTACTTTATTACCTTTTTTCAATAATATCGATATGAGAAAATTGCGTTTTATTATTTTGTATATAGAAAATAAGAATAAATGTAACATTTTATAAGCTCTGTGTTTCGAATTGTTCGCGAATTATTATTATGGCTATTTTTTTTTTTTATTTGCGAATCCGTTCAGACACGAGTGATTTTCTCGTATCCATTCGAATCGATCGCAAAAGTTGTACACTGGTACACGGTCTCCATGGCGGATATTGCACGCTTTGAGGTGCGATAAATGGGAGAGGATTTGATCAATGAACAAAATAGGGTCAATAGTTACCAAGCCCCTGGCAAAGCCTCGATGTCATACCCCAGATATGCTTAAACTCGGAAATACACGCTGTGCAAACAAACGACCTTAGATAAACCGAGATTTTCCGGTGTTCCACAATGCAGTCGATATATACCTAAAAGCAAATTCAAACGATCCATGACTAGTGCGCGCGAATATTGGCTCGAGCAGCGCTCTGACATTCAGCGAACGATTTTTCACGCTGCTTTTTTCTTACTCGAAAAATTGCTCCACGAACAACCGAACGTCCGATGTTCTTATCGCTCTCTTTTCCCTCGTATTTTACGTCGTTTCAAGACGTTATCGGATCCTCAATCAGAGCGGGGGATAAAACACTTTGATAAGTACTTCTTGATCGATTTTTTCGAACCCAAAAGCTTTTTTCATTTTTATTTGAACCAAGACTTTCGCGGCCCGAAAAAAAACGGCGACAAAGAGGAAAATTCTTTGCTCCTCGTTGTCAGTTTTCAAAATAAGACCCCGTCGAGTGTCAACTTTTCCTCCGATCACGAAGGTCCTCCAGCTTCGAGAACTCGAAAAATTTGAGTGAACAAATTCAGAAAACGCCAGCAATTGAAACGTCATTACGAATAATCGAAGAAACGATGTGCCTTTCGTCTTTGAATCATAAAGTTGGATTTCGGTAGATCAAAATCAATGCCCACTCGGATACAACCTGGGAACACGCAACATTTTTTTTTACGAATTTTGTTTTATTTTCAATTACGTTATTCAAGTATTATTCTCCTCCACGGAGATTCGTCTCCTTTTTTTCTTCTTTTAGGCTCAAATTTTGAACTTCTCTCTGTACATTCATCAATAGACAGACGCGTTGATCCAGCTATCCGTCGAGCGAACTTTTTTACCACGATCACGAAGGACCTCCAACTTCGAGAACTCGAAAAATTTGAGTGAACAAATTCAGAAAACGCGAGCAATTGAAACGTCATTACGAATAATCGAAGAAACGATGTGCCTTTCGTCTTTGAATCATAAAGTTGGATTTCGGTAGTTTGGGTTGTGTTTGGGTTGCTTGGGTTGTGTTTGCGTTGGATTTCGGTAGTTCAAAATCAATGCCCACTCGGATACAACGTGGGAACACGCAACATTTTTTTTTACGAATTTTGTTTTATTTTCAATTACGTTATTCAAGTATTATTCTCCTCCACGGAGATTCGTCTCCTTTTTTTCTTCTTTCAGGCTCAAATTTTGAACTCTTCTCTGTACATTCATTAATAGACAAACGCTTTGATCCAGCGATCCGTCGAGGTATCCGTCGTGGAAACAATACACATTCGAATCTCATCATATTCGTATTGCCCCCCGCCAGACCGCGTATTCACGAATGCAAAACGTTTCCATGCAGACAAATCTTTCGTGTCAAAGTTCTGATATGCCATCTGTACGTTTGGGAAAATGGGACGATCCGTCTTTATTGTTTCCCGGGGATGTACATGTTTCATGCTACGCTGCACAAGTAATAACGTCATATATGGAAATGCACGAAGCAGCTGCGCTACCCGCTGTTCCAATTCTCCCTTCGCTCCTTCGACTTACACTCCCCTTGCATTATCGTCCAAAATTTTCAACCCCAATCATTTCTACGAGGATTTTTCCAGGTTCGTTAAATTACAAACGACTTTTTTCGGGGTTTTTGTTTCACGGTTCAATTTCACTCGTCGATTAATTAACAGGCTTTTTACGATCGACTATACGAAATTTCAGAGTTTCCAATCGTTATTTCCGCTTCGCACGACGCTCAGCTGAGCGTCGTGCGAATTTTCCGAGGGACGGGAATCGGTCAATATTTACCGTGCCGTTTTCGACGGATTAACGAGGCAGTGATGATTTTAAAAAAATGGAAATACAGAGAAAACATTGTCCCGATAACTAGCGCACGTTCCGCAGTTGCCACCGAAGTTCGCCCACTTTATTTCATTAAAAAAAAACATCGTGCAATATTCCGATATTCGTGAGAATTCGCGCAATCCGCTAATTGAACGGCTATAATCGCGCGACGAATCCTTTGATCGTGTGCAAAGTAATTAACGATTGTTGTTGAACCTCCTAATGAGAAATCTACGTAATTAAATACCCTTTGAACCTGCGAGTACGCGATAATACGGAATAATGCTATTTAATCGTGAATCTATCGGGTTTCGCGGGGAAAAATGTCAGAGGGGGAGTGAGTCACATCTGGAACCCTTAGAGAGGGATGAAAATTCGATAAATTATATTTCCCGCTCCTCTCGGTCGGATTTAATATTTTTATGTGGCACCTCGGACGTGAGTCGTATTTGGTACTCATCGAAAGTTCGCTCGGCTCTTAACGCAAAACATTTTCGTATTATTTTTATCGACAGCTGCCAAGAGAAAATTCTACGTTCCCGATCGTCGTGAATTGTATGACGTAAAACCTTGGATGGGAAAATATGAGAAACAAATCGAAGCCCGGTGATACCGAGAGCTAATTAAGATCGCGAATTAAAAATCGACGTTCGTTCGAATTGCGCGCAAGGAGATAAAAATCCTACCGGTCCTGCAGATGGAAAAATGGAACGCGGGAGCGTTGCCGGAGCTTGTAAAACCAGCCAAGTCGGTCGTGAACCCTCAAAATGCTATATAGGGTGGATCGTTAAAGCGCCGGCGCTGTGTGTCCATAAATAGATTGGGTGGTTCGAGAGCGCGACCCTCGTAGTCGGTTTCACGATGAACCTAAAGCATCGTCGGACCTAACAAGCGCACATCTAGCAGTCGCATTGAAAAACACATCGCCTTCGCGTCCAATGAGTACAAGCTCTTTCCGATGTTCTGCAAAATTCTGTCGGATAAATCGCGAGTCGTGCTACTGAAGAAAAAGAGTGAAGCAAAAAGACGCGATATTCCACTTTTTTCTCGGCGTAAAATACACCGACGTGATTGATCGAATTCGACAAAAGTGTTTTTGGTGATAGACAAGCGAGTTTGGGAAGGAGAAAAAAGGCTCCAACGAGTACAAGCTCTTTCCGATGCTCTGCAAAATAAAGTCGGATAAATCGCGAGTCGTGCTACTGAAGAAAAAGAGAGAAGCAAAAAAACGCGATATTCCAATTTTTTCTCGGCGTAAAATACACCGACGTGATTGATCGAATTCGGCAAAAGTGTTTTTGGTGATAGACAAGCGAGTTTGGGAAGGAGAAAAAAAGCTCCAATGAGTACAAGCTCTTTCCGATGCTCTGCAAAATAAAGTCGGATAAATCGCGAGTCGTGCTACTGAAGAAAAAGAGAGAAGCAAAAAAACGCGATATTCCACTTTTTTCTCGGCGTAAAATACACCGACGTGATTGATCGAATTCGACAAAAGTGTTTTTGGTGATAGACAAGCGAGTTTGGGAAGGAGAAAAAAAGCTCCAATGAGTACAAGCGAGAAGAAAAAGAGCAAAGCAAAAAAACGCGATATTCCACTTTTTTCTCGGCGTAAAATACACCGACGTGATTGATCGAATTCGACAAAAGTCTTTTTGGTGATAGACAAGCGAGTTTGGGAAGGAGAAAAAAAGCTCCAATGAGTACAAGCGAGAAGAAAAAGAGCAAAGCAAAAAAACGCGATATTCCACTTTTTTCTCGGCGTAAAATACACCGACGTGATTGATCGAATTCGACAAAAGTCTTTTTGGTGATACAAAAGCGAGTTTGGGAAGGAGAAAAAAAAAAGCTAGTGATAATGAAGCGCGAAAGCGACGCCGTAGTCGCGTCGTCAAGGAGAACGTGGAAAACACTGCCAGTAGTACGGCGTCGATAGCGAATATACGCGCGTAGCTGAGGAGAGACTGGGCTGAAAAAGTTCGGTTCCCTCGAATATGAGGCTTTCAACCCGGCACGAATCAACGACCCCAACTTTAGTAGAGCCAGCGAAAGTGCTAGCGACAGCAGCAGCCTCGCATTGGAAGAAGAAAAAAACGCATATTTGCGTTCTGTTATCGACTCGTGGAGAGATTGGACCAGCTGGTGGTGGTCCAGCGATACGCGGCGATCTCGGAAATCGCGGAAATGTGAAAAATCTTCGGATCCCGTTGCAGCCCCGTTAAAAGAGTCGCGCTATTTTTTCAAAACAGGTGAGGGAAATCTCGAGGTGGGAAGAATGTGCCCCTTTAGGCGGGTCGATAACGGAAGTGCGGAAGATTCCCTTTCGGAGACTTTCGGAGCTTTACACATTTTGCGGAAGCTCCGTTGTCGAACGGATAAATTTGAATGAAACAAGTACGTCGTTTGGAAATCCAGTTGTTTTTTTTCGTAATTTTTCACGTGTGCTTCCGCGGAAAAAGGGGTGGAAAAAAGTTTTCGAAAAGTTCTCTTCATCAACGAGAAAAAACGGCTGATTCCGCATCGGTCGATCCAGGATCCTTTTTCCTTCGGCCAGTTCGTGTCACGTGCCAGTCTTCCTCGCGAAATCTGATTTTAAGCTTCACCCGATTCACGACCGGATAAATTCGGTGCGCTACCTAGTGAAAATTCTATCAAAAATTCACTCGCAACTTTTCTCTACCAGGACTTTTCGTCCTTTTTTTTCCACGTCATCCAAAAATGTTATCCGTCAAATGCCAGGTGGTTTTAAAATAGAAATCACACGATTTCAATAAGCGATTAAACGAGTCCGATAATTCGCCCCCGAATCACAGGATTTCCATTTTGGTCCATGGACATTCAACGTCGATGGCTTTTTCCTTGTTCAGGCGTGAATCCAGTGCTGTCGATCCCATCTTCGATTTTTTTTTTCGTATCGCGAAAACAGGAAGTTGGGCGAAAAACGAGCGAAAGTTACATAAAGATTGCGAATCGCGGAGCTCCCGGGAAAAGCGTGTTCTCCTTCCGGATGAAAGCAACGGTGGCCAAAGTCTATCTCGTCGATGACGACGAAACAGCCATCACAATGCTATTAATAAATCGCGCACGTGTTATACGACGACCGAGAGCGAAACGCGTCACGAGCATCGTCATTGTCGTTGGGACGTTATGTGTATATATAGATACATATATTTATATACATGCATATAAATCAGCATGGTTTTTACGGCGGATCGTAACAAAATATGAGTTTGCATTTTTTCCGCGCACCAAACGCCTGTATTTTTCACGCCATCTTTATCGAAACTGACGAGAGTTTCGGTGTCTCGAGCCTGTCGAAGAGGGACAATTTTAGACCGACAATGAAGCCGGAAACCGAGAGTTTTCCGCCCTGGGACGGAAAACCTCTCGTACGAAAAGAATATTAATGAAAATTCCAGTTCCGTCCAAGGAATTTTATATAATAATTATATTTCCGATATGTGCGTCAAATTATTCACATACTATCTTTTAATCGAATATTTATACGAATACATCATTAAATTACGAAATTTTTTGCCAAAGCACTTTTTCCCAAGTAAATATACATTTGACGTTTATTTCAATGAGATACTAATCGTATAATTCCGGTTGTACGTATATAAATATGTCCCTTGAATTTTGTATAATAATTAAATTTTCGATTTCGTTCTGCCCCAGTGGGAAAAACTTTCTGTTAGCCTGAAATTTCCTCGTTTCGACCGAGTGACATAAAAATCTAATTGTGCACGGGTTGTCACAATATAAAATGATTTTATGAAGTGTTTGACGTACAGTGAAGGTGAAGGTACCGCAAAGCTGCAACATCGCGTGGAAAATCATCGAAATGGCACTAGTAATGCTACCCTGCGATTTGCCCTGGTGGCCCGCCATCGTAAAACAGCTGGATCGTGCCGGAGCTGCCCGAAATTCCAGCGACCTCATCGACGCGATGCAGCGGCTTCACGATATGTGCAAGTGAGTATTTCCTCGATAATAAATAATGAAAAATTCTCTCAATCCCCAAAAACCCCATTTTCGGAACAAGCAATGAGGAAAAGGCGGAAGGAGCGTAAAAAAAAACCTAATCCTACAATTTTTAACATCGCAGTTCGACGATTACCGTCCCCTCAGTTGCTATACTCGGACGCTGATCTCACGTGGTTATTTCGCGTTTTTAAACGCGCTCCTTTCTGGCTCGCACACCGAAGCTGACGAAATTGTCCGGCTATGTCTACCTGTATTTTTTTATCAAACACACGCACTCAGAGACACGCGCAGCTCGCATCGGGCGTAACCCACGAACAGGCCGAAAGAGAATAGCACTTTATTTTTGGACTTTTCTATTTATCCTTATATTCTTTCGCAGCCGTTCGATCGATCGAGCTCCCGTGATCTTTTCGTTTTTCAACGAGCTTCGGCGGACTGCTCTCAAATTTTCACCCAAAAAAATATCGAAGATGATCCGCGATTTGTTTAACGATAATTCCGCTCTTCAATGTCCAGCATAAGTCTCGATCCTGACGAAGACGTTCAGGACCCCGATAATTTCTGCGGTTTGGGCAAATTCGTCGACGAGGATCTCAATCAATCCGAGAGGGATCATTTTTTTACCAAGACGATACCACGGATCGTGGACAGAGCGAAGGCCCTGAGGACAACGAAACCGCCGCAGGGGTTGTATTTCAGTTTACAGCAACAGGGTACGAAACATGAGAATAATAATCATCAATATCGATACACAAGAGAAATTAGGGGGCCGCGGATTTCGAGGCTTCGGAAAAAAGCACTTTTTCCCCACTTTTTCAAAAATCTAACCGACGAGTCACTCCATTCGAACTTTTGCCTTCCTCGATTTTGCGAACTCGGCTCATACGTCCCTCGTTTGTACGCTCGAACGTTCGCATAAAGAAATTCGTTTTTTTTTGTGTGAAAAATAAAAATTACGACGTTTTTTTTTAATTTTTAACATTTCAATTGTTCAGAAAAACCGCACTGGAGTGTGGAGTTTTTCCGACGAACTTTCCGACGTGGAAGAATTATTAATGCTCGATCGAAGATACCATGAAAAAATCGAGTGTTTCTCTCTTTTTTTACTGACGCAGGTGACAGCGTTGAGTACAGCTACGAGTTCGTTGCTTCGCTACTCGCGAACGCATTTTTCTCGACCTATCCAAAACGGACCATGAAGACTCATCCGACCCTCGGTGACTTCAACTTTACGGACTTCTTCAAGCATCTACATCTGTGAGTGAAATAAAAGTGCCCATCGTTTTTCTTGAATTGAGGAAAAATTGATCAGAGGGTGGAAAAAAAAAATCTATATACAGACGAACATTTGAACCTCAACCTTTCGACGAGAAGAGGAAAATTGCACGCCACGCGACACCCCACACCCTGTATTTCCCACTCGACTGTAATTTCACATATTTTTTCTCGCAAAAGCGAAATGTCACGATAAACGATAAACGATATAGTCTGACCTTTCATTCCCGGCTCGTGTGAGCTTTCCCCTTTGACCTTTCAAGATGAACTCTCGATATTAATACACGTGATGTCCTCCAGGTTCGAAGCAAAGTGTTGCTTTAATTTCCGCACGATAATAATAATAATAATAATAATAACATTGTAACCATCGGGGTGGTATTTCGATATTGAGCCTCGGTTGCGTGTTTTTATCTTTTCAGAAATAGTCAAAAAGCTAAATTGCGCAGTATTCTACATTATTTCGATTTTTTGGAAACGGAATCGGCCTTGAACGGACGCATGATCGTTTCACGACAGGTGAGTCGTCCGAATCGCTGGGGAAAAATCCGTTTTCACCCCAAAATCAGCGAACCTTGTTTCTCGATCGAAGTATTCGCGTTCAGACTCAAATTTTGCATTTTCGATTTGTTAATCGTGTGTTTTTTTCTTTTTTTTCGCGAACGAAGGTCATGACCTCGAAACAATGGCTAACCATCGAGGACTGGCTGGAGAGCAATGCACCCTTGTGTCCATTGACGATTCGCCACGGTGGGCGAATCGACAGGATCGAATCGGAATCGAAATTCCTTCACGTTTCTTTCGCGAGCTCGCGATTCGGTGCTGGCGCCCTCAAGGACAATATTACGCAAGAAACTGTGCATGTAAGTAAGTATGTTCAGATATGAAAAAAAAGAAAGTCATTCTCATTGACGCAGTGATGCGTCATCGAAAAAGCGAGAAGCTTTACGAGAAACCAAATTTGAATAGCGAAACGAAAACTTCGGGTCACGACGTTTTTTTTTTATATTTTCGAAAAAAAATCGTCCGCGTCGTGGAGAACAAAAATTGATGGCAGAAAAGATGGGGAGACCCGGATGAGACGATTCACCTCGAGAGAATCGGTCATTTTCTCGGATATCTTTCCAAAATTCGTATTTCGCGAAAACTGGTCGATGAAATGAAAAATGTGTTTTTTGACCCAAATTTTGGGGGTCGTTTTGACCCGGAATCAACCAGACGTTAGCTCAGCACTGTGAATACAAAAGAGCCGTTTTTTCCTCTGTTTTACCGACAGTTGGCAACGCATCCGGAAATTCTTACTGTGATACTGTCGGTCGAGGCCTTAGAAGACAACGAAGTACTTATAGTGGAGGGAGCGCGGCACGTTTCGAGAATAAACGACCCGAAGCACAAAGCGATTTACGAGAGCATACCAGAGCCAATTCCAGTGAGAATTTCTTTTTCGATTTGTAATTAACGCGTAATGTACTGGCACTAGGGATGGGTGCTCGCGCTTACTGGCGCGAACGCACAATGGCGCTGCAGCGCCTTGATTTTTCACGTTATTTTATCATACGCATTTAATCATTTAAACAAAACATTCGCGCGTATCGGAAAGCAAAAGGCAGTTACGAGCCTTCGAAATTTCGACTTTTGGAGGTTTCTGGAAAAGAGGCGAAAAATGAGTCGAAATTTTGTTTTCAAATTTTCAATTTTGCCGCAGCTTATCCGATCGGAAATTTCCTGCTGATCACGAAATTCACCGACTTTTTTTTCTAAAACTCGATATTTCAATGAGAAAATAGTAATTAATCGATGAAATTCGTATTATCGCATTTTCGGATCTCCATCGTATTATTCATCAACTTTTTTTCAAAAAGGATCAGACTGATGATCGATGATAATTACTACAATATCGATAAATCGATCAAGCTCGAATTCGCGCTGTGTTTTGTACTACAAATGAAAAACAAAATAATCGTATTGCTCTCGATGTTGGTGAAAGAAAAAATGATGAATATTCTTCCATTATGTGCATTCAATTTTGTTAAATATATCACGAGAATGATATCACGATGCTAGATAAAAGTATGCTGCATGGACCCTGAGGATTACTCAAAGCTGCCATTGACGCAATTCGAGGAGGATAACGTTTTGCGCGAGATGAACAAGTGCTTGTTGGGATTTCGTCAGAGACGACCGCCAGGGAGTCCAGCGGATTCCGGGAAATCCGATTCGGATGCTGACGGCGGTCCAGGCACGAGAAGATTATCTCCGATCGGCGAGAGCTTCGGCAGTGCCTCGCCCGAAATCGAGACTTTCGAAAAATCAATTTCGACGAAACCCAACGGTGATCAAGGTACTCGTCAATTTTCTATCATTTTCGTCTTTTACTGAGTAAAAAAAGCTTTACTGAATAAGAGCGAAAAAAGAGAGGAAGAAATTGAAAATCCAAATGTAACGTGACTAG
Source organism: Heteropelma amictum (assembly GCA_959613375.1). Lineage (NCBI taxonomy): Eukaryota > Metazoa > Arthropoda > Insecta > Hymenoptera > Ichneumonidae > Heteropelma > Heteropelma amictum. Next base: position 31,535,861 of record OY390722.1, on the reverse strand, counting down.
AAAAATTCGGGAAAATATCTCGACGAAAAGTCGAATGGAATGTTGAAAAATGAATTTCTGAATCACGCCAGTTTCATGCTCAAAGTTTTTTGTTGGAAATTCATTGTGCAATTATCGAGAGCAAAACAGGGCACGAATTTATTTCCAAAAAACATGTAGTATTGTCGAAGGAGACATCGGAAAGCGACTCGCCGAACGAGATTCGCACGAGGCCGAACGGACGATCGATGAGATCGCAGAGTCCGGCCAAGATCGTCAAAGGCACGAGTATCGCCAGTCGTAGGAGTCGTTTCATCGTTTTGGGCTCGAGCGGCGAGGCATTGCCCGTCACTCGAAAGTCCCTCGGGCAAATGTCAGTTTACAGCAGCTGCAACAGTCAAAGCACCGAGAGCTTTCACAGCGCCAAAGAAACGATCGACGACGAATTAGGGGGTAATTTGGTTTTTTTTTGCTCGTTAAACTCCAGCGAAAAGGATAATATGAAAATGGAATGAACGACGGGTGAATAACGTGACGGGATTCTCGTGTACAGACGAGGAGGAGCAAAAATTAACGAGGCGCTACAGCACTCAGTTGGACACCCCGGAGAGGCGAGGTACTTTTGCGCAGAGGCTCAAAGATGCCCTGCATCGTGAAAGCACAGCGACCGGTTCGCGCTCCTCGGACAATTTTTCCGGCGAGAGCAGCTACGCGGTCGGTATCAGCGTGACCGGAAGTCACGTTGGAGACCAAGACATCAAGTGAGTAGATTAACGTCGGCGATGGCTTTTTTATTTTCACTAGAATTCGCGTCAAATTCAAAGCATAAAATTGATGTTATACATTGTTCAAACATCATTTGTATCACCGAAAAGGAGGGAACAAAATGGCGCATTTTTTGTACTTGAAATATGACTCGTGAGCTAACACACAAATTGCAATGAAATGTTTTATACAACATAGACTGCATAAATATCACGCATATACCGGGTGTCCAAAAACTCGAGGTAAAAGCGAGTTATCGATCGTCAAAGTTTGAGCCGGCCGGACGAGCGCGCGCTTCCTATTGGCCCAGCTTTATCGCTCGATAACTCAACGGGGGTTCGTCGGATGAAAAAGTGCTTAACGGGCATCAAGCTCAGCTGTTCGACTCAGAATCGAGGGTATCGCCTCTCGCGGTAGCAGAGCGCAATTCTGTGCCACTAGTAACGAGCGCCTAGGTAACGAGGCTATCTTTCCGTTCTACAGCAATGTCGGGCGGGTAAACGGTCTCGCAGGCGCAGTACTACCGCTCGACGTTGGCCCGGAGAGGCTATCTTTCCTCTATGCGTGGTTAAATTTTGATGGAGTTGTCGATCGTTCATTTCATTTGCCACTACATTGAAGGAATACATTCTATAAAAAAAACTGAACACAATTTTCATGAAACCGGAAATGAAGCAACTTGTTCAGAGTTGTTTCCTCTATGTGTGGTTAAATTTTCATGGAGTTGTCGATCATTCTTTTTGTCTGCCATGTAAATTCTATAAAAAAACTCAACACAATTTTCCGAAAACCGGAAATAAAGCATCTTGTTCAGAGTCGTTTCCTCTATGCGTGGTTAAATTTTCATGGAGTTGTCGATCGTTCTTTCCATCTGCCGTTAACCTTAAGGGGAAAAACTGAAACTAAATTTCCAACAACCGGAAATGAAGCATCTTGCTCGAGATCGTTTCCTCTATGCGTGGTTAAATTTTGATCGAGTTGTCGATCGTTCTTTCCATCTGCCGTAAACCTTAGGGTGGAAAACTGAAACTAAATTTCCGACGACCGGAAATGAAGCATCTTGCTCGAGATCGTTTCCTCTATGCGTGGTTAAATTTTGATCGAGTTGTCGATCGTTCTTTCCATCTGCCGTTAATCTTAGGGTGGAAAACTGAAACTAAATTTCCGACGACCGGAAATGAAGCATCTTGCTCGGGATCGTTTCCTCTATGCGTGGTTAAATTTTCATCGAGTTGTCGATCGTTCTTTTCATCTGCCGTAAACCTTAGGGTGGAAAACTGAAACTAAATTTCCGACGACCGGAAATGAAGCATCTTGCTCGGGATCGTTTCCTCTATGCGTGGTTAAATTTTCATCGAGTTGTCGATCGTTCTTTTCATCTGCCGTAAACCTTAGGGTGGAAAACTGAAACTAAATTTCCGACGACCGGAAATGAAGCATCTTGCTCGGGATCGTTTCCTCTATGCGTGGTTAAATTTTCATCGAGTTGTCGATCGTTCTTTTCATCTGCCGTAAACCTTAGGGTGGAAAATTGAAACTAAATTTCCGACGACCGGAAATGAAGCATCTTGCTCGGGATCGTTTCCTCTATGCGTGGTTAAATTTTTATCGAGTTGTCGATCGTTCTTTCCATCTGCCGTAAACCTTAGGGTGGAAAACTGAAACTAAATTTCCGACGACCGGAAATGAAGCATCTTGCTCGGGATCGTTTCCTCTATGCGTGGTTAAATTTTCATCGAGTTGTCGATCGTTCTTTTCATCTGCCGTAAACCTTACGGTGGAAAAGTGAAACTAAATTTCCGACGACCGGAAATGAAGCATCTTGCTCGGGATCGTTTCCTCTATGCGTGGTTAAATTTTCATCGAGTTGTCGATCGTTCTTTTCATCTGCCGTAAACCTTAGGGTGGAAAACTGAAACTAAATTTCCGACGACCGGAAATGAAGCATCTTGCTCGGGATCGTTTCCTCTATGCGTGGTTAAATTTTCATCGAGTTGTCGATCGTTCTTTTCATCTGCCGTAAACCTTAGGGTGGAAAACTGAAACTAAATTTCCGACGACCGGAAATGAAGCATCTTGCTCGGGATCGTTTCCTCTATGCGTGGTTAAATTTTCATCGAGTTGTCGATCGTTCTTTTCATCTGCCGTAAACGTTAGGGTGGAAAACTGAAACTAAATTTCCGACGACCGGAAATGAAGCATCTTGCTCGGGATCGTTTCCTCTATGCGTGGTTAAATTTTCATCGAGTTGTCGATCGTTCTTTCCATCTGCCGTAAACCTTAGGGTGGAAAACTGAAACTAAATTTCCGACGACCGAAAATGAAGCATCTTGCTCGGGATCGTTTCCTCTATGCGTGGTTAAATTTTCATCGAATTGTCGATCGTTCTTTCCATCTGCCATGTAAATTCTATAAAAAACTCAACACAATTTTCCGAAAACCGGAAATGAAGCATCTTGTTCAGAGTTGTTTCCTCTATGCGTGGTAAAATTTTGATGGAGTTGTCGATCGTTCTTTTCATTTGCCACTAATTTGAAGGAATACATTCTATAAAAAAACGGAACACAATTTTCCGGAAACCGGAAATGAAGCAACTTGTTCAGAGTTGTTTCCTCTATGCTTGGTTCAATTTTGATGGAGTTGTCGATCGTTCTTTTCATCTGTCACTACTTTGAAGGAAAATTATGATCGAAAAGAAAAACTCGGTTGAAGCCACGATTCGGAAGAACCTTTGCGTTGACGCCTGCGAGGCTTTCTTTCCGCTCTACTGCAGCGTCGAGAGGGAAAACAGTCTCGCAGGCGCAATACTACCGCTCGACGCTGGTCCCGAGAGGCTATCTTTCCGCTCTATAGCAATGTCGGGCGGGTAAACAGTGTCGCAGGCGCAGTGTTACCGCTCGACGCTGGCCCGGAGAGGCTGTATTTCCGCTCTGCACTTCCCTTCCCGATGTGGTATGCACGGTGCTCTGCTCTGCAAAGTAGTGGGAAATGTGCGTAGAATTCGAAATAAAAAGAATATTTTTGGGATCGACAATACTGTCATGGAGGACGAAAATTGCCTCGTTTTTTCCATGATTGATTGCTAATAAACGAAAAAATTGCCACAAAAAGAAACAACCAGAGCACCATTCTTCTCGGGGAAGAAAATTTACTTTTTATTGTTATTCATTCAATAAAAGCATATTGTGCGAGAATCCGTCAAGAAAGTTTTTTAGTTCGTGGATTTGCCACTTGGCGCTTCGTATGCTATCGCTTGATGCCCGTTAAGGACTTTTCGACTTGGAATTTCATCCTCATTGTAGCACTAGATTATCAGCATACACTTTTTGGACACTCTGTATATATGCGTGTGTGTGTGTTCATAAATCAGAGTAAAAAGAGGTGGATCCAGAGGCTTCGTGTTGCGAGACGAGACGGTGGATGAGGATTTTCTCAAGGAATCACTGGAAGCCGAGCAAAAATGGCTCGGAAGATTTCGTCAGACCCAACCGTCGGGCCTGCAGAGAAGGGATACGAGTGCCAGCAGTAAATACAGTTTCAGCACAGAGTACAGTTCAGGTGCGTGAAATTTCACGTTTCTCTCGTTCCTCCCCCCTTTTTGTTCGCCAAAAACGTAATATTCGCTAGAATCCTTTCGCGTTATTGTGGCTTTAGAATTCTGCTCCGAGCTTGAGGAAGTTTACGAGCAATTGTCAAAGTGGCTCGAAGATCCGATCGCTTCGGACGAGAACAGAGAAATGGACGCGCGCGACAGAGCCGTTGTACAATTCGCTGGCTCCCTCTTGCGGCGAGCACTGAGCGAATCGTTTGCCGGTGTGCCGGTGCAGGAAGGCGAACCTCAGCCTATCGTCGGATCGAACGACGTCCATCACAAGCACAAGCTCGCCCTGGCGGTTCGAAGTTTAAGCTTGGAATTAGCGAGGCAACGAAACAAACGGCAGCAATCGGTAAAAACGATTTTTCACTCGTCAAAAACGTCATTCGATTGCAATAATCGTAATAATGTTCATTTAATAATACACCAAGTGTAATAAATGATGTAACGGAAGGGGACGACACTTTTCGAAGACTTTCGAAAACCGTTGAGATCGAACGAGAGACAGTCTGGAACCAGCGTTAAAAACCCCATTCTGAGGGAAAAATCGTACAATTACACTGTCAGTTTGAAAAAAAAACGCTCGAAATTTTACCGCAGACTTTGCGCGCGTTATTATTTTCCCAAGAAGCGTTGAGATTCGGTTGCAACGGCAGAGGTTATTATCGAGAGAAATAAAAAAAACGAAACGCAGGAATTCGAAGCCGGTGACGATGAAATTCCTCGCGCGGACGCTGCGAACGACGACGACGACGAGACCCTGACCGTGGAGAGCGTGAAAGATCGTCAACGTCGCAAACTCTGGGCCGTCACGTTCACGTCCGAGGTACTGCAGACTCTGGTGGACGAGGAAGCCACGATGTCATTACCGAAAGCTACATCGGACGTTACTGTCGGAGATAATAATGACGAGGAGCGTCGAGGGGAAAAAAAAACATGGCGAGCAAACAAGGTTTAACGCGCGATCGACTTTACCGACGATTAATAATCCTACGGAATTCCAGTCTTGTTATTTGTGCAAAAAAAAAACAAAACAAAAAGATGACATCTTATCGTATCTTGGGCTGACGAAAATTTGGCTTTTGAAAATTCATCGCGCTGTCGACGATATTCCGAACGATCGATTCAACTTTGAAGTTTCGCTCGAATCGATAAATCTTCAATAACCAAGCGTCAAATTCCCCTAACTGGAAACATTCGTGTTATCGTCATTGGAAATGTTTCCGACGTCGATGAACGCAAAACACTAACATCCTACCGTCTCTCGTTCTATCTCGAAATCGCCGCAGCGATTTGCCATTTCCTCGGCATGCCGTTAATTCATGAAAACTCGCCTTGCGACACTCTCGAATAGCGCTTAGTTTTCTCGTTTTGTTGTTGGTGTTTTTTTTTTCTGAAATAACACGAACGCTTCTTATCTCAGCGACAAAGTGCTCTGAAGGGAGGAACAGCTGGTGAACGATTGTTGAAAAAAAAACAAAGTGTGGTCTGAAATTAAACCGCTTCGGCGCTGCACGTTCGTCAACTTTGGACCTAAGAGTCTCGTACGATCACAAAAATCATCATTGTCATCATCAATTATGATTATTGACTTTCATGATTGTTATCGTTACGTACGAAATTCTTGGTTCATTTCGGTCCTTTTGAGACCCCAAGTGACTTGATGCTTCGAGAATTCACAGCGTTACTTTCACCCTAACCTCAAATTCCGTCGCGTTCGTTTCATTCGGGAATATACGATCGAAATTTTGGCCACGAAAAGATATAAGAACCCGATTACTTTTGCGAATAACGCTATTAAAAAAGGGACAATTTCATCAATTTTTTCAAACATGTTTGCTATTCGATCGATACTTTTTTGATTATCTCAATTGATCTCCCGAAGCGAATAATTCCGTTTCCCGATACTTTTAAGTTCGTGAATCAAACGACAGCTCAATACCGACGAACTTCAACATGGATGTGTTTGTTTTTTTGACGAACAAAGTTGCCGGGAGACAACAGTCCTCAAGGGGGTGGTTTAATGGCAGTTGCAACTGGAAATTGGGGCTGTGGGTCACGTTTGAAGGGCGATCCTCAATTAAAATTGGTGGTTCAATGGCTGGCCGCTTCACTGGCCGGCGTGCCAAGACTGATCTATTACACTTCGGGAAACGCGAGCCTCTCCAAGGTAAGAGAGCGAAACAACGGAATTTTCCATTTCCATTGCAACAAAATGGTGAATTTACCGATTTTCTTTGTTTTTTTGGTTTTTTCTTCAAAGTTGGACACCGTCAGTCGCGTTTTAACGGATCGCGGATGGTCCGTGGGCGATTTAACAGCGACGACATTGAGATTCGCTCTGCACACGATCGAGGACAAAGTAAAGGGAAGAAACAGCCTGTTTGAGGAATTGATCGGCATTGACAAGCCCAGCCCTTAGCCCGACGCGATGCTGTCGGTCCTCGTGGACGTTTTAGCCACGATGATCGAGGACAGCCTCTCGAACGTCGAATAAACGCGTTTTTCCTTCCAACAGTCTCGGAGTTCGAAAACGTGATTGTTCGAGAATTTTTTTTTTTTTTTTCATTGAAATTTCGAAAAAACGGCATCTAGTGTTCACGGACAATCCCGAGTACCGGTTAATCAAGCATATCAGATTATAAATATCGGAAAGAACGTACGAATCGATCGAACGAAGAATGGAAATTCGCGAATTTTTTCATCGCGAAAAAGAAGAAGAAAAACGACGTTCTTCTCGAATCTTCTCTCGAGCGCGCGTCGCTGCAATATTTTTTACGTTTTCACGGCATGGAATGATTTTTCTTTTTCTACAAAACTTGGCTGTTCGTCTTGAATCCACGTGTAACGATATTCGCACAAACTGAACGGAGCGCGCGTGTCGCCCGTGGACCTGGAAAGCAAAAAAAAAGTCAACGTCGAGTCGCGAGTGACGCGACGGGCGATAATCGATCCCGCGGCGCAAAAAAGGAAAACATAAAATAAAAGTAAATACGAACATTGTATCGCGATATATTTTGTAAATTACCGTTTGTACGAGGATTTTACTCAGAGAAAAAACCGAGAGGAAAAAAAAACCCCAAAAACTCGAAGCGCTGGAGGCGAGGCGGGAAAAGAGAAAGAGGACGGAAGTCCAAGGGCGAAAACGGAAATTGGCCTTTCGAGGGACCACCCTCGATTATTGACGCGCGAAAAACGCCGGAAGTGATGCACGAAAATCACAAAAAAATAAGACGAATTTGTAACGCGGTTATCGTCACTCTGTGGCCTAAAGGAGGAAACAAGTTTGAGGTCGACTGCGTAATAATAATGATAATTATGATTACGATCGTCGCCCAGATGCAAAAACGCGGTCTTCCAATGTACGAAATCGTCGTGGCGTTCGTCTAACATTCGCTAAATTATTCACAGGACCAGCGGATATTGTGAATGCACAAACAAACCAGCGGAAAAGTGGAATTGACGTCTTGAGAATCTTTTCTTTCTTTTTTTTTGTGAACTTGAATATTATAGTCGCATCAAAATTGTATATAATAGGAAAAGTTGATGAATTTTTAACGTATTCCGAAAGTTGTTTTTCTTTCTCCCCGTCCAACTTTTATAGCTACAGGGGGGGGAGGTGAGTCTTTTTCAATCAAAACTTCCGATCGAGATAAAAATGCAGACACAAATAAGACTAAAGAAATGATGAAATGAGCGGGAATTTTACATAATTTTTTCTTGTTTCTCCTCTCGCATGGGAGAACTTTCGTTTTGGACGAAAGAGATCATTTTTCCCGAGGAATTTCGGCCTTTTTACTCCGCTTCGAAAAACCGTCGGGACAATAAAAATAAGAAAAAAAGCAAACCAAGCGGATAAATCGCGAGAATGTTTAATAACAAAGAGAGAAAAATGTACTTTGATGATTTTCCATCGATCTTAAAATTTATTCGTTATCGATACTTGCAACATCGCAGCAGAAGAGGGCGCGCGCCGGTAGTTCGCTATTCTTTCAAGTTATCAAAAGAAAAAACTTCGAAGACGTCGCCCCATGCACTGCTTGTCGTAGAGAATATTGAATTTGTTGACGAATTGATTTATGTCGTTGCAGCCTTTCGTGATGATGCCGAGATAAGTCATGAGACCAAAATCGTTGCATTGCTGAAAAAGAGCGAAAAAAAAACACCAAAAGTGTCCTTAATTACGAAAAAGTTTTTTTTTTTTTCATTTTTCATCATTTCAAGATTACGAACGTTGTAAAAGTCTGCCCGGAAATTGGGAGTGTTGAGTACTGGCAAACGATGACCCAACGCGCAAGCTGCTCTCAGAACTTCGTGATTTCCTTTCAATTCTCCACTCTCTACAGCCTGTACGTATCGCAAAACGAGTTTCACCCTCGAGTGTAACATTTTAATCGCACTGTGCTGCGCGACGAGATGTTCGGCCACTGAAATAAACGAAGGAGCGTTCGCGGTTCTTTTGAAGTCACAAAAACTTCTTCCCCGGGCGGGGAAGTGAATATTTTCCATTTGGAATAACGCGATTAAAAGGAACAACCCTACGAGGATCGATGGGACGAAAATGCGTACAAAGTTGACGAGAAAATGGCAATTGTCCGTGTAATTACCCAGGGAACTTTCGACTTGATCGTTGCTGCACATTCTGGCGACGTGATCAACGCCTATTCTTTCCGCTTCTTCGGTAGCTAGCGTGTAGGTGAGCGGCACAAAGAGCATCGTAGCTTCGCCCGACACCAAGTCGATAACAGATTCGTACATGGAAACGGACAATTGCTGAGAAAAATATGTGACTGGCATAAAATTTCGATGTCGAATGACAAAAAACAAAAAAAACGACCGAAATTCACGGCACACTCACGTCCGTGTTCTTCGGCCTGGGATCGAGCTTCAAAAGCACGGGAGACTCGTTAATCTCGCAGAGTTGCTTGTGAACTCGGATGTCTCTCTCGTTGGGCGTATCGCCGGTCGTGTACCAGCCTAAAAAGTCCATGTCGCTGAAAACCTGCTTGAACTGTCCCTCCTTCGTATTGTAATAATCCCTGTCGATGATGACGTCGCCGATGATGCAAGTGAACAAAAGCTCGAACGAATTCATTATTTCTATGTTTCGTCCTTTTTGTTTGCCGATCAGAGCGCCGTATACTGAAAAGCATAGTTGAACTTGGCGTTGATGAAAAAATCGTTCAAAAATTAACGAAAACTGCTCGGTTACGTTATGCGCAAGCGAAATACCTAATTGGTCGCTGCCTTCTTGAGCCCGAAGTCTGGTCCAATGTTCGCTAACGTTCATGATGACGAGAGGATGAAGACTTATGGATACGGAGCCTACCGTGCCCGAAGACGCCATGACTCGAAACGCATTGCCGGGACTCGAAATCGTCGTGGATTGCCTGTCGGACGAGCCCTGAGCAACGTCCATCGGCGTGTTAACGACGGCAACATTCCCATCGTCTATTTCCATTTCGTGGGCATTTCGCATCTGCTCGCTCATTTTCGCGGATGACCTTTGCTCGGTCGGTATGAAAATATCTTTGTTTTCGGTAACGTACTTGAGTAACACGATTTTTCGCCAAATTGCAAGAATTTGCGCGAATTGCACGAATTTTCACACGTTCATTTGGCGAACATGAAGTTCGCTGTGGAATTATTGAGGTTATGTGCGCCGGCGACTTTTGAACTATGCTTTGCAGTACACACTCATAGATTACGTATTGATGATCGCTGATGTTGAAGATTGACTCCCTTCGCACTATTGTGTTGAATCAACGTTCTGACAAATTAATAATCCACATGAACTTTTCCCAGACAGTGAAAAAAACGGAGGATTCTGTCGAATCTACGTTCATCGTCAGCAATGATAATATACTTTTGACCCGCGCAGTTTATTTTCATTTGAAGGACGCGCTTGTGCGCAAAAACAATGTAAATATATATGACATTCGTTGATCTGTTGATGATAGCAACTCCGATTGTCCTAAAATTCCAGAATTTTAGTGCCATCCGTTTAATTCACTATTATATTAAGAATTTTAAAAAAACGATAAGTGAAAATTCAATCAATTCGGGCGACAGAAGCTGCCGAGAAAAACGGGTTTTCGCGAAATTTCATTCTTACCAACGAACGTCAACGAACAGCGCGCGCGGCGCGCGGCCGCGGGTGTGACTACGTGTGGTCTTCGATTTTTCCCAAGTGTCGAGAGAGGTCGCCACCGCCCGCGATGCAGCGAAGCGTGTGATCTTTACATCAGAAAAACTGTCAAAAAAATTTTCGAACGAAAATGTATCCATACAGCTGCACAATTTTATGTCCTCGTACTCGTGCAAGATATTTCCGATATTCGACTTCATGAATAAAGCTTTGAGAAGAACAATCAACACCTAAAAATAAACACAATATGGGTGATTCGGAAAAACCTTTTGCCTGTACCTCCCCAGGCTGTAACATGGTAAAGTATTATTGTTTATTAATTCCTCCAACAAGTACGTATATTTTTTATGTGACAAAAATTCGTGAAAAAATGACAAATTTACATGACACGGAATCGATGTGCGTGTGCGTGTTACACAGAGTTTCACGAACGAGGATCATCTCGTTGTACACAAAAAGAAACACGACATGGTTTTGAATCTCGGGAGCAACGGAAAGAACACATATGTTGGTAAGAATCGCTGCAAGAATCAATACGAAAAAAAAAAAACTTTGAACAATTCCGAATTTCGAGACAATTTTTCGTGTTTGTCTCAATCGCGAGAATCTTAAATTCGACAGCCGATCAAACTCCCACTCCGACGAGATTCATCCGGAACTGCGAGGAGGTCGGACTCTTCCAGGATCTACAAAATGTCAATCCGTTCGAGGAAACGTTCAGGCGAGCGGTCGAGGATGGCAAGACGGTCGCTCTTTCCGAATCGGATGTACGTATAATGAGAATCGAGTATTTCGTGACTGCGCGCTGGTTTCCAGACTCCGATGACGAAAACCCAAAAGTTTGGAAGATACAAAGCGACACAGCGATGTTTTAACGCCAAGTAACGAGAATAAATATTTTCAAAACACCGAGCTGGTACTTTGCAGTCCAGCAACGTAAAATTTCCTGGTCAATGTAGAACGATTAATAATAATATGAAAAATATTGACAACATCGATATCGCAATTAACTATCATGAAACGAACGAACTATGAGCCTAAAGGCTCCTTTCCACGCATGAAACAAAGAGGACAACAAATTTGAGACCCCGAGTGTCGGAAAGTTGGAAAAAAAACATTAGCCCTGTCGAACACTACGTCCTTTTTTTCCTTTTCAGAGTCTCAACATAGACGACAGTCTGCACACGCCGCACATTTTTCCCAACATCGATGAGTCCCCGGCGGATGTTCCCGAAGTTGAGAAAAATTCCGCGAGCGACGAGAGTGCGCTGGAAGAAGCGAAACGCCTGGACGTCATCGTAGAACCGAGAAAAATCGTGCAAGTTGCCAGCGAAAGGACGATCAATGAAGAAACGGATACGTTCGTAGCGCCCAAGATAATCGAATCCGCGGGAACTTCACAGAATATGTCAATAAAAGAAAAAGTTTTTTCGAACCAACGAACATTCGAATTTTCTCACTCGAACAGAGTTTGCGTTTTTTTCTCACAGATCCGTGAACGGCCAGGACGTTCAGCTGCTCCTGAAAACGGCGGACGGCAAATTGATGCAGCTCTCGGTTTTGCCGATTTGCGAAAACCGTAGCGTGAAAATCGACGAGCTTCCGAACGACGTCAAAAAAATATCTCCGAACAGCAGCAACAATCGACTGACTCTCGCAAAAATGGTTATTCCAATTTTCACTGATGTTCGATCGATGAGTTGAATGATTGCGTATTTAATTTCCTTTAAAGAACAAGTATAAAGCAATTTTGGGTTTCGGCGGCTTGGATTTGGCGATGATAATCGTGACTATTTTCGCGTTTACTTTATTTTCGTTTTTTTCAGCGACTGAAACAAACTCTGACGAAGAGTCAAACGGCGAGGAACATTGCGTCATCGACGGGTTCGCCGGAAGAGCCGGAGAGGCCAAAGGGTCGCAACAGGAGCGAGGAGAAAGATTGCTCAGCGCCGGATCAAGGAAAGAAGCAGGACGTACTGGCGAGAAATCGCGCGAGTTCGATGAGAGCAAGAGCGAAAAGAAAAGCTTGGATTCAACAGCTTCAGCGAGCAGCGAGTACGGCGAACGAGCGAAACGCCGCCCTTCAGCTCGAGGTCAAAGCTCTGAAATTCGAAGTGGCGAAATTGCGGGCTTCCCTCCTCGCTCATCAAAATTGCTCCGTGACAAAAGCCATGGAAAAAGGTCACAACAGTTCGTCGAATGTTTAATCACTTCTCATTACAATTCAAACGTGATACAATTTGAAAATTCTTTATTTTTCGTTGCAACGCACATTGGTCGTTTCGATCGAAGGACAAAGGACGAACAAAATCGCCGTTTTTCCAAAAAATAAACAATGTTTTTCGTTTTTTTTTCAACGTGCAGGTTCCCTCGTCGGTGTGGAAGCGAAAGATACATCGGTCGTTCGTACATCGCAAAATGTAACTGGTCAGCAGCAAAACTCGTCCGCTCGTCGCGGAAAATTGGCTAATTCCAGCGAAATTCCGATAGCGCCGAAGATACAGAAATTAATGACGAATCATCACGCGATATTGCCGAAAATCGAAGCGACCAAGCGCGAATTCCTCGTCAGGGACTCGTCGATGGTGAAGATCGTCGATGTTCGTTCGTTCCCGAGGGACAGCGAAGTCGCCAAGAGAATCATTTTCGTCGATAATTCGCCGAAGAAATTCGAACTTTTCAAGGCTTCGTCGAGGCAGATTATACAAGTTAATCCAACGAGCCTGCTGATGGAAAATGCCGCGTCAAAGTGTACCGGAACTTGATTGAGGGACGTTGAAACAGTTTTTCCGACGATTTCTCATCCATCTTCCCCAGGCCTGCTTTAATTCCGCGCTCTTCTGAATTTTCGGCAGGAACGATCGTTGTGTCTCCCGAAAACGTTACGCACGTCGTTATCCGAATGTTTACCTGCGAATAAACAACACGTTTTCTTCATGATTTTACCGCATTTTTTTTTTCAATTATCCGTAATTAAATGAGTGAAATAAAATTGATAAATTAAGGCGTAAAGTTCCACTACGCTTTTTGATGAAATTTGATGAAAACGTCAGTGTCGAAAATTTCTTTGGGAAATTCAAAATTGTGATACTCCTTTTTTTCATCGAACCTAGTATCGATACCACGAGAAAAACGCGTCCAACGGTGGACGAATTTCGACACTAAACGGGAAAATCACGAGCGACGAAAATGCAGCTTTGAAATTCGATTTTTTCAAGACTTTATCGAGAATAAGGAAAACGTTTCATTCGTCGTTTCATCAGCGAAATTTATTCATTAATTATGTAAGGCGATAAATAGAATTGAACGAACAAGTAAAATGATGTTTTTTCAAGTTTCTGGAAAAAGTCCGAATTTTCACGGAAATTTCGGTGAAAAGTGTCCCTGAGAAGTTTGAAAAAGAGGAAAACAATTATTTCTTCCCGCGGAGACTCCATGCGGATGCGAATGGCAGGCGAAGCGACGATTCTGTGACCCTTGGGCCCTTATCAGTTCTCCGTCCAGTAGTGAATTAACGTTAACACTAGACAGGACAATGATAAGGGACTATGGCCACGTTTCAAAAATTCTTCTCGTCCATTTCTTCGTCCGCGCTGCGAGGAAAAATGAAGCTCCCGCTTTCGTTTGTTTTTTGAGCATTTCGAGGTTACCTGCAGAATAAACAAAAAAGTAGTTCACCGATGATGAAACATAACCTGTAAAACGTAAAATGTGAAATCAAAAAGGAAGATTTTCGAAAATGGGATTTCTTCATTTTTATGCCCCCCCCCCCCCCTGTTCTTGTTCCTTTTTGAACGAAAATTGGATATGGTTTGAAATAAAGATTTTTTTTGTTGTAATTATTGCATGACGAATAAAGAGAAATTCGAAAAGATTTTTTGGAGTTTCCAAACTATCTTGTATCAATTTTCCGTGAACGAGGCGAAAAAATTCCAGACTGTTAATTTTAACAGCGAGACTTCAAAGTGTAGGACTAGAAAAAACAAAAAGAATGTATCATCCGGTACGAGCGAGCGTGTATAAACTCTCGTATCAGTAAAGTCGAGGGGAGAAGAAACACACGTATACGCACACGCAGCCACGCACGATACAGCCGGCAACGGTTTTCCTGCCTCGATAAGACGGGAGAGTCGTAAACCGATAAACGTTGAATTCTCGAAGGAGGTTACGAGTGAAATTCAAGATTAAGATCGACATTCTTTCACAAGTCGAGCGAAAACCCGATAACTTTGCCATGAGGTATTTTCAAAACGTTTTCAACGTTTTGTTCCTGAGATATTGATCGTGATACTCTCTCTTACTCGACGCTGGACCATTATTAATTTTCACGAGAATATAAAGCATCGGCGGAGAATTTATCGTGAGAATTTATGGAATGAAAAAAAAAACTACAGGCGTAACTGCGGGCAGAAAGAGTTTCGCTGGGATAACACGTCGGTTTCCGCAGTACGAATCGCTCGCTTTTTCGTGATGTGTGATAAAAAAAACCGAGGGGAGAGAGATTAAACAGCGATGAAAGGAACGTCGAGAGATTCGGCGACGCGCAGCTCACTCGCATGCTGCTTACCCGGCAAGCCCCACGCTACCGAAACTCGCCGCACTCTTGCGCAGCTTTACGAACGCGTTGAATAGAATAACCTCAAAACGAATCGTCACATTGAATGATTCGAACTATTGCGAAGAAAGGAAAATATACTTCCGGTAGATCTTCGCTAGAGAAGGTTATAAATAATCGTTTGTCAATCAAAGAAATTTGAATATGAAAAACGTTGATATTCTATTTTTTCTGTTCTATACAGTTTGGCCGAAAAGCAGACGGACGATGCAATCGATTTTTCATTGTTTTTCAAATTTTTAATTCAACTATGATGACTAATGGCAATTTAATCATCCCGGTGACGTATTTATTTCCCACACGAAACAATGCTTCGCGGACTTTAGACTTTATACCTGATATCGCACACACTTGCACTTGTACAAAAGAATCTATGATTTTCACATTGATTGACTTTCACGCGTGAGATGATTATTTCGAAAGAAAGACTCGCGGAAAAATTTAAACTGTTATTGCACAGCTCGATCCGAGATGTTATAAAGTCAGACACTCTGTAATAATTCCCCCGATAGATTTGTTCAAGTCGAGATTAGAATAGAATGCGCCGAACAGTTGGTGCTGGATGAAGAGAAACCCGTGAAACGTACAGCGAGAGTGTCGACGGCAGAGTGCAGTCCGTCGTCGGTCCGCTTAGCCCCCCTGACTCACCGCAGAGCGGCGCTAGTGGTGGTGGGAGAGAGAGAGAGAGAAAACGGCGCGCGCACCCGCGCGTCCTTTTTCGGAAGCGCGTTTCCTCGAGCGCGCCATGTTCTTTTTTGCTTTCAATAGTTTTTCTTTCCCTTGTGTTCGTCGAGCAATTGTTATACTAAGACGTTGTAAAAATAGGGATTGCTTTTTTCACTATGGTCGCTGTATAATTTCGAATCGGAGCACAAATATACGGTTAAGGATTCCCAGTATTTTGCCGGAATTTCGATTTCAGCTTACGAAACTTTTCGATGCGTAGATATGAGCATATGAACGAATACGAGTGACAAAATCGGGGAGACGAAAGAAATAAAGGTTTGCGATATTTAGTCCCGAGAGCAACGCGTACGGTCTCGCGTGAGTTTGCCAACTGAGGGGAACAAAAAGAATAGACGAGAGTGAACGAGATGAAACGAAAGAAACTCTCGAGAGCAGTGGGGACGATTCTTTGAGAAGGATGCCCGGAGAGATGGCAAATAGAGGAGGGGGGGGGGGCAGAGAATCGACATTGCTTTTGGCGGGATGCGAACGTTAAATCCGCGTAATTTTGTCCTCACACCCTCTCGACACTGTTAATTCTTTACATGTACGAACGGGGAATAAAAAAAATTTCAAACTTTTCATTTGCATCGACGTAATTTCCGTATAGACATCACCCGATGTATAGACACCATCCTCCGTCTTCTCGCCACCTTCCTTTTCGATCCTTTCGCAAAACTTGGCCGACGCGAGAGTCTGAAAAATAAACACAAGAATACTCGTTATTTCGAGACTTATACATATTTCTTCATTACAACTGTATCGAAAAGAGTTATCTTCCGTCGGTAACGTCGAGGGATAATAATAGTGTAATTTATCACCATTATTTTTCGTTTCCAATGAACCGGAAACGCGTTTCTCCGTATAAAACAGTATATATACGAAGAATTAACGGGACCCGCGATGTTATCGTTTTTTTTTTACGTACACACATCCGTATCGTATAGATGCACATATTTTTCGTGTTCATGCCTGGTCAAAGGTCTGTCCCGGGTGACCCTGGCCAAACTGAATGTGTTTATATATAGATATTCAAGATTAACGAAATGCTAACTACTTTTCCATTGTATTCGAGAATCCATCGATCGTTTACAATGTGTTTCAAATATACCTCGTTCTTTAACGCTTAAATTCGCAAGGAAATTCACGAGTGAAAAATAATGTAACATCGAACGAAACGATTGTGTCGTTTTCCAAACAATAAAAAACAAACAAAAGCATATATTCACCTACGTTTATTCATATTAATCAACGCAATCGTGTATTTCGGAGCGAGAAATTTTCGAAACAAAATTAAATACGTATTTGACAACAAAAAAAAAGTATACATTCAAAATCCTTGCGAACTCGCGTATCAGCTACGTAAATCGTGTGTATTATTTTGTTTTTTCCTCCCTCCCCCTTTTTTCGTCGATTTATGCGCGTCTACGACACTCGCTTCTTCGAGCATATGGAAATGAGACATTGCCCCCGAAGTTGACACGATATACCATGTGCTGACCCTTATATCTTTGTTCCACGTACTACTCGTTCGACCCCACGGATTCTCGGCTCGTCCCTCTTTCGACCGTTCATTCCCTCTGGCAAAGTCGCTTTTCGATTCTCACACGCGTAAAAACTCGCGTTATCCGTTTGATTGCGTCACGAAAATATAAAGCCACACTTCGAGCTCTCTACGGTCATGGCGAATAGTTCGAAACCCCCCCCCCCCTTCGCCCATTGTCGCTCGATTTAGGCTCGAATGAATTTTTGTGCAACAGACGAAATAATTGGTACGAAGATGCGCAAATCGAAGCAAACTTCACTTCAACAGAAGCCCGCTCTCGTGTGATTCTATTCACAAAATTTTCATTGATTCTCGAGGATAAAAAAGGTTAAACATGTATACTTGGCCCACATCGGTGTCGATAATTCGCATTCACGCCGTAAGATGACACTCGTTCGACAATAGATGGCAGTGGCAAACACACCCGCGCATGCACAATTGGAGGATCATTGTTTCCTTGCCCTTTCTCCTTTTTTTTTTTCAATTCAAATGACGAATCGATATGACCTCAAGGGGGAAAAGAATCATTCGTGATTATCGGGAAAATCGTGAAAAGACGAGGCTTTCGGGGAAACGAGAGAGTCTGCGAAAAGAGCACACGAGAAACGCGTTCTTCCGTACGAACGCCCGGACACACAGCAGCATTATCTCCTTATTAGACTTGATTGGAAGTTTCATACGATACGTCACACTGTACATAACATTGACGAGAGCTCACGAATGTCCTACATCTCGAGTAACCATAGTCGGCTATTATTCGAGCGCGTTTTCCCCCTTTTTTTTTTAATTCAACCTCGCACGGTAGGAAAACAAGTGAGAATGAAACAAAAGCCTTCGAAGCTAAATAGAATCCATGAATTTCTATGAATCACTGATTTCCAGGCAAACGCGCGACAGCCAACATATTTCTGTTGATCAAAGTATCACGTGCAATAATGTCCATAGGCAAAATATAGAAATCCAATAAAAGTGGAATATGCGTACAATACGTCGCTGGAAACACGATTTTTTCTTTACGAGAGATAAACCAGACGTCCGCAAACACGTGAGTATAATTGCAGGCCTTCGAAGCTAAATAGAACCCAGAAATTCTCGTCTGAATCGTGAAATTCCGAGCAAACTAGCGACGTACAACGCTTTTCATCGAAGATTCCAAATTCACGAGCAATCAAAGTACACTTTTGCCATTATTTCATGTAATTAATACAAAGTACGAAACATTGGAACTGAGTAAAATTCCGAGTGAAGTATGTTTGATACATGTCACTGGAAATACACGCTTTTTTCTCGACGAGAGATAAGCTAGACGCTCGAACACTCGTTGGTATAGGCATAGGATGTAGATGGCGCGGCGATCGAGAGCAAATGTGATACGTACATGTGCGTAGTTGCTGCATATGTCGGATTTCCCCCTATGGGACTTATCTCTGGACTACGTGCTGCACTAAACTTGAACGTGTACATGTATGTATATACGTATAAACACATTACGTGGTAGGACACCAAGACACTGTTTATATACGTATCTATAAACGCGTGTGTTCGTGGGTAAAGAGATCGCGGGTTTCATCCGCGAGTCATTCGACGACAAAACTGAATTGCCTCTCTCGTGTTTAACCACAAACTTGGCGTGTACACGTATGCATGTACATCCACATAACGAGTTTTATCATCATAATATACATGTGTATCGCCCTCGTCTTGTTAAGATCTACGACATTACATAATCTAATCGGTCTCGAAACCCACCGACACTCTGCTGGATAAAGATGCCACAAATGGAGATACAGCGCACATGTACTTTCAAGAGGATTTTTGTTTCTTTTTGAAACATCATTTATATACGCATACACAGAGACGCAGAAAATCGTAGAGATTCGGTGGTAATGACTGTGCTGCGCGCACCGCGAAGCGTTTTGTGTAAGGTCAATGTTTTTGGGACTGTGGTCTGGTCTGGGCTAAGAGAGCAGTTGCCATGCCAACGTGAGAGAGAAACGCGCGCGGAAGGGAGGCAGGCAGAGTGAAATAGGGGAGGCCGCAGAGAGCTAACCCAGACGGGAGAGATCGAGTGTAAGAGAGAATGGGAAAATTACGAGGCGAGACCGGGGTGAGTGCGTGTGCGAGAACCAGTTGGGATACAACCGTAGGACGAAAAGAAAGAGCGACAGAGTGTGGGGGGGGATCGTGCCGCGATCGAGGCTCAACCCCCTAGCACACTTACTCGACGATTGAATTTTGTCCTTCCATCATTAATTCAGCAACAAGTTCCATGTCCCACGAATCTTTCTCCGCGTTATCGAGTACCCGTGTGGTCGAGCAATTCGACGAAGATAAGAAATTGGTTCGAGGGCGGCATTTTTCTTTGGAGAATCATCAGAGTGCCAAAATGTTGGGAAACTCATCGGCCGACGTTAATTATCCCCCCCCCCCCCTGCCCCCGTGTTATTGGGAATCTACGTGGTCGGAAGAAGCCAGCCCGGAAGCGCCATATTTGTTTAGCGGTTGAAGAACCGACGCACGGTAAAGTAGATAATCGCGTGTGATAACCAAAGTGCCTGGTAAACCGGAAATGCGGTTATAGTGACTAAAAGAACAGCGGAATCTCTGCATCCGGGAGGGAAATGTAAGCGAGAAGCGACGCTGTGCGAAAATTGCGATTCGGCTGTCGGAGGAACCATTCGGCTAAAGTTCTACAGCGTGTACAGTCGCGTGCTTCCGGGAATCATATCGTTTAACGGTAGTCCCTGGAGAAAAAGCTAACAGAGGAAGCCAAGACAGTCGTAAAGAATCACCAGAGTTGCTACATTGGCATTGTTGAAAACTGCCCGAAACTGTTGCCCGCAGCTGGTCCGGGATGAACGAGGAACAACATTGTTCCCGTCGATCCTAGATTAAACGGCAAAGTTCGCCGGTTCCCAAAAGCCACAGCTTTTAGCGAAGCGATAAAAAGAAGCACGAACGAGCACTTAAAAAATGACAAGTGGACTCTTGGAAGATACGAGATTCGAGTGGCCAAGAGGCACCGGTCGGACCCGCGTATGATCTCTCGAAAACCGCTGCGGGTATGATGTGATTCCGTTCGATGCAGGACGAAGCGATTACGGCCCAATTTTTTCATTCGTTCGCAAATGAATACCGACGGTACACGGCGACGACAGACGGTCTCGATGTTAATGCCTGCCGCAGAGCTGCGCACGAGTGTGTCAAGAGCTCAAATGACGTATGAGCGAGGCGGAGAAAGGCCAAACGGCAACGGAGTCTTTGGGTATGAGTGAGGGAACCGAAAGAGACGTGATATCGTCCGAATGGGCTACCGAAAAGACGGTCTCATCATCTTACCTCGGATATTGCGTATATCGCGAGAGTTTGAGTATTTCTGCACACGCCAGTTTGAAGACGACTTTCAAACGCTCCTCTGTGTGTTCTCTCGCTTTTCTCCCCAAGAGGCGACCATATATCGAGGAATCTACGAACTTTTAGAGAAAGCCTCGAGTATCCCTGCATACGTAAAGCCGGTCGTTCAGTTATGAGGGATGAGAAAAAATGTGTGTATGCATGTATGTGTGTGTGTGTGGGTGTGTGTATGTGTCGAGTAGGTTTGAGATGAGATCCCGCAGGTACATACCGCGTTCTGGCGCAGAAAGCAGAGGAACGCGTTTTGAGGCTGCTGAGACCAGGAGTACCCTTCTAGTCTTTCTCCATTTCCGCCTCCGCGCTCTCTCTCTCTCTCTCTCTCTCTCTCTTACCGGCTTTTTCGTTTGGCCCCATTTTTCTTCTCTATCCACCGATATATATATTTCTCTCTCACTCGCAGGGCTTTCGTTACCCCAAGCTACCATCCCGCGGCTCTTTCTTCCTTCTATACCCGTATATGTAGCACTCTTGTTTCCCGTCGGCGAGAACAAGCCCGATATAGCGCTGGGTCTCTAGTTGATACATATACCACAGATTTTCTGGCTTATGGAATCTCCCTCCCCGTCTCTTTCAGCCTACCGTAGCAAATAAACCTCATCGTAGGCTCGTTATGAGACATTGCCGGAGAAATGTATACCGGGTATTTTCCGTGCCTAACACACGGAAGCTATAACCACCCTCTGGTTTGCAGTGAGTACCAGAGAGTGTGGTCGAACATGGTACAGAGGTTGAAGGCGATAACGGTTCGTTGATAAGGGCTCCCCATTTACCTTTACGCCCGCTGTACTTTTCTCCATCTCTTTCCCTCTTGCGCCCACCCCTAGACTACCACCCGAAACCCTTTTGCCATGTGCCCACCCCTCTCAATACCCACGCAGAGACTGCTCTTTTAATATCTCGCCGGGCACACCAGAGTCCTCTGCCTTTTTAATTATCTCCCCCGGCTATAATGGAAGCTTTTGCATCTTTCGACGAAATAAACGTAAAAGCACGGATGTATAACGGGGCTTACGAGTGCCGGGTCGTACGGGAACGAGGGGAGAACATCGCGGAGGCCCCGGCAATGTGGAAAACGTGCAACTATCCTCGGCAACTATGCTCCTTTTTTTTCTTCTTTTTTCAAAATTATTTCTTTCAAAGAAAAATATTTATTCTCCCGTTTGCACCGACCGAGGCATCTCGACGCTTTTGCCAAGCCTTTTAGCGCGCTGAACACGCGTTTGTCGCAATTACAAAAATGCAAGAACCCCGATTCCGATCGTGATATACGCCAAAAAACTTGGGTCCCACTCGACACTGTTCGTCACCGTGCGGCTGTCCCAGCAACAATTTTATCTCGCGTTAATCTTTTTTTTCGGGATCAACGCGCGTATAACGTTAAGGAGAATTACAGTGGAAGTCTGCTCCGTGAAGTTAATTGCTTCTTAATTCTTCCGCCCCATCTTCGCGCGCCAATTCCCTCTCCGGGAGGAGGAAGGTGATTACATTTCGTAAAGAGCAAGAGGGAGATTCAGGTACACGAAAAATGACAAGCCTTCCGAATGTCGGCTGATTCTCCGAGACATTAAAAGGTGTCGAGATGACTTTTCGTCATATTACTCCGACGTGACTCCCGAATCCATTAGGGCCTTCAGCGTCTTGAGCCTTGGGGGTACTTTTCTTCCCCTTTTCTTCCCTCCTCGTCTCTTTTTTCTCTCTCCCTTCCACTCCAGTTAAACCGAGAGAAAGTCCGGCGTGTACCTTCGTCCTGGCAATTATTCCGTCGGCAGTTTTCCACGCCCCCCCCCCCTCGCGGCAGTCTAACGCGATGAGTAAATCACATAAAAAAAAATTGTCATTCTATATCGCCCGGGAGAGAATTACAACTCGTTTAGGTTCGCAGCCCTTTTCTTCCCGAGACAGCGGTCCACTTTTCGCCCGACAATCTTATTACAGCATCAATTGTCGAAAGCCCTCCTGGAACCTGGCGCTCCGCTGAGCCATCAGGTCCAATCCCGCGACAGGAGTCTTCTCACCAACCGACCAATCCTCGTTGATCCATCAACAGCGTCATTGATCACAACGGACCGTACAAAATGAAAACCGAAAGAAAAACCCATCGAAACCTTATCGATAAATTTTCATCGACAATGGAGCTTCCGCAAAATGCTCAAAGTTGCTTTCCATCAATCACGATTATTCCATTTATATCATTTCCATCCTACCCTCGAAAAGTTTGATTTATCGAGATAATTAACGGAGAGTATTGTCGGAGCTGGAATATGGATAATCGAACGGGACAGGGAGGGCTGATCAGCTCTCGAAGGATGATCCAATGTTGCATGCAACGAAACGCGTAGCTTCTAACCTATGGACCTCGAGTGTACCAAAATGTGTTCCCATCGCTTTGTTTCTTCTTTCGGGGACGAAAAAAATGGAAAAACTTGTGCACGTGGCTCCATCTGGGGCTTTGCGTGCCTCCGGATCGTCCCGGATCTCATCTGCTAATGACTAGTTTGCTATATATCTATCGTCACTTCCATCCACTTCCCCTCCCTCGTAGATCAACCCTGTTTCTCGTATATACAACGTCGCACATCGTAATTCTCACAATTTTTTCCCTCGACAAAGCAGACTCTGCTTCCCACACACCTTTCGTACGATCGGTCGATTTCCCCGGCCGAATTAATTCGTCCTTGTATACGTTCGTTCGAGCGACACTCGAAAAAACATCATCGAGCCAAGGGACATCGCATTTTAAACGAGTTGTTAATTAAGAAAATGGCGGAACCGCAAATTCGATGGAACGAGGTAAAAGCCAAAAAATCGAAGCTTCTTCGATGACAAAACGGCTGTTTTTTCGTTTTTTATTCTCGTTCCGCCGAATTTGAGAGCAAAGTACGCTGACGCGCGATGGCAAAAAGGGGTTTAACGTTATTAGCAGCGATGAAATTTATAAGCGAGTTAGACGCGGTCTCAAAGTCGCCCATATGGAGGCATTTTAATTGAGAGTCTCCCGCTGGTTGTTGGGTCATCGCGTTCGCATGTTAGCCCAGGCGTGTCCACTGAACACACATTGAAGCGTTAGCTCACTTTGGTGTAATTTAAAACGAGAGAGAAAGAACGACAGAGCGGAGGAGAGAGAAAGAGATTGAGAGACGAACCAGTGGACCACAAGGTTTGCGAGATACGATGTTCCACATAGAGCCTCGTGGTTGAGCCCCCACCTCTGCCCCATTAAACGCGACACGTTCAACTAAAAAGTTGGGCGTTCGCAGTCGTTCAACGCGCAAACTACTCAAATTCCCTCGCAAATTGGAGTAAAAAAAGGAGGTTAATAAATGAAGAGAGAGAGAGGGGATTCGCGCACCTCGATCAATCGGCAGTTACGTCTCGACTTGGGCAACATCGTCGCGAGAATTATTCCGAGCCAAAAAACCTCCCAGCTTCCCGTATCGAATCTTCCCAACTGGACCATTTTTCGCACTACTCGTCATCCGACATCCGAAAAGTCCAAGTCGTTGATTAATCGCGAAGGAAAAAGGACTTTCGAGTCCGGAATTCGTGAAATCGTCATTCTCGATCACGAAATTCATCGGTGTTCTTTATGCCCGTTATTCGCCAAGATTGGAAATTCGTGATGAAAAGAGATGAAGTTTAAGACGAGAGCGTGCGGTATATACATGCGCTGGAACGGAGATTCTGACCTGCCAGGGCATTTTCGATGGTTCGCAGCTGTTCCACATTCGGAGGATGGATTCTTCGGGCTTTGTCAACGGCGACAAAAGATCGCGAAGCTCCCGGTCCATATTTAACAAAAGCCCCCTTTACTCTACATTTGCGTACATGTAGACCCATGTATGTGTGTATATATGATGTATGCACTCGTGTGTACGAACGAATCTATATCCAAAGAGATCTTCTCAGCATTTTCTGGAGTATTTACGTGGTATACCTGTGTAGCTCGAGTCCACATATGCACACATGTCTGAACAAGTTGCCCAGCGGTAAGGAGAAGATCTCTCGAAACCACGAGCTGAGATTACGGACCAACAATGTCTCCCCCCTCTCTCCTTCTCTCCAGTACACTCTTTTCTGTCCCTTTTTTCGGATCTGGTTTCACGTCGATTTTTCACAACTTGTATTTATATTTCATACGAGATAAAACATGTCGATGTGTAATATACTTCGATGTATAATATATCATGCATTGGATGCGTGAATAATAATAAAAATATCAGTCCACATCCATTTCCGGTTCTGGAGCAATAAATATCATTTTTTTCGTAGGTTGTGTGTGAAATTTCGATAATGATAATAATACTGAAATTGTCATTATTTTCTTCATCTTCCACAGTTTCCCCCAATATAAACGAGTATATAATGATGAAAGATTTAAATGGTGGAAACACTCCGGAGTGAAAATGAAAAAAAAACCAGGATCATTATGCCTTTTTTCTTGTATTTCGTATACGTCAAAACTGTCGGCAAGAATGGTGAGATTTGGTGCAGCGGAGCGTTAAATATCTCCGCAATTATTCTCATCCTTGATAACACGAGGAACGATTCGTTCAGCGTCAATTTTGTCATTACGATACAACCGGAGTATAATTATCGCGATGCGGGGGTCGGCGGGGGACGAGATCTCGCGATACGAGAGAGAAAAGAAACGTCGAATGATTTTTCAAAATGATCACGCGATTATCCACTCAAAGTCACTGTCGATAAAATTCACCTATCCGTGATCAATTTTTTTCCATTTTTGTTTTCAACAAAAACGTCAACAAACACGTTTTTCAGCGCTCGGATGCCAAATTTTCGTATCAAATCCAGAATTTTTTCGAGCGAAGCGAAAAATTGTCTAATCGGGGGTGCGAAAGTTCCGAACGCGATGTATATAAACACCTCGAGCTTCGCGGGCACTTGGGAGGATTCTCGAAGAGTGGGCAAAAAAAAAAAAGGCGAAAAAAATTGCTCGGAATGATGATCGAGAGAATACAAACGTGACGACGGCGAAAAAAAGAGAAGGGAGAGAGAGAAAAACTCGATAACGTTGGCCAAAAGAGGGTGCCTCCAATTCGCAACAATGCAGCATCTTTGAATGCTCTCTGAATAGGAATCTATCTGTCTCACTTTTCCTCGCCCTCCTGTCCCTCACACACTCTCGCGCACACATATATTTCGGTGGCCGTTAATGGGCAAACTTTTATTCGAAATGCTAAGAGAGAGAGAGAGAGAGTGGCAAAGAGGAGCAAAAGGGAGAAGGGGGTAACGCCAGAGGGAATGAGGAAAAAAAAGCTTCGGAGCTTTTAATAAATGATAGAAAAGCCCGGGGGATAGGACACACACGCGACTGTATACAATTTTCTGTTGTATAGATATCAACATATACATAAATATATTTTATATACATAACTTGGATATATACAGTTATGCGTGTATGTACATTTATTTACGAGTTCCCTATTCCCGAGTTTTCGAGAGATGCAGCATCCTGCATGTATGCACATATATATACTGCATACATATTCCTTAATGCGCAAATATCATATTTCTGCACTACAACGAGAACGTGTGACTGTTTGAGCCTACATATCGATTATTTTTTCATTTTCAACGTTACGATTCTCTGCCAGCCATTAAAACGTGTGATTTTTTTTTTGCAACACTTTTTCCAATTCTTACCCTCCGCCCCCGCCACTTTTTTCCTGTCATCGTCACTGGCAACAATGTCCCAGAGCTCTGCAAACTTGTGCACTCGTTTTGTTTATTATTATTATTATTTTTGAATATATATATATGCGTACATGTATATTATTATATACGTATGCGGCGCAAATGGGTCGGACTTCAATAAAAGTCCTCGGAGACGCTGCATCAAGCAGGCATTAACGGGAAATGCGCGGTGATTAAAAAAAAATACATAAAAACACTGATGGGTTTTTTTTTTTTGCGAACTATCTTTCTTCGTCTCTCTCGAGGCACATATTTGTGGAGTAATTCCTGTTTTTTTTTTTATTACCGGAATAAAAAGAGGTCCGCAGACTCAGTGGTGGAATTATTATTATTATTATTATTACTTTTACCGTTTTTGTTGTTGAATATGAAAGAAAAAACGTGTAATCAGAAAAATAAAAGTCGCGTGACAAAATTCGTATTTAGGATATATCGACGGGCTTTTGTGGATCAAAGTTTTGTGGATCGAGAGTAAAAGAAGCCGAAGTGGTGGCGATTGTACGTTGAGCGCGTAGGAAGGCGAAGACAACTCGCGGAAATACCGAATTAGGCGGGTTAGGAAGTCGCTTGGGCCAGCAGGCGTGAATGTTTGGCATTTTAATGAGGAAACGAGCATTTACCTTGCAGCTCTTGTCGATGCAGCACGCGTCGGCCTTGTGTGTGCCCACTGCCCTCAAACGCCCTCTTCTTATTTCCCCTCCGTTCCTCCCTCCCTCTTCTCTCTCTCGCTCTTGATCAAAAGTTATCCTCTCTCCTGCTTTAACCCTTTACCGCGAGGGGTCAGCCGCCATAAGGGGAGCATGGTTTATCCTGGACTCGATGTACGTTTACTATATACGTTTCGCTTTTAGGAGCGATATTAACTCGCCAAACTTACTTGCACCACGCCATATTTCACTCTGGGATTTCCGCAATATCGGGATTTTACGCTCGTATGATGAATGGCCAAAGTTACGGTGTAACGCCAATTACGGTAGAATTGAAATTCCGGTGGTGGTATACGATTGATCAGAAATCGACGTTCCAGTATGAAGCGAGCGATATATGACAACCACATGGAGGAAAATGTATTTTTTTCGAAAGATAAATACGCGGGAAGACGCAAAATACGGTAAATTTGTGTTATAGTCAATTTCAGGTTACTCGTCGCGAAATTCCGAGACGAAAAGTATTTCATCACTTTTTTGTACGACCAAATCCTGACGAGCTATCGGTCACCAAAGTTCGAGCCAATGGGACGCGCGGCGCGCTTCCCCCTCTCTGGCGCGCTGCGCGAGGCGCGCGCGTCCTATTCGCCGGAACGCTTCAGCCCGTAACTCGGCAGGGATACGTCTGATCAAAAAGCGCTTGAAGACTTTTCGTCTTGGAATTTCATCCCCTATTTTGGTCTAAATTCTCGACACTCAATTCGGGGACACCCGAAAATGATATATACCGTTAAATGATAACAAACGCGTCATGAACGCGTAAATAGAGAATAAAATGGGAGTAATTATCGCATCCATTGATCGTCGCATAATTTTTTCCAACGTCATTGCGTTTCTTCAATAAAACAGATTATTATTTCACGAGGGTGAAAAAGCTCAGGAATGTGTATTGTTCATCATCCGTCCCGCAATGGCGTTTCTTAAGCATCTCGTTCGGTGAACGAACAAAACTTCCAAAGGGATTCATTATTCTTTGTTCCACTGACCCTGCCCCAAAACTTTCCTCCCGGAGAACCCGCGTATGAAGCATATATAAAGCACCCAATTGAAGCAACTTCAATGTGGATCCCATCAAGAAAAACCATATTCGTATTAATCATTGATGAAATGTTTTTTCATTGGATTATTTTTTCCAACATGGGATATTTCGTCTTGAATACATCTCTCGCGGAGTCCCTACTTCCTCCCAGGGATTTATTCTTTAATCCCCCGCGTGTGCATGACGAATTCTTCACAGCGAATGGTTGAAAAGACTCGAAGTCTGCCTCTGGCCGGTCGAGCCGGAAGTCGTCCGGTCGATTGGCCATTAGACACGTTTTCTTTGTTATATTTATACACACACACACATTTATATAGTACATAATATCAGTTATATACATATATAACGTATATAACAAATTATAAATATTCCAAGAGCAAAGAGCTGCTGTGCAGGCTCGGGTTATGCAAGACAATAAGGGATATAATACCGTCTTAAGCAGGGAGAGTGTGAGAGAAAAAAAAGAAAAAGAAACGAGAGATAAAAGATGATAAAGGAGTGATTCACCAGTGCGGTGACAAAATTTTTCTTTCACATTGACCCCTCGAGGCGAATCTATTGTCGAACACAAAAAAAGAAGATATAATAAAAACGAGGGAAAAAAAAACATAATAATAATGCCGATACATCATTATTCGCAGTTTCTCAGACGTCTTTCGACTTTTCACCAACGTGAAATCCGGTTCGTTGGCTACTTTTGCGATTGTCCGTAGCCTTCTCCCTCTCCCTTTGTTCCCATTCATCGTCAAGAGTTTTGACCAACTTTGACAATTTGCAAAAGCTTCCGCGGTGGAACATCGACGAGAGTTTTGTGAAACATCTTGGATTTGAGAATTGGAAGGAAAAGATCAACGAACAGGCCCCATTGATTGGTGAAAAAAGAGGCAAAAATACAATTTCCATATGTTGTGTTGTGAAAATGATATTTTTCGAGTAACAATTTGTTTTTTATCGCAATGCACGTACGATGTTTTTTCCGAACAAAATAAATATGTTTTTTCATATCTTTAACGTGTAAAAAAGTATCTGGGAGGTGCCATCTTATGTATATGAATATACATGTGTGTGGGCGCGCAAACGCATGACAGAGAACAAAGTCCAATGAATCTTCCTTCCTAAGAAACGAACGGTATTATTTTTCGCGCGAAGCTATGAAGTAGAATTAAAAAGATTAAGGCGTCGATCGATCAGCGAAGCCTTTCACGTATTTATCTATCCAAACATTCATTTGAAGCTGTATATACACACGTATACACCCATGTATACATTAGGGTGTGTAAATAAATATGTCCTTTTTCTTTCAAACCCATTTAAAAAATTTGTTCATTAAATCACCGCCGGATAAACGATCTGAGCGATAACATGATCGGTCTTGGAGAGAAAAGTGCAACGAGGCATTCCTTGATATTGATATAAAGAAGTAAAAATTCAAAATTTTTTTTTTTCACGCTCTAACGTATCGATCGGCGCAACGTCGAATTCGGAATGGAAAAGTGACACCGGAAGTGAGAGAAAGGGCCTCGAAAATACTATTTGCGTGGCGATAAAAAAAAACGTCATCGATGACACGTTGGTCGATTTGTCTCTGTGCAAATTTTGTTTTTTTTATTTTCGATCCTGGCACGAAGCTACCAAAAATACGTTATATTTATAAATCAACGGTGAACGTCGAAATATCAAGGCTAGGGACACGAGAATACGACCCTAGGGGACTCCTCCCACCGAGAGA
Organism: Heteropelma amictum; assembly: GCA_959613375.1. Lineage (NCBI taxonomy): Eukaryota > Metazoa > Arthropoda > Insecta > Hymenoptera > Ichneumonidae > Heteropelma > Heteropelma amictum. Next base: position 31,505,883 of record OY390722.1, on the reverse strand, counting down.
TCGAACTTTCCGCTGCAACTCTGAATGTCACAAAATGTCATCGTCGTGCATGTTTTACATTTGATTTTTCACCGAGCAATCTCCAACGTACGAAATCGCGGCTGCGAAACGATTTTTTCCCTCGATTATTCTCACGAGATTGAGAAAATAAAAATGTCGTTTAACGAGCGTGACACGCGAGCCGACGAAAATTGAGAAAATAAATCATTAAAATATCCCAAGTACAAAAAGAAAAAAGCGCAGCTTCGGCCCATTCATTCCCGCCCTTTTCTTTTCAACGTGCTCTCATCCTCGTTCCCGACTCGTGTTGCGCCACGTTCGTTTTCGCACGGGAAAACGAGGGAAAAGGTTTTTTTTTTTTTTTTTTTTTTTCAATTCTTCACGACCTCGCGCACACTCGTGAAAATTCGATGTAACGCATTCGAATTCTTCGATAATGGACGGTACTAATTAATAAGGTGAAGGAAAAAAAAAAAAAAAAAAAATGAAAATTCCACAGCCTCATTAATGACTCGAACTCGATACGTGTGCACAATTTTTTCCTTTTTTCTTTTTTAATTAGTCTCGCAGTTCCACCGTGACGAATAACGCCGTTCGAATCAAAAACCCCGCGCGCATGTGTGTGTGTGTGCGCGACAAACGCACGGACGTACAAACGTGTGTGTTTTTTTGTCTCGTTGAATGCGCAGCCCCTTTAGAAATCGACAGTCTCGGAATTTGCGCTTGCACATAAGCGTGTACGTATATCGCTATTGTTGAAATCCGAGGGGAAAGTCGCGTGAATTTTTCCAATGGTTGCGACGTACATGGTTGCATTTTCCCGCCGATATACACGGGTCGTTCCGTCTGTCATCGAATCTCAAAAAATAACGATGTTTTCGTCAAAATTTTTGCCGGAACTGCGCTTTTTCCCCCCCTTTTTTTTGGTCCGAATCGCGCTTTGAAAAGAAAAATTGTTTTTGTCGTTTCATCCTCAAGTTTTCGCGAGATTAATGTATTTTCAAAGTTCCGCATCCGAATTCGTCGAAGCCGAAAATAAACTTGCACGGAAAATAACAATTTTTGTCTTTTTGCGATTCTTCAGGGGGTAGTTTTTTTTGAATAACGTTTGTCCTCGATCGATCTATATCTTGTGTTTTATCGGCATCGTTTGAAGGAAACGAAAGATCGAAAAAGAAAAAAAATGGAGTAAAAAAGCAGTGGTTGATTCGTCGTGGATGGAGCGATGTATGCAAAAATCGTGAAGGGTTGGTGCATGAGCACATACACCCCCAGGCACCTCATTTAATCCTCCAACTCGCTAACCTACATTCAACGGGGTACGCGCCAAAGTATCGTCCTTTTTCCTCTTTCCTCCTGCCTCTTCATCCCCAATCGGCCTATTCGCCTCTCTCCCTCGCTCATTCGGCATTCGACTCATCTGTAACTCACAAAGAGCCCGATCCATAGGAATCCTTTGATGCGAATCCTCAAAGGACTCGTTCGATCTCCGCGAGATCGCGGTAGTGCATATATATATATGTATATATATATATATATACATCGATTAAGCTCTCTGCTTCGCAATAATTGCAGACATTTGAGGGAGAAAAAAAGAAAGAAAGAATCAATTATTCGCTCCGCGGATAAAGCACCACCGAGGTCAGAAACAATGGCAGAGTCACATGATTTTTCTTTTCATCTCGAAACTCGATGGCATATTGAAAAATATATTTTCCATTCAACATCGAAAAAACTTGAATTTCTATGCAGCGCCGTGTATTTTCCTCGCTGGTGGGATTTTCTTCGATTTGACGGGAATTTTTTCGAAGGAATCGGTAACGAGGCGAAAAATGGCGCACGTGCAACAATTTTTTCGAAAAATGAATAAAAATGCGGGAGCTCGGGAGGAGGATGGACCGAGCTGGAGCGAGATGCTCTTTTACGATCTTATATATCATGTCGTTACTAACGACGCCATTGTTAGAAATTCAGCCATTGTGCAAACGTATACAGATTGCACATGCTGTATATACGCTACGGGTGGAAATTCCCCTTTTTACCAACTCTCCGTGCCCTTAAATCTCGAAGCATTATTCTTCCTTCGTCGGCTCCTACATACGTATACACATTAGGGTGAGTTAAAAGAAACGACCCTTTCTCCCCTCTGGGTATACCGAAAAATTGATCGCCCGGCACCTTAAGAAACGTCGATTCAAACGCGGACCCCTTAATATCAACATCGAGAGGTCCCTCGTCTTATTTTTTTATTTTCCATTCAAATACAATACGAAACCATTTTTTTAAACCTTTTTTCAAGCCGTATCACAGCTGTTGATCAGGCTCAAAGGAGGACAAACATTTTAAGGTGGTAGTTTCGCGACGGTCGATCCTAAAAGTTAGTTCACCACGCCGTGTACGCAAAGTTCATTAACTCGCAGGATATTGCAGGACTTTTTAATGTAGTGCAAAGGGCTGACGTTGAAATTGGAGCTTTTTTCGAACGAAGAAAAAAGTATTTTTATCCACCCTAATACACACACATATGTGTATGTCAACACACATGGACTCTAACAGCGCCGTTATGTAAATATATATATTTATTCTCGACACATTGGAGTTTCCGGAGCGCGAGAGAAACGCAGATAAAGGGTAACGTTATGTGTCCGATGATACATAACGTTACGATGCCTCGTCGTGACTCTCACTAAAATAAATCGACGCGTTTTTCACGATAAAACAGCAAGTCGAAAGAAATCAAATTTTAAAATTCACGCGAGCACCGCTGCACCAGCAAATACTGTACAATGTTTGACATCGACTGTAAATAATTGCATCAATTTTTCGGTGCAAACAGGTAAGTCCAGAAATTTATCGGGGGAAATTTCGTGAAATTCTCGATAGAAAAAAATAACGAAAAAATCCGCCATGGTGGAGGAATATTGGGGTCAATATATTTTACGCGCGTACGTCAAAATTAATCAATTCGTTGCTCCATTGGATGCCCGACAGATGCCAAACTGATTAATCAATTTTGGAGGATGCTCGATGAAAAATTGCAAGCACGCGAAAATTATCACGGTATTCCGGATGTTAAAATATGGAAACATATTTATCGGACATATGGCAAATTACGATGAAATCTTTTGGCGTATTATATAGCGATACGTGTTTGAC